>CM071953.1:5555000-5837500 GCA_036784905.1 Acrossocheilus fasciatus
GGAGAGGTTTCAACAAGTGTTTGAGACAGACTGGGAAGATATGTGCTGCAATAATGTAAAATGTGAAAAATAATGCGTTTTGGAACAATCAAACATGCAAATCTATTCTAGTAGCCTACACCACAAAAACAAAATCAAGACTTCATAAAAGGGCATAGAAGGATCCCTTTAAATAAATAAATAAATAAATAAATGTGGTGTTCCCCCAAATGGTGGTTTTAGGGCAGTTTTTATCTACTTTCATGAGGCAAATTTGTCATCAAGCAAGCAAACCCAAACAAACTCTTCACAATCCCAATAATATATGTAAGGAATAATTGACGACGGGCCGTTGGATTATTAGAAAAATAATGCACACCCGAGGTGGTGATGCGGTCACGACGTGAAGCGGAGTGGCCGTTACACCTCAGTCAATTATTCCGCTTATACTACGGTTGCCACACCTCAAGACATCGATCAGATTATATATTTCAAGGCATTCGTCCGATACTTCTACTGAAATCGCTATTGTGAGTAGGATTATTTCTTCCGCATTTCATCCAGCGCCTCCGTTGCTAATTCCTAAACGTCATTTTAAACCTAGTAATGGAAGCTTGAGCCGTTGATAACAGACTAATGCAGTTAATAACTAACATATGAAACAGAGAGAGAGAGAGAGAGAGAGAGAGAGAGAGAGAGTTACCTCTGTGCGTCTCTCAACAGTGTTCGGCAGCAATGTCTCTAGTTATAGTGAAACTTAGTTCCTTTTGTTCACGAACAGCGCCGTTGTTGTTCCCTCGCTTGTGAGAAATCATATAGTTTTTAAGTTGTTTACTGATAAAATCGTCAGAGTAGCGCTTACAATATTAGCGCGATGTATGTTAGCCTGTGTGCAAACTGTTATGTATGTGCGGTCTGTGAGGGAGAGAGAGTGGGAGAGATAGAGTATGTGCTTTCCGTACATAATAAAGCGTAATTTTGTGGCAAAAACATGGCAAAAAATCTGTCGTTTTTATCCTTTTGTTTACTATATGTATTTGTTTGGCCAGTGTCGTTGTGGTTCTTGGTTATTTTGCTGTTGTAAGACCTTTGAAATAACAGAAATAATTTGGCGAAGTGATATGGTCAAGTAACGCGGTCAAGAGCTGCCTGGAACTACGTTCGCCATGCGTTTCCCTGAAAATAATTGCACACCTTAGAACGTTCGTCAGCCAATCAGATTCTTTGTTTGCCTAAAATGAACCATATCATAGACTTCAATATCTCTTTGAAAAAGAACTTTGTAACTTTTAAACAAGTATTAAAATGAGTTCAATGTAGCTGTAGGAGTGTTAGATAAAAATAAAGATGATTATATTCTTTCAGTTGTTCCCTTTTAATATGTTTTGTAACATAAAAGCTCTTAATTCCAAAGATAATACAAGCTATTCGGTGTATTCAGTAGGTTGCATTAGTGGCATATGGTATTGTAAATATACAACAATACGACAATGCATTTACTTTTAACTTTTGATACTTAAGTACTTTTAAAAACATGTACTTCCGTACTTTCACTTAAGTGAAAATCTGTCTTTACAACTTTCACTTGTAGTGGAGTAATATTTGAACAGTGGTATCTGTACTTTCACTCAAGTAAGCAAGTTGTGTACTTTGTCCGCCTCTGTATATATATATATATATATATATATATATATATATATATTTATTTATTTTATTTTATTTTTTTCATGAAGGCTGTGTGAACTGTCTATAGGCTTTTTATTTGAATTTATTTTGAATTGCTTGTTAATTTAAATACAAATGTTTCAAGTACAGATGAAAAATACTGCCTATTCAGTGTCATCCAGAGCTAGAGCTGCATACTACAGCTTGCACAGTCCTGACATGATTTGCTTTCATGAAGCAGGCTTTTTTCATGAAACAAGCACTTTTCTTCCATCGGTTTCACCTTACCATTTCAACCTGAAATCTCACTGTGACCAGTGTAAAGGTAAAATGCACTGTAACCATACATGCTATTATTTGACTTCAATTCATAGTAATGAAATAAAGTAAAGAGGTTTTAGTGCTGGGTAACGATTAATTGTGTTTAATCGCATCCAAAATAAAAGTTTTTGCTCTCATAATATGTGTGTACTGTGTATGTTTAGTATGCATGTATATATTTAAGAAAAATGTTATGTTTATATATTAAATATATATATTAGGCTTGGGCGGTATCCAAATTTTGATACCGTCAAACCTCCTCCCTATTTTACCTCGGTATACGGTATTACCGTGAATAATAAAAAAATTATGACATAAGGCTCAGACAGTGTCACCTTAGGTTCGAGGTATTTCCATCTCTCGCGGTCACATTTTTTTGCACAATTTGCAAATTTCCTCGTCCGTATTTACCGCCTCTCCCTTCTCGTTCGGTCGAAACCCGAAATACTGCCAAACTGCAGAAGTTGTGTTTTTTTCGAGACCCGGGGGCCGGTTGCACGAGCTGAACGTAAGTTACAACCTAGCCTAGTTTTGACGTAAATGGGCACTAAGTTACAACTTACGCACTACTAAATATTTTTTCGTTGCACCATTACACTTAGTTGAAGTGTAACTCTACGTATAAACTAAATATTTACGGACGCGTCTGGTCAGGAGTAACGGTTGGAATAAAATAGCAGACTGAGTGAATTGCATAAATATGCTCTTCTTTTACCTGACAACCTCCAATCCTTTAGGCATATATGATGCTGCTGACATTTACACTCACGTACATATTAAGAGAGAGAACAATATGTGAATAAAAGTACTTTGTTTCTTTTTTAGCCCGTCTTCAACACCCCATCTACAGCGCACCTCTGTGCACTTCGGTCCGTGTTTGCGCATGTCAGATGAAATAATAAATAAATGTTTTTTTTTTTTTCTTTCAGTATTTATTGATCCTTATTTATTTCAATTACAGTTTCTGAATGTTATTTACATATAAAAATAGCTTACATATAGACTAATGTTATTAATGTATCGTTTTTAATGGAAACTTGTTTTTACCGTTAGTATACGTGAGGCGAAAGAAGTTAGAATGAAGGATTAATTAAAATCAGTAACATTTAAACAAGTTCTGCTCGCGTATTTGAAGGTTTCTATTGGATGATTTAGGGTAAACGTCATTTTATGCGACTACGCATTACTTTACGGAGAGCTTAAGAACTACTAGCTACGTCCTGCTTAACGAACACCTGGTGCAACCGAAGTAAGTACAAATTTAGTTACAAACTAGCAAGTAGTTACTAGCCTCTAGTGTGAACTTAACATTCTAATTTAAGTAAGAACTTACGAATGGCTGGTGCAACCCTACCCTGGTCACTTGGTGCGCGACTCGCCATCTTTCCCCCTCTCTCTCTTTCTCCTCCACGCTGTCACGTGATGACAACCAAGCATACGCATTTTTAGGCATTAAATAAATTATATTTAATATTTAATCCTCATTTCCTATATAAGTGCATTGTTTTTTATGACGGTATAACGGTATTGAAACTGATACCGTTGATATTTTTAGATCCCGCGGTATACCATATTACCGTATTACCGCCCAAGCCTAAATATATATATATATATATATATATATATATATATATATATATATATATATATATATATTATATAATATAAATTATATGAACATAAATATAAGCATACATGTATATATTTTCAAAATATATACTGTATATGTGTGTCTTTATATACTTAATAAATATACATAGTGTACACACATATATTGTATAAACAAAAAATAATAATTTTGGATGCAAATAATCGTGATTAATTGTTGCCCAGCACTAGGAGTATTTCTCAATCGATAAAGTGAAGTTTAATAAAGAACTGTGCCTATATTATCTACATGCATTATGTGCAATAACAATAAATTATAACTAAATTAATTTAATGTTAAATATAGCCTGAATTCATAAAAATATAGCAAATTGAAATACCAATACCTGATTTTTTTATTTTTTTTGTTAGTTTTTTTTATAAATGTGGCATATGAAATTTGATGTCCTCCATGGTATTTGTCAATAAATAGACTTGTCAATTATTCAGTCTTGTCATTCGTTTAGAAGACAATAAATTCCTGAAACCGACATGGTAACACTTTAAGGTGTAGTTACATGTACTTACTATAGCAATAGCAGTTAACTATGCATAATTAACATAACCTAACCCTCAACCAAACTCTAACCCTAATATTAAGAATAAATGCAAGCAGTTACTTAATTACTAAAACAATGTCACCAAAGTGTAAACAATGACACTGTAAAATTGCATTCAATATTTGTTGATATACATTCATTATTACCATACTATAGAAATAATTATTTAAAAATGTACACCTTATTGTTATACCAGATGTTTCATTATTAAAAAAATTGAAATAATAATAATAAAAAAATAATAATACATCTTAAAACTATAATGATCTGAACAGAGTCAAAAATTGTAAACCATTTCAATATTTTTAAATGTGTAAACATTGTTATACACATTATGACCATGTCACTTGTGTGTTTTTAAAATTAGTTTTAGCGAGAAAAAGGATTCAGCCATTTTATTCCAAAACGATTTGAACTGAAATCTCCACCACAGAATGAACAGTGATTTGAGATGTGCTTGGAAGGGTTAAATCACAAGGGTCTACAAACATCATTGTATCTCTCCACAGGTGGGGCTGCTCTCTTTAACTGCTGCTCCGATTCCATCAGGAGCTGTGATTCACTTCCTGCGACTATCTCATCTCAACTGTCCAGGGGTCCTCCTCATAGAACCCGAGAACGAAAAAACTCACTTGATAAGACCAAGATTGCAGAGGAAATATGAGAATCTGCTGGTAAGGGTTTTGAAACTGAGAACTGGCCGCAGGTTCCACGAAACTTCCTCTACAAATTAAAAAGACGATGATAGCAGCTGAGACGGTCAACAAACAGTTTCTCCCCGACTCTTACGTGACTGAGGAACAGCAGCCTAGAAAGTGAGCAAAGGTGTGCTTCTCTGTGTGAAAGGTTACCATAGATTTTTTTTGATACTGAAGGATAAGAGAGAGAAAAAGAGAGAGCGAGAAAGAGGTCGGGCTGCTTTCCCAGTGAGCCTGCTCCTCTTTTTGATCATAATATCTTTTGAAGCATAGAATGTGGCATACTAGACGTGACAGATAATAAGATGCCTCAGAGCAGCGAAGGACAAAGAAAGCAAACCTCCAGAGAAGAGGAGGACTATATCTGGCCAATACGTCTGCTGTGTTCTCCACCTGCTTTCATGGGTTAGAATATTCTAGAATTTAATGTGTCAGCCTTAGGGCAGTATGTTCAGCACGGGGAGCGCTGGGCTTCCAGATGGAGGCCGTCTAAAATGGCCATAATCTCTGCTACTATGATATCGAAGCAGACCACAGAATATATCATGACTGAGATTCTAATTTTGTTAAAGCTAAGGGTCTTATGTTTAAGCAAATCATATTTTATGCCAGGTCTTTCTGATAGAGAGAAAGCTGAACACTGGTTCTACAAAATAAAAATAAAAAACCTTGATAAAGCTCTCTACTAAGGTTACATTTGTTAACATTAGTGGACTATATTAGTTAACATGAACTAATACTGAAAAACATAGTTAAAGCATTTATTAATTTTAGTTTTTGTTACTATCAGCATTTAATGGTACATTACTAAAATCAAAAGTTGTATTTGTTTCCCCTGTAAAGCTGGTCAATTGAAATAATAGTCTGAACAGACAAAATCAAAAAGGCCTAAACTGAGCAAAAACATTAAATTTTGGGGCCAAAAATATGCTTAAAATACATTGCAATACAATGACGATTGAGAAACTAAAAACGTTCCTCAAAAGCAAGATGTAATGTATTTGAAACACACTAAAAATGTATGTATGGATAATGAAGTAAATCTAAGTTGCTTCAGCCCAGTAATTTTTCATCTTGAAAAATTTACTAGCAATATAAAATGTATTCTCACAGTAACGTAAGATTTTACACTAACTAAATAACATTTGTTTAGATGTTTTGATCATGTTAGCAGTTTAGAGGTTTTAGAAGAAGTATTATGAAGAAGTCCTAATGAACCTACAGCTAACATGAAGTGACAATGAACAGTTGTATTTTTATAGACTAACATGAACTAGGGTTTATAAATGTAGCAAACAAATGCATTGCCCATTGTTATGTAATGTTCATTAAAATACTATATTGCCAAAAGTATTGGGACACCCCCTTCTAATAAACAGGTTTGACTATTTTAGTAATTTCCATGAGTACAAATCTTAATATCAAATCATAAAATTATATTCTAGGGAGTTGTGTGCTTGTAATTTTATAGCAACAGTTTGGACAGGAGCCTTTTCTATTCTAACATGTCAATGCCTCTGTGTATAAGGCAAGGTTCAAAATGAAATGATTAGTTGAGTCAGTGTGGAAGAACTTGACTTCAAATGCAGACCTTGAGCGAAGAACTCATCACCAAACACCAATGACTTGTACATATGGGTACAGTCATTTTAGACACTTCCAAAACTGTTGCAGCAGAGATGGAAATGCAGTTTTTTAAATACATGAATTATGTTAACACCATAACTTTGTTGCCACAGTTTTGGAAGTGCCTTTTTTCTGTTTTAAAGAAGGGGGTGTCCCAATACTTTTGTCTATATAGTGTATGTACAAGTTATTGGTGTTACATAAGCTTACTGTACAAACAAGCTCGATTTCATTGTCATTGTATTCAACATTCATTATTGTCCCAATAGGCAAACTCTTTTTAATGGACAGTTTTCTCTTTCATGTTGGAAAAGACTCTTGCTATGTAATTTAGTTAAAGTTAGCTAACTGGTTGACATGTTTATAGCTAACCTCCTGTATAATCTGGTTTAATGACAGGCATTTAAAGTAAACTCTATCGCCCCCTCAGGTTTGTCACTGCCAGATAAAATAACACACCATAAGCTTGCCTGCATTGCATTTGCCAAACATTTATGCAGCATAGTACACTCTCATCGAACATTTTTCAAAAGTAAAATCCCACAGACTACCCAAAAATGAATCATTTTTACAGGACAGGCGAAGTATATTGAGGAACATAGTGCATAACAGAGTGATCAAAGGATTAAAACAGTGAGCTCCCATTAGTGCAGTCATCCAGCTCAAACTCCCCAGTGTCTCATCAGACACTCGCTAGTGGCCATTTCAATAAACCTCAACATATATTATTAAAATCATTTTTCAGCAATAAAACCATAAGATGTTAAAAACCACCAACAGTTTAGAGGGCTAGAGAATGCATCATTTGAAATCGCCATTCTGAGCTCTTCAGCAGAATCTCACACAGGTGGCCTAACATTACAGCATTCCCAGACCCAGATCTCATTAAAGCTGGGTGTTAAGTCTGATGTCGTTATTCATCACCATTTTGAAATTAAAATAAATAAATAAAATAATTAAGTGAATTCTCTTTAATGAATTAAAATATTGGCATCAGGCAGGCCATGACCCCAGAAACTGTAGTGTACACCATGAGTTTAATTTTGTGTTATAAATGAAAATTGCTCATAAATAGGCTTTGGTATATTATTCTTACTAAAAATGGAGCAAAAGCTTGGACACGGGAAGAGAATATGTTACGTCACAACTTAACAAGCAAACTGGATTAGTAAGTACAGTAGAAAGAATAATACAAAAAATAATAACAATTAAATAACATAAAATGTAATGTTGTATAAGTACTATGCAGCCAATTTTTAATAAATAACTGCATAGTATGTATAAATTTCTCTTTTTGCATTTTATGGTAAATCAAGAAAAAAAAAGCAATTTCATTCATTAATACTTGCATGGATTACGCACACAGGAGATTCTGCACAAAAATTCTGCACGTGTGTATGCATTTGAATCTGTTCTTAGCGCTATTAATGCATTTGGAGTATTCTAAATGAGTGACCACATACTCATAGATTATTAATTTGGGTCACACTTTATATTAAGTGGCCTCTACTACTTGCATCAAAAAATGTGGTCATATTGTATTGCAAAACACTATTGCTGCTATTGAGGTGGGATATGGGTAAGGTTAGGGACAGGTTTAAGGGTGGGTTAAGGTGTAAGGGATGGGTCAAAAGTGTAATTATAAATGTAATTACAGAAATTAATTACAGATGTAATTACATATCGGTATTTAAAAAAAATATAAGTACAATGTAAAAACATGTATGTACACAATAAGTGCATTGTACCAAATTATTAATTTAAATGTAAGTACACAGTAGTTAAGGCCACCTGATATAAAGTGGGACTGTAGTTTGCATAAAACACATCCAGACCATTTCCATATCCTTTACTGTGTTTCACCAAACATATGATACTTTCAAAAGATGTACACTATATTGAGAGCACTATGCTGCAAGATCCTTGAGCATGTAGAAAATTTAATCTTAACATGATTATAAGGCCATCCAGAGTAGGGGTGTGCAGCGAAGCCAATATTTGTATCTGTATTTGTAACAATCACAAAATTATTTGTGTATTCGGATAAAACCGGAAGTAGGCGGAGCTTGAACCGGAACTTCGGAAATACTTGATAAGACCGTTATGTCTATGGATTTACTCATTGAATTAATAAAGCATTAAAAAAAATGTCTATGGTTTTACAGCCTTTCTTTTATTATTTTTTTCATAGTTATCACTGAAAAAAATATGCCATATTAAACTAAAATTATGTATATATATATATATATATATATATATATATATATATATATATAAATAAATGTATGTGTATGTGTATATATATATATATATATATATATATAATGATTATAACATTTATTTAAATATCTTCTTACAGTCGGAGCCAATACGCTTGTATAGGCAGTGCTTCAAGATGTAATGCAGTTATGCTTCAGGGAACGCGAGTTCGAGTCCAATAAATAAATCTTTAAATATCTTCTAATTAAAACAGTAAGGGTTCCTATGCAGCTTAGAAATATGGAAATTGAAGGTAATTTCCAAGAAATTA
This sequence comes from Acrossocheilus fasciatus, assembly GCA_036784905.1. Lineage (NCBI taxonomy): Eukaryota > Metazoa > Chordata > Actinopteri > Cypriniformes > Cyprinidae > Acrossocheilus > Acrossocheilus fasciatus. The sequence goes on from CM071953.1 coordinate 5,564,027, forward strand.
ATGGAAAAAGGCAAGTGCAACAATGCTATTTTATTTGTGCTTATTTCATTCATAGAGTTTACACTCATTTACTTCACACACTTCTTACTGCATTGTAATTTTAGAGGTTTATGTAAAACAACATGATTTCCTTTGGCTCACCGGTTCCTGCGCAGTTTAAAAAAGTATTTCACTTAAGTAATTTGCAGGTCTGGAAAAGTATGGAAAAAAAAGAAAACAGTAGCTATAGCCTATATGGAAAAAAAATATTTGTGTTTTGACTATTTGCCCTAGTTAGCGTTCTAAAATATAAAATTAATTTCTAAAAGTATATTGATCATACAAGTAGAGAGCTTTCATGACAAACGTTTAGTAATCATCTGAACATGACTGAATTAATTCAAAGCACACTTTTTCATTATGCTGTAACTCTTTAAGCAGTCTTTTTTTTTTAACTTCACTAAACAAATGTGTGTGTGCCACGCAAACCAGCAAAAGATAAAGAAGCAAACATGTAGGTCTAGTAGAAAATGTATCTGTATCTAAGCTGATTGTTAGCCTACTCTTGACAGAGAGCTTGGTTTTTGAGATACGCGCAACGCGGCTGTTTGATTGGTGATCTCGCTGTGCTTAGTCCATTCATTCGTGTATCATATCATAGCCTATACGAATTAAATAATTTCCTTTTAAATATACACAAATAACAGAATGTGTATGATGTATTATTTTAGTTGATATTACTCTTGCCAAGCTCTGATTTCTGAGCGATGCACGGAGAGGCAACAGCAAGCGGTGTTTGATTTGTGCTCTTTTCATTCATAAAGTTTAAATCCATTCACTCCGCACACTCATTATTGCGTGACTTTAGAGGTTTGTGTAAAATATCGCACTGATCCCCTGGCTGTACTGATCCCCTGTTATCAGGCGCGCAGATGGCACTAGGGACGGGGGGGACATGACCCCCCAGATTCATAGTGACCCGATCCATCCCGACATCGGTAAACAGAGAATGAATCAGGGTTTCCTCTATGTACATTAGCCCAGCCCGCCACTCCTTAAACGTGCACTAAGCGATTTTTGAAAAACGCTTTTGACTGCAGTGCCTGACCGAGTCCCAAAACACACTTGCAGCCAATCAGCAGTAAGGGGGCATGTCTTGTACTGATAGAGAGAAGAGAGCACTCAATTTGAGTGCACAGGACGGATATTAGCAGATCGACTGTAGATAGAGAGAGATGACAGATGAAAAAGAGGAAAATATCAGAAAAACAAAACATTAAAAAGAAGGGTTACGATCAGGCAAGAGGTAGGACCCGCGTAAATATAGGAGCAGCTTTTCAGCACTGGAGACACAACTTATCCGTGTTGGCTTTTGCTTGCATATGCTTGTGTCATCTTCGCTTGTTTCCACGATTGTCGTTGCCATGGTTGCGTACATACATGTGGATGGGAGATTTCTTAATCGTATATAATTGTATTTTACACTGTATATAAATTGCGGTCATCAGGGAGCCGCTATTATGCCTGGCATTGAAAATGCTTTTGAATGCATGATCGCTTTTTAGTTTCACTTTCACTTTCGAGATTTGCTATCGCATGTTTGTTTATACCATGGAGCGGCAGTACTTACCATACATTTTACAAGATTAGATTGCAGTGGTGCTCAGGATCTGCAAATCATTCGCCATCATCCTCAGTCATCTCTCCTTACTCTGTTTATGTGGTAAGTGAAATTTCATGTACTGCAATGTAACAGGCTACCGCTAGCTATCGTTATTTGTTTCCATGCCTTTCTGAATACGGATTCACGCTTCTGGCACACCCCTAACCCCTACCCACCCCCCACCCCTACTGGTAACCATAGTGATCGTATACTATCTTCTATGACAGAGCTGGTGATTTTTCAGGAATGAAAAAAAAACATGGATTGCTGACAGCTTGGTCCCCCCCAGTTAAAAAATCCCATCTGCGCCCCTGCCTGTTATCTAGCAAACACCAGACTGTGCTGCAGCATCAGCCAAATATTCGGGCAGAATTATTCGTTATCCGTTATTCGTTTTTGAAGCTATTATCCGTGCCTTTCCGAATAAGGTATTCGGCTTCGGGCACACCCCTAATCCAGAGTATGTGATTTTTGCATATGTACTGTATGATTTCAGTTGTTCCTACATTTTAGTAGATTTAGAATACATTTTAGTACTTTAGTACTTTATTGATGAAACAAGTTTCACACACAAATGTGTGTGAATGAGTGAATGAGACCTAATGTTCTAGATTACAAAAAAAGTAGATTAGATTTATTTGGCTTGTAACAATCAAATAGCAAATCAAAAGCAGCTGAAGAAGCCAGTTGTGAAAGTAGAGATGTAAAGAACCTAAAACCCCAAACACAAACTATTTCAGCCACAATGTGTTTATATATAGTTATGTTATATATGGTTCTAAATGTTTGTATTTAAAGAACATAAAAGGAACCTATCTAATTTAAAGTGCTGTGTTCTTGATACTATTGAGTTCTGTGACCGTTTCTCTGTAGAGCATTATGCAGAATCAATAAAGGCAGTTTATCAAACCGTCAATCACTCACACTGCCACTCAATCACTCAATACATCAGCACCTGCTAAAAGAGCATATGTGTTCAGCTCTCTGAACATCTGCTGTTCCTGTAGGAAATCTGACTGCAATGGATTACAGGCTTTCTCAGGGCCAGGATGCTTTGAAAGAGCTACAGTTCTCTTTCTCGCTCTCTCTCTCTCTCTCTCTAGTAATCTGCTCTAGCGTTGCTATCTACAATAGGATGTCTTTTTACACATTGTGTGTGTGTGTGTGTGTGTGTGTGTGTGTTTTGTCAGAGTGAAATCAACACTTTTTACCTCCATAATTTGTAATAATGCTATGAAATTGAAACTGGATATTACTGAATATGAAGACAAAAATGTTGTGCAGGACTTGATTTTGTCCTTCGGGAACTGATTGAACCATGAAAACAGATTGAACAAAAAGGTTAGAACAAGTAAGAAGTGTATGTGACAAACAAACAAATAAATACATAAATTAAAAGTTTTTTTTTTTTTTTTTTTTAGAATAAACTGTACTGATGAATTGTTCGCAATAGGAAAGGAATATGCAATGAAGCAAACAGGGTAAATTTTGATTTCTGCTGACTAAAGTTTAAAATAAACAAAGCAAAACTAATATATATTATGATTATGTTTACATTTATATAGCATTTAATGAATAACAAATCATCATTATATGCTTAATGTTCCTCTGACAATTTGCAAGATATAGCAGAGGTGGATAGAAAAGACAAACACCAGATTACTCCTCTTTTGGCACAGAAGAGGCTGAGGATTTCACTGAACTGGTTACAAACGCTGGACAATCAAAACCACACTGAGGAGACACTGTCCATGCTGTGATCTCAGTGCAAAAATATTGACTTAATAAGAGGAATTTAAGTGTCGCAGTGAACACGTTCACAGCCCTCTGGGACTGAATAAAGAAATGCAGAGTGGATCTCCCACATACAGGCACTAAACAGTGTGCAGTCATAAAATGCTTTCAACCTTTGTCACTTCCAGCAGTCCACAGCGATAAAAGCTCTGAAACACAACCTCAATTATTAGGTCAAGTATAAAATCTTCATTCTCAAACATTTTTATTTTTATTGCATACTTCAGATCCCCTTTGAGAGCTGAGATTTCAAATTAGGACATTCTGCTAAGACAGCACTTATAGCACCTTCACCCTGTCATCACTATTATACAAAAATAAAATAATAATAATAATAATAATAATAAAAAAAGAAAATCCACAAAATATGTATTTTATATGTATTATTATTCTCCATTTATCCAGTACATTTCTTTCTTAAAACGGCTCAATATGTAGGTGTTTTCATAAAGAAAAACCCATTTGACCCCTGAATTCAATATGCCAGAGCATCCGACTGGCATGACAGAAAAATACTACCCTGTCATTGACCTTCCTGGTAACTCAATTAGTAAAGTTGTAATCAATTAAAAATATAGTTAAATCAAAACAAATTAGGATGGATAATGTACAGTTGGCTGGTCATTATCTCAAAAATAAGCGCTGACAGGGTCAACCGGTTATGTACTGTATCATCCTAATGTGGTCCATTATGTAACAGTGACTGTCTGACTGTACATTACCCTTTAATTATAAATATGTTTACCTTATAATAAATAAATAAATAAATAAATAAATAAATAAATAAATAAATAAAAGCCATACACTGTAAAAAAAAAGAAAAAAAAAAAAAAAAATGCCGTAAAATTTATGGTAAAAAAACGGCAGCTGTGGTTGCCAGAATTCTACAGTAAAATATACGGTAGCAACGATTTAGGTTTTACGTGTTTAACTTAAATTTACAGTTAAATACTGTAATTTCATTAACTGATATAATGTTAATATACCAACCTACTGAAGTACTGAAATCTGTTTTGTCACTGTGAAATACACTGATAACCACCAAATGCAGAAGGTGATGAGAAAGTCACATGATGAACCAAAGCCCATCACAAGAAGCTTTTAAATAATAACATATATAGAAGGTGCACAGTGTCATTCACACAAGCACTAAACACCATCATGGTGAGACTCATTAAACTGAAATATGCAATAAACAACATTAATTTAACAACATTAGATGTAACATACAATTCTAATAAAGATAACTGATAAGAAAAAACTAAGAAGAAACCTAGTTATATCAAAGAAAAAACATCAAATTCAAACAAAATTTGAAATGCAACGCAGGGAATTCTGGGAATGTCAATTTACGGTTTTTCCCTGTAAATTTTACATTATTTTTCACTTCCAAAAGCGGTATTTCACTGTAAAATTGTCTGAAATGTCTATTACAGTTTTTCACCCTATATATTAGCCATGTTAACCATTTAACAGGTTTTTACCATAGCTTTTTCACAGTTTTTTACCATTAAAATCACGGTCATTTTATTACAGTGTAAGATACTGGTTTAAGTCCAAAGAAAAGAGACAAAATAGCCCACAAGACATGAAACACAATGGTCAATGGTCCCTATTGATCCTTTTTTAAAAGTTCTCTGTAGGATTTGAAGTTACATGTGCTGCAAGCGATATGACAGGCTCAACTCACCTTAAAGAAGGTCATTGTAGCGCCATCCTCCACCACTCCATACTCAATCTTGGTCTGCTTGGCCAGGTCATCGGCCGAGTCAATTGGAGATTCCATTCTCTCCACGGTAAGAAAGGCGGCTAGGTTGGCCGTGTAGGAGGAGATGATGATTAGGGTAAAAAACCACCAGATGCCTCCTACTATCCTGGTGGAAAGGGCTTTGGGCATGAGCTCAGATCCTAGTAGAGAGGAGCAGAGATAGCAGTCAGGGTAAAGCAGTGGTCACAATGTGAGGACCAGCACCAGATGCACAGACCCAACCCAGTCCAGACACAACAACTAGTTACAGGGAAAGGCCTTGCCTGCTGACAACTGGGATGACATATCTATGCTGACCGAATACGCCAAAGTCAACCACGGTGAAGGTGGGAATTCATTTACGTTTTAGGAGAATTTATGTGGTCAAATTTAATTAGATTACAGACTCTCAGATTTGTATTAAATCATAAAGGGCTCATAATTTGCTTCCGTCTTTGAATTGCCCTACGCTCTTCAATCCATTTGGCTTGTGGGTAAAAGCCAAAATGAAGAACCATTTTATGTCACAACCTACGTATAATTTTCTGTTATTCCTTAATCAAGCTGTCACCATAGCCATGCAGAGGAAATTAATTGATGGGGAAAAGTCGGGACAATAACTAGTTGTACTAGGAGGAGATGTCAGAGGACAAGAGCACAGGGAAATAACTGGCTCCTCTTCTCAAGTTCTATGAGTCAGCTGTAAGCTTTGATCTGGCACACTGAGTCCATGGCAAAACACAATGGACTGTTGAAAAGATTAGCCGTTACATGAATTACAATTGAACTGCAAACGTGAGTTCCAATCAGGCCTCAACAGACTGGTTATGCTCTAGTGACCTGTCAATCAAGTCTAGAGTTTGGATATATAACTCTAGCTCCCAGACAGCCTGAACAACCATTAAAATGGAAAGAAAGAAAGAGAGAATTACTCTTTCCCTGTATATACTAGCAATTCAGTTGTTAAAGCTGATGTGTATATATTTTCTTGATGCTAAAAGACATTCTCCTCTCCCATCAGAGACAACTTTAAGTGCAAACATTGTGGCTTCAACATTCTGACATGTTGCTCAATCAATGGCGTGAGTTTTGGACAGGAATACCTGTTTATCCAAACAAGTAGTCGGGCACAGTGTAGAAGGGGCAGGAGAACTGTACGTGAATCTAGAGTCGCACAGTTTACACATTTCACCTTTAAACAAGACTTGGCAAAATCAATCAATAGCAGAAAAGGTGCTTTGGCGCCCACAACCACTTTCATAAAGAAGCAAAAATATTATGTCAGAACACTGAAAAAATATAAAAATAAAACCATCCTCAGAAGAGAGTTGAATGCTGTCATTTCAAAGTATCATCACCTGGACCATTTGGTCAGGGTGACCTTATATAACCTGGTTGGGGCTGACTGTCATGTACCCAAGGTAACGTCATGACCAAGCACGCCGTCCCACAATTTTCTGGGGGCTGACAAGCCATGGGCAGGGGAGCCTCTCTACAGTGTAGTATTACTCATTCATCATGAGACATGCAGACAGTCAAAATACACAATCCCTGCCCGCTTAGCCCTCAGCCTAATGCCACATCTTCTCTTCCAAACTCACAAAGGAACCTGAACAAATGACAGTCCCAATGACACCCTATAATTTTGTTGTTATGGGGTGATGCTGTTGGACAATAATTAGTTTGACAGGAAATAGTAGGCCTACCTCCTTTTTCACTATGATCCAAACACACTAGCATATGACTTTTCATGACCTCTGCTTTCTGAGGATTACTTGTTCCTAGGAAATAGTTGCAATCCACAGTGCCAGTCAGACGGTGGGATTCAGTAGGTTGCCTAGACACACACTAATGCACCCACATTTGCAGTCAAACATCTAACGCAGGGCTTCCCAATCCTGGTCCTGGAGAATGCCCAACACTGCATATTTTAAATGTCTCCCTAATCAAGCACATCTGATTCAACTCATTGTCTCATTAGTAAAAACTCCAAGACCTTATATGTGTGTGTAAGGTAAGAGAGACATCAAACATATGCAGTGTTGTTGGTTCTCCAGGACCAGGATTGGGAACCACTCATTTAAGGACATCACTCATGTGGCTGGATATCACTTGTCCCACTTGTTCAGAGGTCTTCATCTATGTTCTTAGGAACCCACTGTCCTGAAGAGTTTAGCTTCAACCCTTATCAAGCCCACTGAACCAGCTAATCAAGCTCTTCAGGGCTGCTTAAAAATCCCAGGCAGGTGTGTTGAAGCAGGTTGGAAATAAACTTTGAAAGGGCAGTAGGTCTCCAGTTGAAGTTGAAGACCTCTGCTCTAGTTGGACGCTGACTGCATATGGTCCTGTAACTCTTTAGCATGCTCTTTGATTCATTCTAAAAATTAACCAGACAAATCGCTCCACCAACTAGAACAGCTAGGCAAAAACATCTGCAATGTTTCTTCATTTCTGACATTTAATGTGAAGACAAATATCAATGCTATCTACATTGCAAACAGCTGGGGGCCGGTTTCAGCCAGTCCTTAAATACAAATCTTTCACAATGTAGATTTTGCAAAGACTCACAATGCTAATGTTATATGGCAATCCAATCTCAACTAAACCATTCCATTTGACAGATGCAGTGCAGATTCAGACATTGCCCATGCTATTTTGCAAACAAGTGCCTGGTGTCTTCATTACTCAACCAAATATTATTATGCTATTCTGATGCAACACATTCTGATGCATGCAGATTACATGTGACATTGTCCTTCAATCACCATAGGCCTTTCTCAATCTCAAATATCTGCAGTTGAGAAGATGTGGTATCAGGATTTGGTAGGGTTAGAGTTAGAAGTCAAGAATACATATGGCAGTCTTAGACACAAGACCAAGAATTTGTCTTTGTGTCATTCTGCCACTTTTTTTGCACATGAAATTGGACTTACCTGCTCAGAACCCTGAAGAGCAAAGACAGTGGTGGTTATGAAAAAGTTAGCATGCAACTAACGATCCCCTGATCCTCTACCCAACACCCACCAATAAAAACTTTCAAGTCCCACACAGTCCCATTCATACCATTGGCCAGCAACCAATTTGCTTCTAGAACTACATGCACAGAGGCACCCATGCATCATAGAGGGCCTGACAAGAGCAAGTTGGGACCCCCAGCAAAAGAGTGGGATGTGTGCTAAGGGGGGCAGGCAGAGGCGTCTACCTTGCTGCATGAGAGCTCCAACTCCGAACCAGAAACTATTTAGCAGGGTGAAATTGTTTTCCACCACGTCCGAGTCAGGGTTGCACGGGTGGGGGTTATACCATTCGTAGGGGCTAAACCTGTGGCAAGCAACACAGAACACACAGATACATTTTAGTCCAAATTGTGGTACATAGAAGAAAAAATGAAGGAAAGTCAGGTCTACCTATAGAGACACAAGGAGAAAAACACAAGTTAGCATAACCATTAGTTAATTAGATATCAAGATTATGTATAAAAAAATAAATAAATAAATAAAAACAGTTCTCTTGAAGAATCTATCTGTCTTTCTTCACAAATGGTTTAAATGTGTGTTTGTTTTTTTTATTAATATAAGAAATAAATAGGTTATGCTTGTGATAGCTACATGTTGGTTAGAGCTGTTTATGTTTATGTTCATTTCAGTTCCTTTTTTTTTTCTATGCCAGAAACTGTCAAATAACATATTCATACCAAAGGCAAACATAATTATCAATGTATGAGAGCAACCCACTATAAATTAAATTAAACTATAAAATAAATAAATAAATAAATAAAAATACAAATAAAAAAAAAATAAATAAAAAATGACCAGGCATTTCCCCATGTCCCAGTGGAGTTACTAGACATAACTTTAAGGGACAAATCACCTAAAAATTAACAGACTGTCATCATTTACTCACCCTCAAGTTGTTCCGAGCCTGTATGAGTTTCTTTTGAAGAATGTGGTAACCAGATAGTTGTTGGTCCTCACTGACTAACCTCATACAGGTTTGGAACAACTTTGGGGTTGATACATGATGACAGACTTTTCATTTTTGAGTAAACTATCCCTTTAATGAAACAATAAGTATTAAGATGCAAAATATGCCACATGCATATGAAAAAAAAAAAAAAAAAACACGCAAAGCACATGTTAAGTGCAAACACTGAACTAAACTGTTTTCACACACTTCATGTACTTCAATAAATTCCAAAGCTGCTGAGACTGATCCTGTGGATTATTTTCTCACGTATTATATAATTTATAAACAATTTTATCTGTGCATAACATGTACATGTTGTTTATGTATTTATGTATTAATCACTGTACCTTATATCCTAGCATTAAAAAGCAGCTAAAGACATGCACTCAGAAAGTACATGAGACATGTACATAAGACTTGGAATAGACTGAGCCTTAACTTAGAATGTGTGTCGTACTTTATGAGTGCATTTCTTTTTTTATTAGTCAAAGTTATTTTGTTGTAACTGACAGCTTCAGATGCTGTCAAAATAGCTTAACTTGTAGTTAACCCAGAATATCCATTTAAAAGGATTAATTTAGATGTCCAATGCAGAATATCTAGTCAATTCCATCCTTGCCACACCCCAATCCCTCGTACTGTGCTATCTCTCTCGCACATTGAGACTTCCCATTTACTCCAGCTAAATATAAGTGACATTACATTAGTAAAGGTTGATTGGGGGACAATTAAGCATTGTGACCCAATTCTGTTTGTGCTGAAGTAGTGGAATAAAAAAAAACATCTACAGGCTTTTCAAGAGTTGGGCAATCAGATACCAAGGAAATTATTTGTCTCAGCTATTTTGTATTCTCCATAAGAACTCTAAAATGGAAACAGAAATTATTGACTTTCAGAGACTAATAGTAGAGTACACAGCATTTTCTGCATATGAGGCTATGAGCAAGATTCATCAAGTGCTGGTGCAATCATAGTTTTTTTCTATCTAAATTGATTGCTGTGCTCTTTAAATAGCTCAACTTCTGTATCAAACTAATACAAAACAACACTGTCAAATAAGCTCTGTTTGAAAACCTGGTGAACGGAACATACTAAAATATAAGTTTATATGTTACATACCCATACGAATACCTTTTTTTTTTTTTTAATGACATGAGGTTAAGAGGTTAAGATGCTTCCTTAGAAGATAACTTGGTTACACTTTATTTTGATAGTCCACTTTAGATATTCTACTAACTATAAGTAACTTTGTAACTACGTGTCAACTAATTCTCATTATTTTGCAACTACATGTCTACTAACTCTCAGTAGGGTAGGTTTAGGGTTAGTAGAATAAGTTGACATATACTTGCAAAGTTTCTCAAAGTCAGTATGTTGTATGTTGTGGACCCATCAAAATAAAGTGTTAGAAGATATCAAGCAGACAGTCTACTAATACTCTAATGACTGCTAGTTGACATGTAGTTGCAAAGTTACTTACTGTTAGTAGAATGTCTAAAGTGGACTATCAAAATAAAGTGTTACTGATAACTTCCATTTAGGCTGTAGATAGCAAAGCAGCTCACTAGAATAGAGCCATAGGACAAGAATCTTTGAGCTTGAAGCAGTTAGATCTATTCGCTATTTGTGATGCAAGTCTGAGTACATACGAACTATAATCTTGCAAAGATGCAACAGCTGCCCCAGACCTTTCATGCTAAGGGTCTTTGTGCAAGTTCACACAATCATGTTCTGTAAAGCCAATTACTAACGGCAAATCTAACATGGATGGCTGTCATCGACTGGAGCGTGCCAGCGGAGGAGAGAGGCGACGAACAGCCTCTGCATGAGACGCGGCTTAACCTGCTGCTACGGGAAGCGTCAGTCGCCCGTTAGCTGTCAGTTTGATCCAATTATACTGACCTTCTGTTATCTCCGGTCATCTGTGCCGCAGAGGGAAAATTTTGAGCAAGGTCAACATGAAGAGATAAACGAAGGCTGAGGAAACATTGATGCCTCGGGAAAGAACAATGGTGCCGTTTCTTTTCTTTTTTTCTTTCAGAAAGTCATTGTGTACAGGACCGATAACGCACCTGATAGCAGTCATGTCAGATCTGGAAGACTGACATATTTAAATAACGTCGCTGTGTAGCTGCGTTTAGCATCCACAACATAGGTTGAGGTCATATTGTGGAGCTGACATACAATTCAATAAGGATACTACAAAATGATGTATTGCTAATCCATGCACTACCATAGATTTCAAAGACTGACTGTTTGCTGGGACAGTCTTGCTGGGTTTTCGGTCTTAAGAGATGCCTAGTATTCCTGTAGTATTCCCAGTTTTCCTGGTTTTATTCAAGTCAAAAAATAGTATTTAAGATCACTGAATTAAGTTAAATACATGAATGTATAACATTGTAATTGTACTCAAATAAAATTGAATGAATGAATGAATATTCTATTAAAATATTTGGTCCCACTTTATATTAGGTGTCTTGAATCGTTAGCTACCGTGTACCTATTGTGTTCATGCTGGATTGCAAAAGTTTTGCTGCTATTGAGGTGGGATATGTGTAAGATTAGGGGCGGGATTGGTGGTCGGGTACATAGTAATTAACAACACTTAATATAAAGCAGGTCCTTTTTTTTCTTTAAGATGCATTACACTGGTATGGCTTTTTAACATATTTTTCAACACATCTTTTCAACTTCACATTTTTGTATGTAACACCTATTCAAATCAATGTTAATATCAGGTCCAGGATTATATTTTCTTGCATTTGTTTCACTCAGCAGATTACAGAAATAGAATTGGTTGCAAACATTAATCTATAAATTAAATAGAATAGACACCTGCAAGATCAAACAAACAATGTTGAATTAAGTTTACTGGAGCTCACCTAATTTATATATATATATATATATATATATATATATATATATATATATATATATATATATTTCTTTCCATCCTCTTCCCTCGTAGACTTGGAGTTAATTATCTAGTCAGCCCCACACAGCAGTCTGTTAAATCATCCTAAGTGCAGCCCATTTAGAAGCATATTCCACCTGGAAATGAGCGGGATCCGATAAGCACTTGCCCTGACTGGTGAAGGCATTACTCATCTTGTGAGGAGCACGTATCTTTCCTTTCGCATGTTTGGGTTTTCTCACTGCAGTAAGGACAATAGTTCATTAGTGATGTTTTCTAAGGCAAACATTACTACAAATATTGCTCACACTTTTATTTAGGGATTTGAACAAACTCCTAACCTAACCCTTATAATTAAACTCTGGTTTATAACTCATCCAGCACCATTTTGCTACAGATATGAGCGATACCTTAAATCATTGTGCTCGTTGAGGAGAGGTGCACTATTAATAATTAAGCAATTCAATTTATGATTTTCGCCTGGCAGACAATAAAAAAGTCCTAGATTTCTCAGATCCTAGACTGACATTGAAGAAGTAACCTGAGCCCTATCCAGGGACCTATGTCACAGTGGCTCTTTTAACTTGGACCAATAAGAACCCTCCTATCCACAAGTTTCCTATGCCCCATGAGGCCTTGCGTCAAAAGTGGGAGTGTCTTCCAGTTTGAAGTAAACAAGCGGGACTGTCGGAGTTTCTCTGTGTCTGGAGAGCATCAGCGTCGCGGATCATTTCATATAGTTACCAGCTAACATAAACATTAAAGACTTGTAAAATAATTTTAGCTCAAAACACACTTTCAGACTGCAGCGAGTGTTTGAAATAACTTCTGTGTGAGAGCCGATGTAGATTATCAACAAAGCAGAAATATGCGATGCAAAAGACTATGCACACAGTACCATGGTAAACATAGTAAATACAACCGCCTGAAAAATCAGACAAGTGATGTATTTATTTATTTACATAGTTTATCTGTCAATAAGTCTCCTCTCTTTATACCCGATGTTCATATATAGCTCCACGTATGTCATAAATCATTAACCTAATTTTTGTTTGGGAGCTCCCTGTTTTTCTGACTGAAAATATAACAATGTATTGGGACCGGAGAGAGTGCTAAAGCTACTCATGGTTGTATTTTTAGTGGAAAATGATAAGAAATTATAATTCTTTCTAAATGTGATGTAGACCTAAACTGTCTTTGACTAAAATAAACAGAAACAGACGCGACTGAATAATAGGCTGTGTGTTTCTTTCTTTTGTGAAATAACGGTAAATGCCACTTTATTTCTGTGTGACTAGTTATCAATCCTGACACAAACTAATCAGTCAATGTAGCACTTATTATTGTAAAAGAGGTCTGAGGTTATTAGCCCCCCTCGGCCCATTTAAAGCACTGGCTCCGACAGTGGAGAAGACCTGAAAAAACTTACCCTGCATCCCAATGTGCATACTATCCACCCTATCTGCCCTAAATAGTATTGGAAATTACTAATGTCACATAGAATTTAGAATGGACAGTATGCACATCGGGACGCAGGTTTAGCCTCTTCGCTAATCTGCACACAAAATACCATTGGTATACTGTACTACTTCCGCTGCCACACCGGAGGTTTTACTTGAAACTTGTGGATAGCAAACACCCAGAACATTCTGGCAACTGCACAGAAACTCATTAGCAAGCGCTAAGAACACCTTATCAACCATTCTGAGCATATATTAGTATTGTAACCAAGGCATGCACTATTTATACCATAAGTAGTCAACCACAATGCCTATTACCTTGGCATAGTTAACATGGAATCAAAATTGACCCAATTCATTTTCTTAAAAGCATGGTGTATGTAAAGATTCACATTTTGTTTGTGTAAACACTAAAAAATACAATATGAATACATGGCCACTCTTTCAAAAAAAAAAAAAAAAGCTGTCACTGGAAAAATGCCCTTTGAATAGCAACATTTTTATACTTTATATTTACCCATGAAAGGTGCATTTTTGCACCTTAAAGGTATATATTTCTATCTGAAGTGTACATAGTATCTAAATAGTACATATTAGTACCTTTTGAAAAGGTATCGCCTCAGTGATAGCTTTTGTGAGAATGCGGCATCTAAAGTATTAGGTTTTCTGTGTATGAAAAACTTAAAGATGTAGGCTACAAATGCATATGAAATTATGTAAGTTCATATAATACTGAATTAATAGATAAATTAATCTGAAACGGCTTTTCAACACATTTTCAGGCTTCATGAATCTCGCTTATTTTCCACATTGCTAATCTATACTGTTCACAATCCAATCAATTTCCAGGGGATAAAATCTGGTCCAGAATGACATTTTCTCATATTTGTCTCAAAACTGGTTGCAAACTTTAATCTATGAATAAGATAATAAACATGCAAGATATATTTCTACTATATATTATGAAATAGTGAGATAAGCTTGCCTTTGATAGGAATATGGTTTTACACGTACCACATTCACGATCAGATAAACTAAAAAAAGACTGATTTATTTGAAGCATTAGGATCAGAAGCAGCATTTGAGTATTGCATCAGCAGCATGATTTACAGCATCAAGGCAACGATTGCTTTACGGTAAGAACCAGTGTCATAAATAAGTGTAACTCATTTCCAATTGAGACTTCCTCAGGTGTTTCATCACCTGCTTTCGCAGAAAAGAGAGAAAAAAAAAAAAACTTTGTAAGGAGAGGAAAACAACAGGAACAAAAACAACTGCTGATATGCATTACAGATTCTGAGAAGAGGATAAATATTTGACTTTCATACTGTGCCCAGAAGGAAGGTTTCTAAATACTGCATGGTGAGAATAAGCCTTAGGAAACCCTCCACCAGTCCCCATTATGTCACCCTGTGATCTCTTTCTCTCTCGCTCTGTCTTTCGCTCTCACACGCAGACATGTTTGCTGCATTTACCGCTTTATAGTGCACATACAAAAGCAGTTGCACATGCACACATAAAGAAATGTGTACAAAGAGACAAACACATAAACACAGTAATACTATCTTGTGTTAGGTCTTGTCTGCTGTGTGTTTCTGTTAAAGCATGCTGTTTATTTGTGTACTTGTTATTTGTGCTCTAGTTGAGAATTGGAAAGGTGAACACTTACCCAGCATTAACATTAGTGCAGTTAAAAGGTGAAAGGTGCATATTCTGAACCAACTTAGATGACAGTTGTAGCTTGTTAGAAACTTGTGTGATCATATTGCCAGTAACATTTATAAAGCACAAGTGCATTAACCATAAAACTCTCGGGTTAGACCAGTTGCGGTCAACCCAAGAGTTTTAGGGTTAAAATAAGGCCTTTTCTTTGGATTTCTCCCCACCATGCTTCCAATGAAGACCATTGGAAAGTACCAATGCATGTAAAATCGATCTCAGTGATTTATTCAAATAATGTGCTACAGTAAAGATTTAAAGGAATATTCTGGGTTTGATATAAATAAACAAAGCTATCAATAAAGATAATGTCAGCTCAAAAATAAATAAATAAATAAATAAAGCCAATTGCATTTTGTAATTATGGGATGGATGGGTTGGATGGTTGTAGTTTAATTTACAACATTCAAAACATCAGCCCTGCTATACCTCTTTTGAGACAGAGACTTTTTACATGCAATTCCTTCTCCTGACAAGGAACAATTTCCCCTTAGGGACCAAGAAGTTCCTTCATGATTTTTATTTAAATTTTTATTTTAAATTTTAAATTTTTATTTTATTTTTTTCTCTCTCTCTCTCTCTTCAGTATTTGACATTTATGTAAAGCCTTTAAAAATCATGTTCTTCCCATGAACGGGTCATGCAATGAATCTGGGATTTTTAACTTTTCTAAGTTTTCAAATTTTAAATAGGTGTTTCATGGATTTATAAATTAATTGTAAAGTTGACTAGTAAAGACTAGTAAAGTTGGCATGAAAAATCAACATGAAAAAAATGTGCATATGTTTCATTTCTTTTTTTAATATTTTTAATCAGAATGGTACAATTAAATCTTCAAGTGAAAAGGATAGACTTCTCTCTGGCAACGTATGCAGGATTATCCAGTCATATAGTGCAACTTCCAAATCTCAAAATCCAATCAACAACCTATATAGATAGATAGATAGATAGATAGATAGATGGATAGATAGATAGATAGATAGATAGATAGATAGATAGATGATAGATAGATAGATAGATAGATAGATAGATAGATAAATAGATAGATAGATAGATAGATAGATAGATAGATAGATAGATAGACAGATAGAGGTTGTTGATTGGATTTGATTTTTTATACATACATATACTTTTTTTTTTTGATAACACTGGAAGAAAGGATCTCAATTTCATCAAGACTTTAAATGAAAGTCCATAGATTCTATTGTCAAATGGACATTATTATTTACAGATGTTACTTTTCATCTTGTACAATTTTGTTGAAGAAGACAACTGACATTTGTACATTATCCATATAGAGATATGTACAGTATGCAGTTTTTTGACTCATGGGTGCAAAAAATAATAATAATAATAATAATAATAAGATGGCATCCTACATCTGTCAGTTTGGAAGCAATGAGGAAAAATATGAACTGACAGATGTCAATGATGAGTTGTGAAATACTGAGCCCTGTCATGTATAAAAGGATCCATTTGAAAGCTATGAACATATATGCAAAGGTCCATTCTACTCTTTTAGAGTAGTTTCCTATTAACAGTTCTGCTAACTGCTGCTTGCAGCTATATTTTTGTTTGTCTTTACAAACTGAGTTACGAGTCTAAATTATTTTCTAATGAACATATTAACTTGCACTTAACCCAGAATTTCCTTTAATTAAGGGACAAGCAGCCCATAATGTCTACTACTAAAAACAATGAAGTGTGATATCCATGAATTAAGTCATAAAATGACTTTATTTTGTAACTAAATTTAAACAGTGAAGCTTTAGGATAAATTGTATTTACTACAGTACATGGGGTTTAATTCTAAGTCTCCAAAACAAGAGCTTATCATTCAAGCAGCATTTGAGATGTTCACTGCTGCCCAAGGATTTCAAAGTTGTTCTTCAACCAACTGTTAAATAATTTTGATTCTACCAATTTTGGAAAATGTGAATATACATTTCCGTAGCATTGCATATCATAGAATCTCAGTTTTCCAAAGGATATATGAAGCAGGATGTGGAAAAACCCAATCAGAAAAGAAAAGTATACAAAATAGACACAGTAGGGACAGCGAGGGATGGGGGAGGTTGCGTTTCACACCAGAAAATGCCTCAATCTCACTCTCACACACGCTTGAACACTCCCACAAACCTATTTTCTGTCTTTCACACACATACTGTCTTGAAACTGTGATTTTGCATCTTTGCTTTTATGGTTTGTGCTATTGTGCATTATCTGATGAGAGGCACATACTGTAGCTCCTCTGCGTCAAGACAGGAAGACCAAAGCAACCCTTATAGCTCCTCTCTAGTGTGTTTGCGTGTGTGTGTGCTTCTCTCTCCCCTTTTCTCTTTTAACTCTTAGTTATCTCCTGTTCACACCTGCAGGTATTTCATATTTATATAATTTTCCCAGGAAACGACTGAGCTGAACCTCATGACGTTTCATCGTGTAAATATTGCGAGAGTGGCATTCGGGATTCTTAAAGAAATAGTTAACCAAAATCAGGGGTGCCCAAACCTGTTTCTGGAGATCTAATGTCCTGCAGAGTTGAGCTCCAACCCTAACTGAACGCATCTGAAGCAGATGATCAAGGTCTGGCTCATTAGAAACTTCCAGGCAAATGTACTGGAGCTGGCTGGAGCTAAACTCTGCAGGACGGTGGCCCTCCAGGAGCAGGACTGGACAGTTAAGACATAATTTACTCATACTCATTTTGGTCCATGTCCATATAAGATTAAAGATCCAGAGCAGTGTTTTTTTTTATTATTTATTTATTTTTTTTCTACTAAAAGGAATGGAGGTTAGGGCTTTCAAGCTCCAAAATGACAAAAAAAAAAAAAACATAAGAGCATCATAGTCCATACGACACTTGTTCTACTGTATATTATGCATATATTCCTCATGTGAAACTATCACATGGCTTTTCTGAAGTCTTGGAATATAGTGCTCGTGACATAAGGATGATTTCATGATGATTTGAAATTTTGAAATTATTTTTTTTTGTCATTTTGAATCCTGACAGGCTCATTTTGCTTTGAAGTATTGACCTTATTTGCTCCATGGGAAAAAGGTCATACAGATTTGGAACGAAATGAGGGTGAGTAAATAATGTTAGATTTTTTTTTTTTTTTGGAAGAACCGTTCCTTTAAGGCCACTAAAGTTAAAACTAAGCGTGAACTGTTTCATTTTGCATAAAATGTTAATGAGATGAGGTTATGATGTGGGGTATGTCTATATATGTGGCTGGTATGTTACCTGGCTATGACAAACAGCACACAACTGACACCCAAGTAAGCGAGCAGAATATACATCCAGATGTCGGGGGACAGGGGGTTGAGAAAGGAGAACACCCCCGGGTTGGTGCCGTTGGGTTTGCGGTACAGTATACTTATCCCCAGCGTCATGAAGGGTTTGGAAAAGTCGATGACCTTCTCCCTCACGTACGTGATGGCCAGGGGAGCCACTGCAAGATCAGCTTTCTGCCAACAAATAACGCACAGGGAAAAGAGCGATAGGCTGTAAATCAGGGCGAGCAGAAGCATTTAGAGGAAATCAAATTAAGAAAACAGGGCTTTTACACATCACACACTCTGCCCCACAGCGTTTAAGAGGAAATTTAAAGCCCTCTCGTGGACTCACGCTCTCTCTCTTGATTTACCTGCTACTGTTTCAGCACTTACTAAAGCCTTTCATGATTTACTGGGTCTAAGGGACCGGAGGAGCGCTGAACCGAATCCACTCTCTCAGCTACCCAACTAGACTAAAAAATGAAAACAGCAGTTATGAAAAAGGGAAAATGAAGGGGGTTAAAGGTTTTACAGAGGTCTGACACTGTTGGCTCTCTGTCAGATGCAGAAATAGCCTGTGTCTCTTAGCATACGTTTTCAGGGCCAGTTTGCCTGTAAGTTTTTAGTCCTAATCTAAACATTTTGTAACAAATAAAAGGTGCATTCTTTGCATTTTTGTTAATGTAAAAGATAATATCTTAAAATGCACACCAGTTTCCAAAAAAGTCATGAGAAAATTTAGTGAAGTTAACAGAATTGGACTCATTTGTGCATTCTGCTTGTTTCATTAATGACCATCCAACCTGATCTCTTAAGAAAGCGTGATTATTTTTCAGTTTGACAAATTGGTGGTGAACTCGGTCAATTTTTTTGTACGAATGTGTCACTATTTTACTTTTTGATGAATTATTGGTAAATTTGTTTGATTTCATTTGTATAAAAATAACATTTTACATTTTGACTAATTGGTGATTGCGTACAATTTTACATTCATGTTTTGAAAAATTAGCGGTGAATTTGTGTGATTTCATTGGTACAAAAATGTCACTATTTTATATTTTGGCAAATTGGTGGTGAATTTGTACATTCGTACTAAACAAATTTTAGAAAAAAAGACTAAACCTCACTGTCACTGGAATAAACAGACTGAAATTTGAAATATGAGCAAATGAAACCAATTAGTCAAAACATAAAATAGCTATGAGAGCATGTAAGACCATTTCCTTGCCAATATCTATTCATTTTCTTATTACATCTAAGTTTTTGGGGTAAAGGATCACAAATAATACTCATTACAGAAGCAGATTAGTTCCTGGAGATAAAAAGTAATGTGCATTTCTAAAATCCAATGTATTTGATACTACTGAAAACATCTCACTTGCCCATAATTAGCCATTTGGGCCTATACTGTGCATACACTTCATCATTCACCACGAACTAGATCACTCCCATTGTAATCAAGAAAGTTGACTATATTTAAAGTCAATGCATGCAAACTATGTTGGGGGGGGGGGGGGGGGGACACTACAAATTGGGGGAAAAGAAGAAAAAATTGCAAGCCAAGCATTTTAAGGCATAATAAGCACACTCTCAATGCAAATAATACTGCAAACGGTAGGCACTATAATTATGCTGATCATTTTAGCCTAAACAAATTGCAGTCCATGTAGAGCGTTCCAGATCAGTCACTTAAGAGGTTCCACTTCCATTGGCTGCTGCCTCGGAAGGCAGATAGTGACGCTCTAGGCAACCACCTTGTTTGCTTATGCTTAAGAATGGCCCTGCCTACACGAACGCTACTCAACATGCCCTCAAATAATTTTTTTGTGGCTTGCGTGATGTTGTCATCACTGTGACAACCGCAGCTGCAATAATCAAAACCATGTCTTCTTAGCATATCGGTGAGGAGTGTGACTGTATATACCATGTGAGGGCTGAAATGTGTCAACTGGTAGAGATTCTGCTGTACTGTTTATACCACTGTATATTCTCAGCAAGGAAAAAATCCAACAGCAAGCAGGAAACCACTGCATCTAGTCTGTTCTGCTTCCAGTGCAGGCAGCTTAATTGTTTATAATGAGAGACATTGAGATGCGATGCTTCTCTCGTGTCCAGTGTAAACATGCCATAACAGATTGTTTACAGATGTCAAGCAACAATGCAGCTTTTCGCAGCTCCTGTGTTTTTCACAGGTGTTCAAACGTTTTCAGGGTAAGTAAGATTTTTGGTAACATTTTATTTTAAGGGCCAAATTCTCACTATTAACTAGTTGCTCATTAGCATGTATGTTACTAGCATATTGGCTGTCTATTAATAGTTATAGAGCACATATTAATGCCTTATTCTGTATGATACTATTTTAGATCCCTTAATACAGTGGTTCTCAACCGGTGGGGCGCGCCCCCCTGGGGGGGCGCGGACACCCTCCCGGGGGGGCGCGAGTAGGCTACAGGATGGGAGGAAAAAAAGCCTGAAAAAAAAAAAAAAAATTTGCAAAAATTTTTTTAGCACTAAACTACTGTCATAAAAAGTTATAGTTTTGTATATACATAACTCCTGAATAAAAATTTAAAATGTGTTTGGACTGATTTAAAAAAAAAAAAAAAAAAAAAAAAAATATTGAACAAATTTGATTGCTTTGTCGATAGTGAGCGCAAACGCAGGTGATAAGCGGTTTTATTAAGCGAGTCATTGAGTCGTTCATTCAAACGATTCGTTCAAACGGCCGATTCATCAAGAATGAGACAGATGTTTGTGCATGGGTCATTGAATCTTTGACTCAACCGATTCGTTCAAAACACTGAATCATTCAAAACACGATTGAGTGTTGCTGTGAGGTGCGCTATGCCGTGATCTTTGTTTGGATTCATCGGATCTATTTTCGCTGCTAAAATTGACCAAAACAGTCATTATTTCGTCTAAAATGTAAGTGACTTAATATTATTAACTTGTTTGTTGAACTGTCATATGAAATCAGTGTCACATTTTCAATCGTGAGGTGGTCGTCTGGTCGTGTGATGTATGTTGCTGAACTGTATTCAAATGTTATAAATATAGAAACACCACATTTTGAAATTTAACTGCAGTATGTCAATTTAGTTTATTTGTTAATAGACTTTAGAAAACGGCGCTCATTTGTTTGATTTCTCCTCGAGAAGCTGCGCAAGCCTCAAAAGTTTAAGGTCCTTGCACCCTGACTGAGTCCGAAACTGTCGAATTCGTTTTTTCATACTCGCCATTTCGTGGCTCTCAATTGTCAAAAACACCCCTCAAAATATTTGCTACGGATGCGAAAAATGCAGAAAATCGAACCATCCGAATTAATTTTTATGACGGAAGTTTCAGAGGCTGCAAACGTATAAAATGTGAGGTCGTATTTAGTCTTATATATATATATGCGCCGCATACCCAGGCCGTCTGACAGAATGAGTTCACGGGCTAATGAATATAAACATGATTATAAGTTGATCCCTTGTCATTTGAGATGTGACTTAAAGCTTAATAAAGTGTTGGGAATAAGTATGTAAAATTATTTATTTGAAAACAATGGTCATTTTCTGTAAGTCTAGTCAGTGAGACAGTGACGGAATCTTCCGGGTGAGCGGATTCTCCGCAGCTTTGGCGCCTCCGCTCTGTGGCTATGACTCGTCAGGATTGTAGCTCGTTCTCAGTGATTTGCTGGTAGACGGCTGATTTCATGCGAGAGGTAAACTGTCCGAGAAGCGCTCGCCCAAGCGGAAAAATGCGCTGTTGCTGCCAGATCTCGATTTACCGAAAATCACATTGTGTTTGATGCAAAACTAACCCGCCGAAATCATATGAAAAAAAAACAAAACAAACAAAAAAAAAACATCATAACTGTATATTTTCATGCTTTCTCAAGCAAAGCAAATTTTGAAAGTCCACTAAAAATATATCTGGTCATAGACAATGTTGATGGCGTTATTGTCAACATGCCTAAGTAGTAAATAAAAAAAATAAAAAAAAAAAGTTTATAAAATTGTATATAAAATTTGAAATAGTAACAAACATCAGGAAAAAAATAGGAAACAATACCTTTGTTTTCCGTATACGTGTCACTTACAGTTAAAGTCCTTCTGTGATTTTATTGTTGTTTGCAACGTTACTGGGCAATATTTGACAGATATTATTATTATTATTATTATTATTTTATTATTTATTTTATTTTATTTTATTTATTTATTTAGTTTTGGTATTTTGCATGGTCTATTATTGTCATCCAGGTGGGAGTTTTAACTGTTACACTGTTAAAAAAAGTCACCGCTCGCCACTGATATATATATATATATATATGTTGAACTGTCATATGAAATCAGTGTCACATTTTCAATCGTGAGGTGGTCGTCTGGTCGTCTGGTCGTGTGATGTATGTTATATATATATATACACACACACGAATAAACTGGTCAGAATATAGGCTACAGTTAATGATGATAGGCCTACTACTACTCATAATAATAATAATAATAATAATAATAATGTCTGCAAGCTCACATTAGAAGTCTGGTGCTACTGCCAATTATAACAATAGCCTAGTAATGATAATAGGCCTACCTACCGCTACTGATGATAATAATGATAATAATAATAATGTGGGCCTAAAAACAATAGCCTAGGGCTGGCTATCTATCTATCTATCTATGAAAGGTGGTGTGGGTGGTATGTGTGTGTGTGTGTGTGGGGGGGGGGGGGGGGTGCACTGGGGCCCCAACTGCAATGAACCAAATTTTGGGGGGGCCCAGCTTGCAAAAGGTTGAGAACCCCTGCCTTAATACAACCCCATAGCTAAATGCAACTACCTTTCTTACTATTAATAAGCAGCAAATTAGGAGTTTATTGAGGGAAAAATCATAATTAATAGTTAGTCTATTAAAGTGTGACCAGATTTTATTTATTTTTATTTTTTTCCCTTTTTTTCCCCCTTTTTTTTTTTGGAAAGAATCTCTTGCGCTCATCAAGGATGCATTTGTTTGATCAAAAATACAGTAAAATAATTTTTTCAGCTAATAAAACATTTAAAGACAATACAAATTCATTCTGTTTTAAAGAGTTTGAACATTCATAATTGGCAGATGACAAAACTGCAGTTTGTGCTTATAAGAAACGGACGTTAATAGTTATTATAGTTATCTATATAGTTATCTATCTTGATATATATTGGTCATTACTCTAGTCTTTAGTGTCATGTGATCCTTCAGAAATCATTCTGAAAAAGAAAGAAGGAAAAAAATAAAATAATATTTTGCTGCTTAATATTTTGGTGGAAACCTTTTGAACAGTGATGCACAGTAACAGTTTTTAAATGTGGATTATACAATCAAACTTATAACTTGAGAAGTTATCATTCATTCAAATTATGAATACTTTTATCTTTCTTATTTGTGCCTCTCAAACTCCAAATAAAACAGAAATAAATCAAATGACAAAATATCTAGAGGGCAAAGGAATCCTGAACTATATCTCTATAATAGTTTTGAGCCCTCAAACTTATTTTAAAGGCACATTTTCAAGCCTAGTATGACTACAGTATGATTGTGAATCTGAGATTTAACCCGGAACAATTTCAACATGATAATTCTTCAAAGAAACATCCGTTCTGACACGGTAAGGCCGTTATTCCTCCTCCAGAACTGATGGAGGGTCTGCTGTCGAAACGCTGACACCAGCTAAGACGGCTGTGCCCCTAAAACTGACATTTAGTTCAATTTCACCACTTTTACTGTTAGAATTGGTATAATTTCAGTCAAAATAAAGGCTTCCGTCTAGAATTATTGGATTGTCTATAATTATTCCCAGAGGGGGCAAATTAATGCCAGAAGTGAGCAGATGTTGTCTCGCTACCTTCCTTTTTTTTTTTCTAAAGTCCTTTGACAAGATATTTTTATCTCTAGCACATCAATGTACTGGCAAACTGCAAACTCCAGACTGCTCTGAAAGCTTGTCAAGGCCAATTACAGTCTGTCCTGCTCTCGTCTTGTTGGGGGGGTTTGCCGGGGAATGTTACGACAACACACACACACCCTCCGCTTTCACACCAGACGATCCGACCATGACCAATTGAGGAGCAGTGACTAAGAGATATGTCTGATGTATCAGTTGGAGCAATGGATACTGCTATTGAATATGGGGTGTGAAGCACTTTTCTCAGCAACGTGTTTATTCCTATCTTAGTCTTTGCGGAATCTAATGAGGGTGTCGAAGGGCAGTGTTTGCTCCTAAATGTGTGTGTTTGTAATAGTGTATGTGCTTAATAAGCTCTATGGGGGGGGAACTAATGCTGGATTTTTCACTTTGTGTCCTCTCGGCAGTATGTGCTTGAGTTTTATTTTATTGCATTTCGTACCATCTGCTATGCGCGCACACATGCACTGTTAATCTTATTTTCATATCTGTTTCCTCTCTACACTGAAAGCATCTCCTTTCATTGTATAATCTTGACAAGTCCCTTCTGCAGCAGGGTAAAAATGTGTCAGGATTTTGCACCATCCTGAATTGAATTAGGAACGCCTTACAAATTACACTACGATTTCTTAATAATGTAATTAAATTTGATTCGAGGCAGCGAACAGGAGGCAACATCCAAATTTCAGTTCAAAGAGGTAGAATTAAGATGGAAGGATATTCAAAGAAATTTAGATCACTGCAGTGTAGTTTTTAATAATAATACGATTTAATTTTATTTTTAGTATGAATACACACAACATATGCGAAAGAGATGAGTTTTAATTTGTACAAAAGTTTGGAATTAATACTTTCATTGTGCTAGGACATCAATGTTCAGCTGATCAAAAGTGACATGAAAGAGATTTATAATGTTACAGAAGAGTTTAAATGTTGTGCTTCAAACTTTATAAAAAAATAAATTAAAAAAAATCCTTAAGAAGGAAAAAAAAAATATTTTAGAATGATTTGTGAAGGAACGTGTGACATAGAAAACAGGCATAATTAACATTTTAAATTGTAATGAAATATAAAACTTGTTTTAAATTGTAATGTTTCATAATTTTAGTGTTTTACCACATTTTTTATTGAAATAAATGCAGTAAATCCAGTCTTGTTGAGTACAGACACTAATTTTGCACTCATTTCGATGCACTTTATGTATTGCTGCATGAAAGAAATCAAATTTGCTTTAATGGTTTTAATAGTACTGAGAAAGAAATCAGTCTAATCAGTTTAGGGAAACATCAGGGAATAAATATAATTAGACAAATAAATGGTTATTATTTGTCACAAAGCTTTTGTGTGATTATGTTGGATTTCTTTGAATTGCTATTCTATAAATTCTTCTTCCAGTTTTTTTCAATTTTAAATTCCAACATTTTTGGTGGGGGCAGGGGGTGACCAAATCTATATATATATATTCACATTGATGATTTGAAAGGGAGCCAGTTTTGTTCAACCTTGCAGGGTTGTACAGAGTGGAAAAGAGCCAACCTGAGTGCAATCAAAACAGTATTGGATTGTGGAGTCTGACTCACATGGTCCATCAGTTCTCGGACCATGCCGTTCCACTGGCCCGTGCTCTCTTCCTGCGCTCCGTACTTGCCATCCTCCACCAGTCGCACTTCATAGGTGAAGCCCAGGATGGCAGCCAGCTCTCGCAGCAGGTCGATGCAGTAGCCCTCGAAGCGATCGTTACCGTATAGCGGCTTATCTGACTTCTTGAACATCACGTAAGGCTCTTCCTGTGGAGAGAGAAGACATTGTGCTCTGATTGTCAGAAATATGTCTGAAATATGTCTGATAGGGCTTGCGCACCCACAGAGATGTGTAGCCACAGGGAGTGAAAAATTGTATCATGCAGCTCAAACCACAGCTTACAATATAATATAATATAACATTTGAAAAAAAAAATAATAATAATTTGATTACTGTTTTGTCTATACAGGCACAGTTTGTACACCAACATTCTTCAAAATATCTTCTTTTGTGTTTCACAGAATTAAAGTAATGCAGTCAGATTTGGAACAACATGAGGGTGAGTAAATGATGTCCATTTTTATTTATGGTTGAACTGTTCCTTTAACATGGTGTGAACTATTGTGATGCATGAGCAACAAATCAGCAATATAAGACAGCTGATCTTAGCAATATGAATGCAGATATCTGGATCAGACGACAGGAAGCTGGTGTGAACTGATCCTTCTATACCACTGAGACTATTCAGGAAAATGTGTTGTGCCAGGGGAGCTGCAGCAGAGAGAGATAAGCGCTTTCCCGCACCCACGCTGCTTTACCGCCCGCATATTCACGGTCCTAATGAACCAATGAGAGGCAGCCTGTTCACAGCAGGAGCCCGGCATAGAAACAACAGTTTCTTTCATGCATCAATGCTCTATGTGTAAACTATTTTCATTTTTTTTTTTTTTTTCATAAATTCTCTGACATTTGAAAACATTGTCAATTCAGCCACCCTAAGACCTGTACACAACAAGCACAAATAATCACAAAAAAAAAAAAAAAAAAAAAGCATGTTGATCATTCAGCTTTAATACAAAATGAGCCATTAAACAATAAAGGTATTACATTACTCACATTCATACTATATAAAATATAAAATGCATATGATTTATGATTTATGATTTATATTGCCTGTTTTAATGCAGAGAAATGGAAATACACAATATTTCTGATACACAAAGACGAC
Source organism: Acrossocheilus fasciatus (assembly GCA_036784905.1). Taxonomy (NCBI): domain Eukaryota; kingdom Metazoa; phylum Chordata; class Actinopteri; order Cypriniformes; family Cyprinidae; genus Acrossocheilus; species Acrossocheilus fasciatus. Next base: position 5,591,219 of record CM071953.1, read on the forward strand.
AAAGTAAGAAAGTCCTTATAATGTCCACTATAATGCAGTGTTAACATTACCGCGGGAAGTAGTGATGCTGAGGGTGCTGCAGCACCCCCTGGCGTGTAGCCCAAGAAATAATGGGGGTGCGGTGTTAAAAATAAAATAATGGAAATTGTCTAAGAGAAAATAAATAAAACTCATTGTATTTATTTGTATATTCATTCAAATTAATAGAAAAAAGAAGCCTAAGCCTGCAATGACAATAAGCAACAGTAAAACATGAATTAAGTTGAATCAAATTGATTGTGAAAGTCGTTTCAACTTAAACTGACTTAGGAAGCCATTTGTTGCCATCACTTTTTGAGCCTATTATTACCTGTAACGTAACATGTCTGTGCCGTACCCAAATCCAGAATTAACGACCATTTCTACAGCCATTGCAAAGATACAGCAGAGAAAGATCGAGCCTCAGTCTTGCGTTCTCGCATCTGCAGTGCTTATTTTGATCTTTAAATGTTAGATCTTTCCTATTCTTGGAACAAAATGAATGATTCAGTATTACTCTTAATGAAAAATAAATAAATAAATAAAAAATCCCACACACGACACCAGCAATACTACAATGACAAAATAGCTTATATTAAACATAAAACTTTCATTAACTGAATGAATGAGACATACGTTGTAACAAATAAATAAAAGGGTAACACTTTATTTTGATGGTCCCTTTTGAACATTCTGGTGACACTAAGTAATGTTGCAACTACATGTCAACAAACTCTCATAAGAGTATTAGTAGACTATCTGCTTCATATCTACTAACTCCTTATTGTGTTGGTCTCCCAACAGATATTCTACTGACTATAAGTAACTTTGCAAGAACGTGTCAACTTAATCAAACCCTAACCTTACCAGTCAACTAATACACTACTAACACTCTAATGAGAGTCAGTAGAAATGTAGGTGCAATGTTAGTTATAGTCAACAGAATGTGTTAAATGGACCATCAAAATAAAGTGAAACCTTAATAATAATAATAATAAAGGCTATACAATAAAACAGTACAATGACAAATTCACTTAGGCCTATACTAAACTTTTATTAACAATATGAATAAGGGACATATATTTTACCCGCATTGTAACACAAATAAATAAACAGTCTTTGGATTTCCCCTTTCTTTAGTATTCTTTAGTTTCTGTAGTTTGTGGTTCATTATTAGCCTATTAATTAAAACACATAATAGTGCATTGGCAAATTCGCATAGGCTTATATTAAACATCTAACTTTTATTAACAAAATGAATAAGACGGATATAGCCTACTTGGTAAGGTCTTTTCTCTCTTTTAAAACAAATGGGTTATGGTTCATTGTTTTATTTATTATTTTTTTTATTTTATTTTTTAATGAAAACAGCAACAATAAAAGACAAACTCGCATCACTCTTGTCATGTGACAAACCCCACCTCCGTTTTATTTATTTTTATTTATTTTTTAAAAAGTTTAAAAAGTTAAACCAAAAAAAGTTATAGCGGTTTATGAAAATGCTTTAGGAACAATGTTTTATATAAAATATATATTTAATGAAACATGTTGAACTCTAAACCTGCTAGAAAATCAAAGCCATAAATCTAAACAAGTTGTGTTCCAAATTTGAGATTGATATCTCCAAAAAAATGTGCTTTCAGTAAGATCTTGTTTGGGCGCAGTGCCAAATTTCCCCCATTAGATGCCAGCAAAACTCTGCTGGTGCACACAGTGGTTGGATTTGTGATTTGCGGTAGAGTTTTTCTCTCTCAAATATTACAAGAACACACACGCGCACACACACACAAAAGGATTTTTTTTTTAATTTATTAATTTTTTAATTTTTTTTTTTTTTTTTATGACACACATACAAACGACACTCTGACATCCATACCAACACACCCACATAATTATAGCGGCATTATTTATCAAATTGGCTCTATAATATGCAGAAGCAGAAAACAGGAATAAAGCAAGCATTTGCTTTATAGGCCAAACCTGAAAAAAATGGCACCATCTGGTAAAAAATAGTAAACAAAAAAAATTAATTTTGAAGCCTTGCCAACAGAATGAAAGCCTATTGATAAATGTTGCATCATTTTACAGTTAAATGGCACTGTGATTAAAAATAGCAGATTTAATGGGTTTCAATGGGGACATTTTTGTCCTTAAGATCCTGAGAGAAACTATTTTTTGTACCTAGTACCTAGTTTTGTACCTAGTTTTATTAAAGGAAATGGAGGTGAAATAGTAAAATTTCAATAAAAATACATATCTGTGACAATTTATGCAGCTGGCAATATATATATATATATATGCAACTTGTGTATATATACTCAACTGCACTTCATTTAATATCAAACACTGTCATTTACATCTAAATGGACCCAGAGGCTTACTTCCTATTGGCTGATGATGATTCCATCCTATGTGAACAGGTTTATTGGAATGCACCATAAATTTCAGCTGACAAAGGTCATAGATCTGTTGCCACAGTTGCTTTCATTTTTGTTGTTCATTAAAAACTACATTTTTAATATGCACACTTTTGTACCTTTAATGTACTAATATGTACCTTCATGCACCCTTTAGTTACAAAGGCATTCCTTTTGAAAAAAAAAAAAAAAAAAAAAACTGCCCCAGTGACAGCCTTTGTACCTTTTTTCTTCTTCTTCTTCTTTTTTTTTTTTTCTGAGTGAACCATGCAGCATACATATATATTATCAGCTGGTAAAACTGCTGGGGGGGAAGGGTTGGTGCGATGAAGGAGGGACGTAATCCAAATCTAAAGATCAGAATATCATAGAGACTTTGGCTGGGTTCTTTTGAAACGGCCCATTTAAGTAACCACATAGTAACCACCCAAAACACCTTAGCAACTGCATATGAATGCAGAACACCCTAGCAACACAGTGAGAACCCTTAGCAACTGCATAACAATGCCCTGGCAATCACCATAACATCATGTTGGGGAGTTTCTATAGAAATGCAGCAGTCACAGTGTCTGAAATGTCAAAATCTAGTTTCATGTTTCATCTATGTCTGGTCATGAATTCCGCTCGACTAAATTGCTCCTGGTGCATGAGGGTTTTGGCCAGAGCTCTAAATCAAAACAGAGCCAATGAGAGCTTTTACATGAGAGCTCTGAGATGTTAGCGGACTGGCAGACAGGGAACCTGAGTTGCTTCCAGCTCAGTCAGAGCTACCTTTAGTTTATGAACACTGACCGGATGCTCCTTCAGGCCTCTAGTGTTCAGATCAGATTTTCATTGGCCGAAAGCTGTGTCAAATAAGCCCGGTGAGCTCTTTGTACTTGAGCGTTGTTTGTTTGTGTGTGTGTGTGTGTGTGTGTGTATTTCCATGGAAACAGTGCTAAAGTTGGAGAGGGTTGCTCACAGAAAGCGATAATATTTCATAACTGTCTGAGCTTTTTAAACACACGTAGCACTTTGACTTGAAGCTGAACACTCAGCGAGCACCGCGGCTTTCTTTTCCATTTGGCTTTTGTTTGTGAATGGTTTTACATTCAGCTGGGTTTCATTTAGAGTGCTGAGCTCAAACATCTGCGTGATCCACCAGTCTGTGCAGCCAACGTATCGTTCAGAAGAGTGGCATTTTGCTTGCAAATGGGTTTTAATTAGTTTGATGATTTTACAATTATTTTTGGATAATTTTAAAATGCATTCCTTAGCATTGTCTTTTTCTAGTATTTGTTCTCTCTTCTTCCAACTAAAATGTCTATTTGTGATGAAAGACAGGGAATGAGAAAGTGTATACTTGAAAGCTCATCTTTGTGTGAATACGCATGTTTACACCAAAAAAGAAAGCAGATCATTCAAGGTCAGTACACTGCAGTGGCTGATAGGTAGGACAGCTACCCATAACTCTGAAAAAGATGCATAATATCTGAAAATGCTCTGGAATGCTTTGAAGTACTTGTGAAATGTTTCACGGAAAAATAGCAGGAGATACATTACGTTTTCTCAAGTGCCAGAGGTCTCTGATTAATGCTGCTGAAAACCTGCTATTTCTGCATTACAAACCTCCCTTGATCAACAATGTGAATTTGGAGATGTCTGCACTTTGCTGCAGCAACCTCAAAAACACTTCAAAAGTTTGTTAAAAGTCATCAAAAAGCAACTTCGTCATGAAATCTATTTCATATTGAACGCATTTTGCATAAATCTCACAAAACCTGTCAAGATGTAGGGATCATATTGCACTCCAAATCAAAAGACAAAAAAAGGATATTATATTTCGCCTAAGGAAACAAAGCCCATTTGAAAACCATTAAGATGTTTTGCACCGCAACACATTTTTTTGGATGTGATAATAGTTACATTACAAACATTATGGCCCACTGCTTAAATGTTCACTTTTTTAAGGGTAGGACTCCACTGCCACAGGCCTAATGAATACAACATGCCATTTAAGACCATATTTCCCAACATTAGATTGAAATATCAGAAAAAGTTCATATATATATATATATATATATATTTTTTTTTTTTTTTTTTTTTTTTTTTTAAAGAATAGAATTAGAATAGCGAGAGCTGGAGTTAGAGGGTCAAATAAAGATGGAAGAGATGTGTTTTTAGCCAATTCTTGAAGATGGCCAAGGAGCTGCTCGGATTGAGTTGGGCAGGTCATTCCACCAGGAGGGAACGTTTAATTTAAAAGTCTGTGAAAGTGATTTTGTGCATCTTTGGGATGGCACAATAAAGGGACGTTTACTTACAGAATGCAAGCTTCTAGTGGGCACATAGGTCTGAAGTACTGAATTTAGGTAAAGGGGTGCAGAGCCAGTGGTGGTTTTGTAGGCAAACATGGTAACACTTTATTTCGATAGTCCACTTTAGACATTCTACTAACAGTAAGTAACTTTGCAACTACATGTCAACTATTAGTCATTAGAGTATTAGTAGACTGTCTACTTAATAACGTCTAACACTTTATTTTGATGGGTCCACAACATACAACATACTGACTATAAGAAACTTTGCAAGTATATATCAACTTATTCTACTAACCCTAAACCTACCCTACTGAGAGTTAGTAGACATGTAGTTGCAAATTAATGAAAATTAGTTGACATGTAGTTGACATGTAGTTAAAATGTTACTTATAGTTAGTAGAATGTCTAAAGTGGACTATCAAAATAAAGTGTAACCGCAAACATTAATGCCTTGAATTTTATGCGAGCACCTATTGGTAGTCAGTCCAAATTGATAAACAGAGGTGTGACGTGCATTCTTTTTGGCTCATTAAAAATTAATCTTGCTGCCGCGTTCTGGATTAATTGTAAAGGTTTGATAGAACTGGCTGGAAGACCTGCCAAGAGAGCATTGCAATAGTCCAGCCTAGACAGAAAAAGAGCTTGAACAAGGAGTTGTGAAGCATGTTCTGAAAGAAAGGGCCTGATCTTCTTGATGTTGAATAAAGCAAATCTGCAGGACAGGGCAGTTTTAGCAATGTGGTCTGAGAAAGTCAGCTGATCATCAATCATAACTCCAAGGTTTCTGGCTGTTTTTGAAGGAATGATGGTTGATGTGTCTAACTGGATGGTGAAATTGTGATGAAACGATGGGTTTGCTGGAACCACAAGCAGTTCTGTCTTGGCAAGGTTGAGTTGAAGGTGATGGTCCTTCATCCAGAAATAAATGCCTGTTAGACAAGCTGAGAAGCGAGCACCTACTGTCAGATCATCAGGATGGAATGAGAGGTAGAGTTGAGTGTCATCAGCATAGCAGTGATATGAAAAGCCATGTTTCTGAATGACAGAACCTAGTGATGCCATGTAGACAGAGAAGAGAAGTGGTCCAAGAACTGAGCCCTGAGGCACCCCAGTAGTTAGATGTTGTGACTTAGATACCTCACCTCTCCAAGGTACTGTACCTTGAAGGACCTATTTGAGAGGTAAGACTCAAACCACTGGAGTGCGGTTCCTGGGATGCCCTTTACCAATAGGGTTGAAATTAAGATATTTTTGATGATATCTGAGAGCTCCCTGACCCTCCCATAGACAGCAAGGGTCCTTACACGATCAAGGTCCAGAAAAGTACCAACATGATCGACAAAGTAGTCCATGTGACATCAGTCTGGCAACTGTAATTTTCAAAGCCACGAGAATACTTTTTGCGCAAAGAAAACAAAAATAACGATTTTATTCTATATTTTTGTCTCTACTGTTTCTCTTGTGGATGCGAGTTCATGATCCAGCGTGATGACGTTGAACACGCGGCATTTGTTCAACGTCATCACGCTGGATCTGGATCAACGCTTGCGCCACGACGCGCTTGTGTCATGTACTATCGTGAACGCACGTTCACAAGAGAAACAGTAGAGACAAAAATGTGGAATAAAATCGTTATTTTTGTTTTCTTTGCACAAAAAGTTTGGTGGGTTGTTAAAACCAATAAATCCTAATGGAATATGTCCCAAAACACACTACAGAAAACCATTTTTTAATGGTTAAAAGTTTGATTTTTAAAGATTTTTATTTTAGTGGAAACCATTCAAATTTTCTGTGATATATTTTTTTTTTTCTCAGTAGGGACATAAGCCTATATCAGTTGTACAGTGGTATACAGTGGTATAACCCTTCACTCATGCCCTCTCAAAAATAATGAGTGCATGATGCCCCTGATACTACAATTCAAAATTATTTGTCCAATAAATGAAACATGATGAAACATTCATTTGAGTTGAAATTGTTATAGATTACTTCTAGAGATTGCAGTGATACATGACATGGTGAAAAATGACTGAATGAATATTACTAGTAGGTTAATATGAATTTTAAAATTGTGCCCCCCTAAAATCTCAAGTGGCCCCTGTCTGGCCCCACCAGTTACTGTGGTCTAGAACCGCCCCTGCTCAGGAACAGCAAATATTGCATCTAAACTCATAAAAGAGCAATTTAGAGAATACAAACTCTAATTAAACCAGTAATCCATTCAGCAGATGGGAGAGAAACAGCCCCTAAAGGCTAAGTCACCTTCCATTACTCACCATCTAATTAAAAATGGGAATATTTTGACTCTTGAAAACAAATGATATTGGTTCATTTATACTTTTAGGTACAAAAAGTTAGCTATATATATATATACACACATACATACCATAGTTTTATTAATTTGTTGTGAAACTTTTACATTGAGTAATATCAGGAGGTGAAGGGGCCTATTCAATCCGGTTGGAAAGCTACACACAACACTGTGCTGCTGTTTTCTGAACTCAGCAACCCCAGACTGCTGTCTGAAATTGTGATGCTGAAAACATTCAGCTATTAATCACAGACCTGGAGAACAAAACATCCTGGAAGATAAGAAATAAGAAAAAATGGAACTGTGTTGTGATGTGCGAGTAAACTTCCTCAGAAGCCTACAGTACGTTCACTGGCCAACTGATGCAAACTGCACACAAAACTGGCAACCACTGTCTGAAAATCAGAAGTTCTGATCAGATTGACTGGTTCTGCGTAGTTTCTGCCAGTTTGTGTGCACCAGTCTGCCTGGAAATAAGTTAAACCCACATTTTTTTTTTTTTTTTTTTTTGTTTGTTTTGTTTTTTCTTTCCGCAACATAGGCTCATTGGAAATATGTGTCTCTAATTTTTTTTGTTTTTCCTCCAAATGCAAAAAAAAAAAAAAATCCTATGAATCACTGCAGTTTCCACACTAGAGGCAGTAAAACTTTGACAACTTTTATTCCTTTTCACTAGGGCTGCCCTCGACTAAAGATTTTTCTGGTCAACTAGTAGTCATTCATTTGAAGCATTAGTCGACTAATCGCACGTTTATTAATAAACCATTTAAATCATAATAATGAGCCTTTAATTGCCTACATAGCCTAATAAGTGCTCAAGCGCATGCATAAAGCTTGTCATGGCTTGAGCACTTATGACAAGCTTCTTTTTTTGGGGGGGGGTTAGTCAGGCAAATCTCACATTTATTTTATGCAACAGCTCAATCAATAAAAAGTTAATATGCTGTGACTTACAGCTTTGGAGTTCAACACTAAATAAATATCCTTTCTTGAATGAATCAGCTGAGTGAATAATTGAATTACCTATTCATAAAGACAGTCATTACATATGTTTTCATCCTCCTATTGTATGCACATTTTGGAATATTGCATTAAAAGACGCTGGATGGAAATGCCAAGATGTACATAAATTCTAAAAATGTTCATTAAAAACTTATGCGCACAATTGAGCAGGATAAACATTTTATCCGATAAGAAAAAAAAAGCATTAACTACGATGGAAACCACTTTTACCAAATAAATTCTACCATGCGCTAGAGGTCTTCACGGAGGACCCCAGACCCGAGGACCCGGGACCCGTACGGGTTCGGGTCTATATTTTAAATGGTTAGCCGGGTCCGGGTCGGGTCCTAATCTATTACTTCGGGTCCCGGGTCTGTTTAACATTGTGTGTAATACCCGAGTCAATCGGTGAACACCGCACCCGCCAGTGATCAGTGTCAGTCAGCATGCGTGTGTTTGGATGCGTGTCATGGATTCCTTCATGAGTGATTTGGGGGGGAAAAAAGCTGAAACAAAACTGAAGAAGAGACGCACCTGTTATTGAACACGCACGCAGTAAAGTGTAACGCACTTCTTGTTCTGCATGGTTTTTTTTGCTAAAAAATAATTGTTCCGAGTCTTTATTACAACTAACAAAAAGTATCGTTATTGTTGCGGAAATGCAACAGTCGAAGTTGACTCGAGATGGAGAAAAAAGAAAAAAAAACTGCGAAGTTGCATTAGTCATCCGTCACTGACCGTGACAGCAAGTAGACTTTTAAAGCAATAATCAGTGGATTAAGAAGGCTCTTTCAGTCGGCAATAGAGAGGAACGAACAGCCAACATGGATGGGTCTGCATGGGTTCGGGTCCCACTTTCAAATAAAACACGGGTCCGGGTCGGTTCGGTGCAGCACATTTACGGGTCTCTTCGGGTTCGGGTACGAATTTTTGGACCCGTGAAGACCTCTACCATGCGCATCAAAAAAAGTAATGTGACTTGAGCGATGGGACGGGATCTCGTTCCACAGCATCTAAAATGATGTTTTGGTCATTCTGAAATGCCTGAGCAAAGCCTGTCATCAAAGTATTTCTGTATAATTGTCTTACACGACTGCGTTCCCAAACAGCAGCATCTGCCTCTGAAACCAATGACCGCAGTTATTGTGTTTATTGTGTTTCATCTGCTCGCCCTGAGATGCAAGTACTTATCATATATGAAAATTATTATATACAGTGGCTTCTCCTGCTTTTCTTAGTGATATATTGTGCCGGTTGATCAGGAAGTGACTATTTCATTCTCTTTGACTCGTTGGATGGAAACGTTGCTTTATTCTCAAATGTTTTATGCGATATTCCAGTTTTGCGCACCTGAATGAATCAGCCTTTTTTTTTAAACAAATTAGTCAAATGAATAATCCAATGACTCAACGACTGACTGACAATGACTTGCTGCCACCTAATGGCAGTTTTGGTTTTATATTTTATATTTTTTTTTCTATTAATTTATAGTTATATACCGAAAAAAAATATATATATATTATCTCATAACATTATGTAATTTAAGTAGCAGTGTGAATTCATTTATACCACCTTGCTTATACCTTTTGCTGCATTAAATAGTTTGTGTAAATGCCACTTCAGATGCAGCCTCTGCATTGCAAAAATTGGATAGATTTATTTACACTTATTTAATTTGATTGTTAACAACCCTATGGTGTAGTATTATTCTAAGTGTATTTATTGATTACATTTATTGACAAAAAAGTTGACACATTCATAAGGTTAGGAAAAATGCCCTTATACAGTCAAAGGTGAACAGTCAATGAAAGTGTTTGCTTCCTATTACAGTGATAAGGTCTCTCAACTCTTCTTTTGTTACTTTTTTTAGAAATCTGAGAGCAAACCTGCAGCATGTTTGCTCACAGCCTATTAATAACAATTTCCTTTCTGCAGCGGCACAATGACGGCTTCAGAGGCAAACCTGAGGGCATTAAACTTTCATGTAAGGACTGACATTCACCGCTCAGCATTCACCCCTCCCAGCAGTATCCTCTCACACTTTCTCTCCTTTCATTCATGACAGCTTTGATCCTTGGCCGCCTGACTCAGGCAACTAGCATTTGTAGCATTTAATGCATTCTGATCGGCCACTGAAAGTGAATGAAAACACTCATACTACACTAAGCTTAAGATGAATAGTTTTGGAAGGTTCCTTCAGGGTTATCATTAACTAAATCTAAAACCATTTAAAAAGGCATCACATAAAATTATTATTATTATTATTATTATTATTATTGTCGTTGTTGTTATTGTTGTGAGGCTGATTAAAGAATACCAACATGATATTTAGAGCATAAGGAAACATTTAAATTCATCACCAATGTCATAACTCATCTCATATTCAGAGTTTTAAATGTTAACTTGTCTCGTAGTAAGTAAATTAGGTAATTTAGTAAATTAGGCTTTTCAAAGCCAATAAAGCAAATATATGTCAATCCGGACTACAGTTCCCATGATCCATTGCACTGATTGCACACACACAGCTGAATGCACTGATTACACATACACAGCTGAATCCAATCAGACACGCTTTATAAGCCTTGGAATTCCTCTTTCAGATCGCCGAGTATTGTACTTGCATTTAGCACTCTCCTAGTGTTAGCTGCCTTGCTGGGCCTTTCTGTGTTTATTTTTGTTTAGTCTCTAGTATTGTTCTGCGCTTATCACTCACCTAGTGATAGCTTCTTTACGGACCCTAGTTTGCAGTTCTAGTTTAGTCTAGTCTTTTCATGTTGCCTTGTTTCCTGTTTCCTGATTCCTGTGTACTTTGGATTAACCCTTGTCTCGCCGCTCAGACTCTGTTTGTACCTCATCTCGATTATTGCTCATGTTTCTGGATTTCTCCTCTTGTCAAGCCCTCTGGATTCTGTTCGCCGATCGATGGCCTACGCCAACCCTAGGAATAATCTTTGTCTTGCCTTATACATATCTGTTTGCTGATGCTCGATCCTGCCTGTGTATGACCATGTCTGTAAATAAAGCTTTGCGTATGGATCCGCACATCTTGTTCGCCCTGTTACACAGTGAGAGATTTTTTTTTTCTTTTTTTTTCTTTTCTGATTCCGAATACTGTCGTTCTGCATGATCAAAAGGACAAAAAATGAAGACGTGGAAATTCAGAAATGCAGAGTTCGCCACAAATGTCAAATATAGATTGACTGTTTCCTGTGACACTAAACCTGTTAACCTCTATGTTGTCATTTTGTTTCATCCATTCAATCAAAAGGCAATTTTAATGCAAGTCGGTGACATTTCTGTGAACATTTTGATGTGACTTTGCAATAGACTTGAGACAAGCAGATCAAAAACATTTTGTGTATATGCTTTGACACAATACATAATTGTGAGAAAAGTGTATTTCATTTAGATAAAGTCCCTTCCACCTGCTTCTGCACTTTGAGGTAAACCTAATTTATATTCACATAATCTGTTTTATTAATTTAAGGGTATAAATGTCCTTAAAGTGTAAGAAATAAGCTACAAATCAACAGCATTCCGCTCTAACAAACCGTTAGCTCGACCACTGTACATCAAGAGCCACTGATAGTTCCACGCAGATAAAGGCAGCAGCAAGTGATTTAAATGTCAATCCGTTTTGTGTCAGTCACATTGCACAATTGAGTAGATGATAACTCACAGTTTGTTCTGCTGTATTTGTTGCTCTTAGCTTTCAGGAGAAAAAATAAATTAGAGCCATCAATGTTGCAGATTTACAGCTCAGTATACAGAGCACACTCACAAATAAATCACAATGACAGTGATGAGCGAAATACACCATTCACACTTTGGGGATCAGAACAGGGTCACACTGGAAATCTATTAATAAGGTGCTAAACCTAAAACCGTTTTTAAGAAAAGTTTAAAATAAATTTCATAAAAAGTGCTGCAGTATGTTACTACTCAAATAAGAAAGCAAAAAAAAAAAAAAAATCTTGCAACTTGTATTCACACAATAAATCTACCCATAAAAAAAAGAAGATCCCTTCAATCTTTCAAGTCCTTGACCACGAAAAGATTAAAAAATTTAATCAACAATAGCAAAGATAGTAAACAGGTGTTACTGTCTGGCCTTAGTACACAAACAAAGTCTCAATCTGTGCTCAAAAATATGCTATTAAAATTAACTCAAATATTTCACAACACATTATCCCAAAAATAAATTATCTGAGCTACACTATCCATACACTACAAACTGTATAGCTCATTTACCACTAAGGAAGGACTTTGTCACCCAAAGGAAACTTCTTGCTGTGAGGCATTGAACATATCCTTTAAATCCTTTAAGTAAATTAGTATTAAATGCTAGGTTTGATTAGAGAAATCTTTCAAGCACTCACAGTATAAAATTAACTAGTTTACTGAGAGTGTTTTCAAGTATTCTTCATCTACTACTTTTACACTTCAAGCTTATTTAAAAGTATACTTTCATAAGCTAAAAAGTGGGACAGTTTACTCTCAAGGAGTACTGAAATAGTCCACACCCAAGTATACTACTAGTGCACTGTATTATATACTTACTACATAAATATACTTCAACTTTACTTACAAACAACTTGAAGTATGCATCATTTTTGTAAGGGAAGCTATTCCACCACACTTAATCATAGTTAATTATATATCGATCACACATTAAGTACAAATAAAAGCCATGCATAATAAAGTATAATAATGCTATATCTAAAGTATATCTCTGATTAGTATAAGAAAAGTTGACTGAAAGTGTACTCTTTTAATATTAGTTTAAAAGTGCACTAATAGCACACTTGAATTAACTTTTTGTAAGGGAAAAACACCTCACTCACAGAAGTGATACTTAAATGAGGACAGTGAGCTCCTTCAAAGAAAAGTGTGCTTGTACAATTGTCTCTACAGAAATTGAAGAGTTTTCTCAGTGTATTTCATCAATAGGCATGTCATCTGAAAAGATGAGAGGAACAAAGCTGCTATCCTGATTGGTGGTGAGAGACCGGAATGGTTGGAACAGCCTTAAACCACAAACCCAGAGTGTTCCGTCACTCAGGGACGATGATAGTGTAATCTGACACGAGTGAGCAGCCTTTGGCTTCAAATATCAGAGAACTTTCAGAAAAGAGGGCGAAGGGAGCAATAATATGTGAACAGATTTTTCAAGGTCTGCTGTTTTAAAGACTAATGTCAATGTATGAGAATACTGTGTTAAAAACGCTATTCCACATAATTTAAAATGTACGAGGTAAATAGAAACAACACATGAAAAACAGGAACACAGCAGTGGATAGTGCTATGTACAGTACAGTGCTACAAATGCAGGATCTATTTCACTGAAAAAAATAAAAATAAATAAATAAAAAAACCTTTTTATTGTTTTATTTTATTTCATTTTATTTATCTAATTAAAGTTAAATAAATAAATTAGTGATGTCAAACTAATCACATCCAAAATAAAAAGTTTTTGTTTGCATAATGTGTGTGTGCTGTGTACATTTAACATGTGTGTATATATAAATACAAACACATACAGTGTATATTTTGAAAATGCTTGCAGTGTATTTACAAGTATATATTTTATTCATATAATTTATATTATGAATAAATATATTTAATATATAAACATAACATATTTTTTGTCTTAAATATATACATGCATGTGTCTATTTACTGCATATATATATATATATATATATATATATATATATATATATATATATATATATATATATATATATATATATATATATATATATACATATATATATATACACAGTCCGCACACATATATTATGTGAACAAAAACTTTTATTTTGGATGTGATTAATTGAGATTAATCGTTTGACAGCACTAAAATAAAAGTAATATTTATTTGTTTGTTCGTCTGACTTTTCAGGTTTGATTTGATGTTTTTTTTTTTATTTTTTTTTTTATGTTTTTAATGATTTTTTTTAGGGTAAAATCAGACAAAAGTAAAAAGATAAGATAAAGATAAAGCAAATTATTTCCATATGCAATCACTAAAATATAATGTATGCAAAATAGACAAAATAAAGTGCGTAAAAATAATGAAAATAATTATTTTTTATTTACCAGTATAGTGGACACCACCAGCGATCTGTTGGAGAGAGAATCCGACACATTGGCTGCCTTTCCCTTCTGGTTTTCTGTCATGTTCAAACCACTCACAGGATCCCATGTCCCAATCTGCAAAAAAAAAAAAAAAAAAAAAAAAAAACTTAATATTTCCGTTAATCTATGAGATGATACAAAAAGAGGATGTATACCCAATAAAAAGTCCTTTCCAACATCCAATGAGTTCTCTTCTAGGGCCATAGAATCTATAACACAGTTTCAGTGAATGTTGTGTGGGCTCTTTACTCATTGGGACACATTATCTATGCAGAGGCTTAAAGGAAGTGATGTGAAGACCATGTTATCATGCACAAGAGAGCAAAAACGAAGAGATGGAAAAGAGAGAGTGTAAATGAGAATTGCTTCAGCGGACTAGAGAACTGTGATCCCATTCCTCCCTTCTCATTTACTTCAGAGGACCCTCTTGAGAACTGACAACTCAAAACAAGATGACAAAGTGCAGACGTTCATGCACGTTCAGCCATCAGAAAACAAAGTACTTCAGAAAACGCAGGGCCTGTAGTTTGTAATTGCAAATCACCTGTTTAATTCAGTCTTCATAAGACTAAAAGGCTACTGAGGGCCTTATTATTAATGGGATAAATTATTCATGAAGTTGCAGACACGTGCGGAAGAGAACCGGGAGGTCACGGTTTGCTTAGAGGCTCTGTGTGTGTGTGTGTGTGTGTGTGTGTGTGTGTGTGGGTGGGGTGGGGGGTTATTGTCTGTTAGTAAGTGGCTGGGTGAGTGTGTATTTACTGGTGTACAAACGTTTGTCCTTATAAAGGACAGCAGGTACATAACTAAGGACATGTGAAAGCAGAGGAATCCAGCACCTTCTCTAGCCCCTCTTCCTTCAGGCTGATCACATCCAGATCGAAATCTGTCCTCAGGCCATTGGTCCTGTTGAAATTTATCCGTCCGGTCAAACCATCCCAGTGGGCCTGGAGGTGTAAGAAAAATATTCATTACAACCAAAACTGAGACATCCAATCCTTTCTGGACAAACAGTGAAAATGTAAGGTTCACACATATATATATATATATATATATATATATATATATATATATATATATATATATATATATATATATATATATATATATATATATATTTATATTTATATTTATATTTATATTTATATTTATATTTATTTATTTATTTATTTATTTATATTTTTTCAAATCTGATCTTCAGGACAGACAATCCTCAGGTTAGGAATTCAGATCGGTTGTTAAGAAAAAAAAAGCTGACATAAAATATAATATAGACATTTAAAAACAAACAAACAAATAAATAAATAAAACAGAAATTAAATAAAATGCAGAAAGGAAATATAAAAAATAAAAATAAATAAAAATAGTAATAAGACTGTAATAGTATCTCAGTGATATTATTCAGTGTATCTACATTAATTATTATAGATTTTTCTTTAGTTCTTTAGTTTTAGTTTTTTTTTTTCTTCTTCATATTTTCTGTTAAATTATAAAGGCAATTTAAGAAAATATCTGTTTTTATTATATATACTAGCTATGAAAATAGCCTAAAATGTATGGTATCAATTAACTCAAATAAACTAGTGAGAGTGTGTAAAATTGTGCTTTGAGCAAGTTTACTTCCACAGGGTCCAAATGAAACATCTGTAAGTGTTGGATCTGACACACAATAAACACAATAACACTCTACTAAAAACACCAAAGACATCATTTTCTTTTATTTTTGGAGTCTATAACAGAACTAAACTATGCTATTTATATAATTCTTGTCACATGGAAAACCAGGTAAAAGGCTGACTGAGTTGCTTTCAGATTGCAAATGAAACATACGATTCAATCTGATTTCTACTATTCACACTGTCATCCAAAAAAACAAATCTTGAGTCACATGTATGCGAAAACATTCAAAAGAGGTGTGAAGCCAGTCATAAAATGAGAGGGTAAAATTGTACTGGCTGTTAGTGCAGCTGCAGTATGGTGTTTCTGTATTTGATCCATGATTGCAATGCATCAGAAAGTTCTATCTAGTAGGCCTACTGTACATAAACTATAAAAGTGATCATAATCTTTAAGGTAAACGACTGGAAAAAATACTACAATAGAAGAGAGAGAGAGAGAGAGAGAGAGAGAGAGAGAGAGTTAAAAGAAGGTTCTCATACTGTATATGGTTAAAAAAAACTATAAATATCTAATGCTGGGATATTAAATGTAAATATACATGTTAAATGTAAATATTTTACAAGTCATCTTACAATTAAAGACATAAACAGAAACTTTTTTTTTTCATGTGTGTGTTTGTGACATACGAAGACACAAATATGTATAATGACATGGTTATGACATAGATATTACAAGGAGAAGGTGACTTATGAGGACATTGCCCCATGTCCCCATTTTTCAAAAGGCTTATAAATCATACAGTGTTTTTTTTTTTTTTTTTTTGAGAAAGTAAAAATGCACAAAGTTTCCTGTAAGGGGTAGGGTTAGGTGTAGGGTTGGTGTAAGGCAATAGCACATACAGTACCGTATGCCTATGGGATGTCCCCACTTTTCACAAAAACAAACGTGTGTGTGTGTGTGTGTGTGTGTGTGTGTGTGTGTGTGTGTGTGTGTGTGTGTGTGTCTGAAAAGAAAGAAAGCTCTCTTCTCATAACCTGTATTCATGAGTCATAGCCTGGAACTTCTTGGGTTTTGACCACTGACAATGAGTAAATTAAAAAAGAAATTAAAATAAAAAACCTGCACATGGAGCCACACAGAGTCCCAATATATCTGAGACTGAAATATATAGTTACTTAATAATGGACAAATCAAAAATAAATGTAATTCATATGAAAAATCTAAAAGGATATTGAGACATATTTAATACTTCTCGAGTTACAGGCATATTTTTGGCACCAAGATGGATATGGAGCCACATTGAAATCTAATATCACTAGAATGTAACCATATAGGGGCTTCAAAATAAAGATAACAAAATAAATGTTTGTTAAGAACAAGAATCTAAAATAATATTGAGATATATTTAATATTTCTTGAGATACAGGAATGCAACCTTTGGAATAAAACATGAAAAGTGCTTTTTCACATTTTTGCACTGTGACCACTGGCATATAATGCAACAATGATTGCAAAAGTAAACTGTGTTTTTACTAATAGACCTACCAATCTATGTGTAAAAATAAAATAATATTGCTGCCATTTTTTTTTCTATTTTTTAATTTCTGATTCAAATTGTCATTTTGATCTCTTTCTACAAAATAGTGGCTTACTCAGTAAAAATTTATTTATTTTGTCTTAATGTATGTTTGCTTGTGGAAAAGCTACTTCAAGGAACACTCCACTTTTTTTTTTTTTTTTTGGAAATAGGCTCATTCTCCAACTCCCTCAGAGTTAGTAAGTTTAGTTTTACCGTTTTTGAATCCATTCAGCCGATCTCCGGGTCTGGCGATAGCACTTTTAGCATAGCTTAGCATAGATCATTGAATCCTATTAGACCAGTAGCATCACGTTCAAAAATGACCAAAGAGTTTAGATATTTGTCCTATTTAAAACTTGACTCTTCTGTAGTTATATCGTGTACTAAGACCAGGCGGAAAATGAAAAGTTGCGATTTTCTAGGCCGATATGATTAGGAACTATACTCCCAGTCCGGCGTAATAATCAAGGAACTTTGCTATGGCAGCAGGCGCAGTGATATTACGCAGCGCCTGAAAGTAGTCCCCAGCTATATTATAACTAGTTAACTAGCTGGGGACTACTTTCAGGCGCTGCGTAATATCACTGCGCCTGCTGAGGCCATGTTACGGCAGCAAAGTTCCTTGATTATTACGCCGGAATGAGAGTATAGTTCCTAGCCAAATCGGACTAGAAAATCGCAACTTTTCATTTTCCGCCGGTCTTAGTACACGATATAACTACAGAAGAGTCAAGTTTTAAATAGGACAAATATCGAAACTCTTTGGTCATTTTTGAACGCGATGCTACTGGTCTAATCGGATTCAATGATCTATGCTAAGCTATGCTAAAAGTGCTATCGCCAGATCCAGAGATCAGCTGAATGGATTCAAAAATGGTAAAACTCAACTTATTAACTCTGGGGGAGTTGGAGAATGAGCCTATTTCCAAAAAAAAGTGGAGTGTTCCTTTAAGGTGACCTTTGATTCAACATGTGGCTTTATCTTTACAACCTATGTTTTATCATGGCTGTCAGTGTATAATAAGGTACAACATTTTAATGCTTAACTAGGTTCGTTCATTAACATTGTATCATACATGCATATGCTTTATCACTATAAACTGAAGTTCAATCCGTTAAAACCTAAAATGTTGCAATATTTTTTACAGCAAAGTTCCGGGAACCACAGCAGTACCCCCTCCCCCCATAGTTTATATTGTAAACTTTGTATCTGTTCTCAGGTCAGTGCCAGGTATCCATCTATATTAAGGCTTTGGTATTTTCAAAGCTAGTGAAATGTCATCAGACTAAGCAGTCCTCCAATTATCTGTTCCAACAAAAACCTCAGCACAGCTTTCCCAGCCTTTCTTCAGCCCCAGGCTCTACTTGTAGTCTAGACAGAGAAGATCCAAAGGAGGGCAAGGGGGTCTGGGGCAGGGTCATCACAAGCAGAGATTTGAGTCAATTTATGCGCTGGCTTACAGAGAGCAGACCACCTTGCTTTTATGTATTTATATCTCCTTTGCTTTGCATTTGGTCTTAGCTGGCTGCTTAAGATATCACACACAGCAAATAAAGGCGGCTTTTTAGTTAGACTAAATATAGGCAGCAGAATGACAGGAGAGTTCAGATTAGCCGTCCTAGTTTTCCTGAAAATAGCACGGAGAAGAATCATTTCCAGAGATTAAGATAAATTTGCTGTCTTCTGCAGCAGTGCTCTCACCGAGTGGTATTCCAGGTCAGAAACAAGCAAACACACACTCATGAATGTACACGCAAGGGCAAACTACAGCGCTTCCACAATGTATTCCAATGAAGACAAACATGCCTTCTTTATTTTTTTAATTATAGATACATCACTTTATTCATAAAGCCATTTGACTGGTGCAATTAAAGTTATTATCACCTGCTGAAAGTTTATTTAAAAGAATGTTTGTTCACATGTTCTATTGATGATGGCAGCATTATCGTACTAATCAATGGAGAAAACATTCAGACACACTGTGAAAATGAATGCATTTTCAGCATTTAATAGAGTCGATTGTGGTGACTGGATTGTAGTGGTGAATTTCTGATGTATACTCTCAGTAAAGTATGTCAGATTGTGGTGTGTGTCCTTAACACAGCATTTGGGTTAGGGGTTATTTCCAATTTTTGACATTGGTATTTAGGTTTAATTTTTATTTATTTATATTTTTGGTAGGGCTATGTTTGTGAACTTATGGCAATGCTAAAACAAGACAACATCTTGTGATAAACAACACTATGTGCAAATCATTTTTAGTGAGCAGTGTGATGTGCAGTACCTCTTTGATGAGCGTCATGAAGCGGTTTCCGAAGCGCCAGGGCTTGTGGCGATTACACTGGAGCGAGCTGACAGTGATTTGAGGAGACTGCTGGACGGCCACGGCCACCACATGTACCGCGTCATACATCAGGGCAGCATCTGTCTGGAAACACACACACACACACACACACACACATTCACAGGTCAATCGGCCATCAGCAGTGCACCTGAGGCTCTCCGATGGTAATTAATCAAGCCTCAAAAACGGGTTAAACTCCAGTGTCATGAGCTGTGATTGCTGTATATTCAACTCAACGACCAATCACAGAGAATGAGAAAGTGTCAGAGTAGCCTTCAGCCGACTGCCACACAAACTGACAGCCCTCCATACCGGAGACCTCTCATTTCACAGACCAAAATAAAATCTAATTAGTGTTTGCCTTGGATGATTGAGAAGCAATCACAACACCTCCCAGACTGGGCTGGTATGGAAATCATGCCTGAGGGGGCTTCAGAAATTGCTATCCTGTCAAATAAATCATAGCAAAACCTGTCATTTTCCAGCTTTTGTCTCTGATTGTCTGCCGCAAGGTTGTGGCTAAAGATGGCTCTGCCCTAATAATAGTGCAACTTCATGCAAGCCTATTTGTATGTTTGCAGCAGAATAAAACAACATAGCTGAAAATTACAGACACACTGCAATAAGGCCAAGAATTAAGGACCCATCTATGAAGTTAAAAGTGTAGCAAAACTCAAGAGCGTGTACATTTGAATTTGGGAACTTGTACAATAAATATCTGTAATGCTTCAAATTTCATTGGTCAGGCATCAAACAATAAAGTAGCTTAATTTGTTTTATTCATAATCGTCTATTATATACCGGTTATTTATCCTGAAAACTTTTCTCCTTTTATTTGACATTGCAGTCATTTTGCAGTGGCAACAAGCTTCCACCAGCTTTCAAGTTTGGGTTGCCAGATATCAAGAGCTTAAATCCCCAAATCAGATACATTTTCTGCCTAGTGTTTTGCATAAATTTACAAAATTTTGCTCAAATGAAAGTGCAATACAGCCAGTCTGTTCCTTCATTAGGTTGCTTGAGCTTAGACAGTCAGACAGATAGATAGATAGATAGATAGATAGATAGATAGATAGATAGATAGATAGATAGATAGATAGATAGATGGATAGATGGATAGATGGATGGACGGACGGACGGACGGACGGATAGATCTTGATCAAGGCAAGTGTATTTATGTAGCACATTTCAAACACAGTGGTAATTCAAAGTGCTTTACGTAAAATGAAGTGAAATAGTCAATAATAATAATAATAATCACAATAATAAAAACAAGCAATTAATAATAATAATCACAACAATACAAACAAGGAAATTATATAAAATTTGATTTAAAATGAATTTAAAGCAGTTAAGAGTAGAAAATTATTATACATAAAATACAGTGCAATTAGTTCGGACGTAGCACAGTGCTCATTCAACAAATGCACAGCTAGTTAAAAAGTTTTGAGTCTGGATTTAAATGTGGCTAATGTTTTAGCAAATCTGATCTCTTCTGGAAGCTGGTTCCAACTGCGGGCGGCATAATAGCTAAAAGCGGACTCCCCTTGTTTTGTGTGAACCCTTGGTATTTCTAACTGACTCGATCCTAATGATCTGAGTGGTCTGTTAGGTTTATATTCAGTGAGCATTTCTCCAATGTATTTAGGTCCTAGGTAGGGCTGCAACAACGAATCGATTAAATCGATAAAAATCGATGACTAAAAACGTTGGCAACGAATTTCATAATCGATTCGTCGTGTTGCGCGACGCGGAGACGTTTGATTATTAAAAAAAAAAAAAAAAAAAAAAAACTTTAGTGGAGCGCGGAGCGGAGTGAACACTCTCTCTCTCGCGCACTGATGCTAGCAGAGTTCGGCGCCTCATAGACAGGGGGGAGCACAAAAAAAGAAAAAAAAAAGAAAAAACGAGTTAGATAATTAGAGGAAAGATACATGGCGGAGGCAGAGAAATCCGTGCGCCCAAGTCCGCCATACAAGTCATCCAAGGTGTGGGAGCATTTCACACTAAAGCCCCTTTCACACAGAGATTCCGGAAAATACACGGATAATGTGTTCCGTGATCGTTTGATTTTGGTTCATTCACACTGCCAGTGATTTTCCGGATTCTGTGCGAGTTCACACACATGCCGTAAAGAACCCGTGCGTGACATTACGATGTGACGGGTAATGTGACGCGTACCGTTTCACTGAAGCTGGCGACGATCTCAGCTTCAGCGCGGATAGTGGGGAGCTCCCCGATCTCTGCTTCATTACAGTTTGCACATATTTTTTTCGTCACGAACGTTGACCTGCCTTCAAAACACCCGGTAAAACAGTCACACGATAACGTGCGTCATCACTACGTCACACCCTTTACGGCATTGATCCGGCTTTTGTTCACACAGCGCTCGTTCCGGGACTGAACCCGGCAATGTTACTAGGTCCCCAACCCGGGATCGATCCCGGGACGTGTTTGCGTTCACACACAAGGCACTCCGGCAATTTTCCGGGACCAATGTGCAGTGTGAAAGGGGCTTAAATAAACAGAAAAAGTGTTAACTGCAAAATGTGCAAAAGCGACGTGGCATGGCACGGGAGCACCACGGCAATGATCCAGCACCTGAAACGTAAACATGTTGGAGTCTTTGCATGACAAGTTAGCGTTAGCTCGTTAATAACAGTAGTAAAGCAGGGGTGGTATAGTTACTTTGCACTTTGCATTGCAAGACTAAAGACACGTTTTTATTCACTCGCCTTTTTTGGACCATTCATTTTTCAATCTGTTGTCATGTATAGCTACACTGCAATAAAAGCTTTTCTTAGTAATTTTGTCTCGTTTCCAGTCCAAATATCTAAAAAAATCTTGGTCCCACTTTATATTAGGTGGCCTTAACTACTATGTACTTACATTTGAATTAATAATTTGGTACAATGCACTTGTTGTGTACATACATGTTTTTACATTGTACTTATATTTTTAAAAATACCTATATGTAATTACATCTGTAATTAATTTCTGTAATTACATTTATAATTACACTGTTGACCCATCCTTTACACCTTAACCCAACCTTAAACCTACCCAGACCACCAAACCTGTGCCTAACCTTACCCGTATCCCTCCTCAATAGCAGGAATAGTGTTTTGCAATCCAGTATGAACACAATAAGTACATTGTACTTATTTTTTGATGTAAGTACATAGTAGTTAAGGCCACCTAATATAAAGTGTGACCAAAATCTTAAATCAAGATTACTAGACAAGAAAAATGCTTAACTTCTGTTTGAGATTATATCTCATTAAGATTATTTTTCTTACCCCATTGGCAGATAATTTAGCTTGTTTTAAGCAAACAATCACTTAATTTTGAGGTGTTTTTTCAGAAAACAAGACATAATTTCTTATGCTATTTCATGTGTCTAGTAAATGTATCTTGATTTAAGATTTTTTAGATATTTGGACTAAAACAGGACAAAACTATTAAGTCAGAAAAGCATTTTTTGCAGTGTATATTCTGTGCTTTGTCCCATATAGGTTATTATTGACAAATATATTTGTGTGTGTTGTACTTTTTAATTTAATTTTAAAGTTATTTTATAGCACTTGGTCATCTTAAGCTGTGTTTAAATGTGCTGTACAGTGTTGGGCACGTTACTTTAAAAAAGTAATTAGTTATAGTTACTAGTTACTTCTCACAAATAGTAACTGAGTTAGTAATTGCGTTACATCATTATAAAAGTAACTAATTACCAGGGAAAGTAATTATTGCGTTACTTTTTACAAAATGTTCAAATGTCAAATAACTTTGGATGCCCCCGATATTAAATATGTTAAATTAATGAAATAGACACTAAAAAGAATAAATTATTATTATAAAACATTGTACATTAATCTACACTATTTATCTACTGACAATTATTATCAGTCAGTCAAGCATTATAATATAATATTATGATAATTTTATATTATATGATGATAGAACTTTAGTAATTAGAATAACCAAGTATGAATGCATATTTGTCATCAATATAAAACGCACTAAGGATTAATGAGCTGCTGGGTTCATGAATATTAATCACGTTGTCTGAGTTCGCTCGAATTGATTTCCTGAAATAAAAATAATAGGTGAGCGCCAGCCAATGAGATTGTCGTTTGTGCATTAGTTCCGCCCACAACCAGAGAAAGCGGCAGTTCTTAAAAGCTGAAGAATTCCAAAGGAACTCCGTTATTTTGACAGGAAAATACAACAAAGAATATCGTTTACATGTAGCGCGTCACCTCTGCATGTTATGACTCTCTTGCTCTGTATCTTTCTTTGCGTGCGTGTATGTGAGAGAAAGCGACGGCGAGTTGTGCGCCTTCACACTAGAGTTTACGGCACGTCAACACTGCGCATCCATTCAGATGAACTGAAAAATTAAATTCTAATAATATAATATAGTAACGCCACATTTTATTGTCAGTAACGGTAACGGCGTTGTAACGGGGGAAACAGTAATTCGTTTGATTACTAGTTACTGAAAAAAATAAAGTTTTTTGTGTTAGTTCATTTTTATTTTATTTTATTATTATAACAGCTCAGGGATGTTCAAGGAGCAGCATGTTTGTGCACTTTCTAAAGATTTTAGTTCTGTTTTTGAATAAAGGGTTGGAAATGAATGCTTTTCTTGTTTGTTTTTTTTGTTTTTTTTTTGTTTTTTAATCCGATTCATCGATTAATCGAAAAAATAATTGACAGATTAATCGATTATTAAAATAATCGTTAGTTGCAGCCCTAGTCCTAGGCCATTGAGTGCTTTATAAACGAGTAAAAGTACTTTAAAATCAATCCTAAATGTAACCGGAAGCCAGTGTAAGGACCTGAGGACTGGTGTGATATGCTCAGATTTTCTGGTTCTAGTCAGAATCCTGGCAGCAGCGTTCTGGATGAGCTGCAGCTGTCTAATGGTCTGCTTTGGAAGGCCGGTGAGGAGACCATTACAATAATCCACCCTGCTGGTGATAAAGGCATGAACCAGTTTCTCCAAGTCTTGGCTGGAAACAAAACATCTAATACTTGCAATGTTTTTGAGATGATAATATGCTGATTTAGTTACTGCTTTGACATAAGGTCTGAAACTAACGTCTGACTCCAGAATCACCCCAAGATTTTTGACTTGATTTTTAGTTGTTTGACCCCTAGAGTCAAGGTATGCATTCACCTTGAGAACTTCATCTTTGTTTCCAAATGCAATGACTTCAGTTTCCTCCTTATTTAACTGAAGAGCACATCCAACTGCTAATTTCATCAATGCGTTGGCAGAGGGAGTCAATGAGGCTATAGTCATTTGGAGATAAGGCTAGGTAAATCTGGGTATCATTAGCATAGCTGTGATAGGCAATTTGGTTCTCTCTCATTATTTGACTTAGTGGGAGCATATACAGGCTAAACAAGAGTGGTGCAAGAATTGAGCCTTGTGAGACTCAACATATCATGGACGTCCACTTAGACTTATGCTCTCCTATACTCACATAATAACCTCTCCCTTCTAAGTATGACCTGAACCATTTGAGTACCATCCCAGAAAGCCCAACCCAGTTTTCCAGTCTCTCTAGAAGTATGTTATGATCGACAGTGCAGTCTTGAAGTGTAGTCTTGAAGACAATGATTAGCTGGTTCAGGTGTGTTTGATTAGGGTTGGAGCTAAACTCTGAAGGAAAGTGGCCTGGAAAGGCCGAGTTTGCCCACCCCTGATCCTGATAACAAAAAACAGAACAATGTCTAGAAGCTGCAATGTGACAAGGTGTACAGCAGACAAGATAAAAAAAAAAAAAAAAAAAAAAAAACAGAGCTACATTTTTATAAGCTGTCAACCCAGAAAACGAGCGTTTAAGGACACAAAAGTAGAGCGTAATGTGTCATATTACTCTGAGAACTACGCCCACTGGAGGTGAAACATTCATTATTTTTAACAGTGTCAAAGGATTATTTCACCACCCTATTTGAACCTAAGAGGAGGAGATATATTGAGAAACTAAATTTTATTGGTCTATGTCAGTGCCCCTTTTCCTTACCTTACTTTTGTTTGATAAATGATCCAACTGAATGGCCCAACGTGAAATCCCCTAACATCTACATCTATTTGTGTCCATAAACACTCATTTTTGGGGGGGTCAACAGCTTATAAAAATATCATTCCGTTTTTTTTTTTTTTAGTTTGTTTGCTGTACACTTTGTCACACAGCAGCTTTCAGGCATTGTTCTGTTTTTTTTGTTATAAGTCAGAAATGACAAAGAAGCAGCTTCCCGTAATACAAAGTCAATGGAGAGTGTTGGATTTGATCCTGATAAGCGTTTGTTGTCAGAGTTGTAAACACGATGGCTTTCTTCTTTCATGAGGGGGTTTGGCATCACGGCATCTTTGTATCCAGGCAGAACGTTAAAGAACGCGAAACACACGTCACCCGGAAATCCTGTGTAATTCAACCAATCCGACGACAACTCCAAAACTTCTGAAGTGTTTCCACTTTTGTGCGCCATATGCATCAGACGTTTAGCCAACGGTCCATGGGCGTGACGTCTGAGACTGAGACTATGGAATTTACAACACGCAAATTCATCCTCTCCTACCGAAATACATTAAAGTAAGTCTCCGGTAAACTGAGAGAAGAGGATATTAAACTTTATAGTTAGACTACCTACACAATCTGTGTATGATATCAGTTAAACATGTCATCAGATTATATTTGTAAGGATCATTATTGCCGTTTCCATACATCAGCGTGTATTTTACAAACTATAAATGTATGGTTTTGCTAGTATTTATGTGAATTTAAATGTCTGGAACCTAAAATAAGCATTATATGGTTGAAAACACTGAATAGTTGGGATAATATGACAAGCGCTCAGTGCGTCGGATCTGGCTCCGCACCAGTAAAAGTGCGAAAGCAGATTTGAATTCAGCAGTTGATCACGTGACACGCTGAACGCTCTGATCACACCAGTGTGATTGTACGCTCCAGGGACCAGCCAAGACTGATCACACCGGTGTGATCTTGAGCGTCAAAGAGTTAAGAGAACTTGATACAGTTTAACATAATAAACCCTGTGTTTAAATTCTCTTGATTTGTGAGCAAAATATTCAATTAATTATCAGTCTAACTCAGTACCGTTTCTAGGCATAGGCAAGCTAGGCGGTCACCTAGAGCGCTACCAGCTGGAGGGGGCGCCAATGAGCACACGTACTGCTGCTACATTTTAACAGGGTTGTGATCAAGAGTGGCGCGAACACCCTGAAATATGATTGCCGCCCCCACTGGATCCCCCCAACATCATTGGGCTAGAGGACTTTCATTCTGACGATGCCTGTGTGCCACTAGATCAGAGCGCTGTCAATTGTGCCAATGGATTTTTAAAGGTTCAGTGTGTTGTGTAATATTCCTATATAAAACTTTTTCAGCCAATTAAAAAATATTGGTGTAGTAAAATTTTCTAATTCACAAGATCAACACATACTTTATTAAACCGCTTTGTCAAATTTAACGCATCCTGACGGAAGTGTCGAAATGATGAATCTATTAATTCGCTTCCAAAAAAAAAAAAAATTATTCGCTTCCAACAGCGCTTAAAGGGATCAGCATCATACATATAGAGGGCAGAGCGTCATGTTATTTAAAGGGGAAGTTCACGCGTCAATGAGTAATAAAAGAACAAGTAGCCTAATGGTATCACAGATAATAAACTGTGCAAAATGTTTTATCTTAACAGTCAATTTACAAATAGGCCTAATACGTTCAGATTTGCGGAACTCACAATGCGCTGAATTTCCACAAATTAGTGTCATTACTATGACAACCAATCATGGGGTGGGGGGGGAATGGGGGACTAATAGGGATTTCGCCTAGGGCGTCAAAATGGCTAGAAACGGCTCTGGTCTAACTATTATCGTTAAGGCCTAAGTATACTATGTGAGTAATACAGTGTATAACAGTATCAGTCATATTCATTCTTTATGTTGTCATTCATTTAGTTTAGACATTAAAAGGCTTTGCACTACGCTAAGGCCAATTTTCTAGATCAGGGTTATTTGATTTTGTGTTTATTACAGTCATTTAAATTGATATGCCAAACATCTACAAGATGGTAAACGCTGTTTAGGAACAGACAACAAATTGTTCATTACTGTACAAACCATAAGCTGCTTTATTAATGTGAAGGCTGTTCCAAAAGTTAACTAGCTTTTAGGATCCATATTCCTTAGGCCACATTCTCAGGCAACATCCCATGTATCTTTTAAAATGAGGGGGGGGGGGGGGGGGGGGGGGGGGGCATTGTGTTGTTAACAACATGCTAACATCAAATTCTGCTGGAATCAATAGAGTCGCCTGTGTGATTTGTGTGAGGAGTGTTATTTGTATAACACACTGACGTTCTGCCTGCAGCATTCTGAGTCAGTAATGGTATGGTCTCAGAGTAAATAGCAGCTATGTAGGCATGAGACAGAGAGGAAGCCCACTATGGTTTGGAACAAAGCCAGTCTGTCATGTTAACTTTCAAATTGGGCCAGCAGTATGTATTTCTGACAAGATTTATGGATATATGACGTTATTAAATGTGATTAATTAAACAAGTCTATTGACTGCCCTAATTACTACATGATGCCTACATTTCATGTCCAATGATGATAATTAATAATCTAACAATTTTCTTCCCTTTCCATTAGAGGAAAGCATAATATAATAATCACACAAATATTTTATAAATCTTACTTTTCAGTTTGCTTGAAATTTCCCTGATATCCCTTAAAATACAGTTTTTGCAGTATCTATTTTTGAAGTAAATAGGTCTTGAGTTCAAAATAATGACTTAAAAAATGTTAGTCAAAATATAGTTACATTTATTACTCAAGTCAGACAAATAAGGTTTGATAAATTAAGTGTAAATTAAATCATCTTTAAATTATTTAAGAAAAATATTTTTCTTGTGTCTGCAAAAAGTTCTGTCAATTAAGTTACTGAAAAAAATAAAGAAACAAAACAATAATAAAAACATATAATAATTTATCATAACACCATGCGGCCATAATAAAGTGATGTTATTTTCTTCTGTGGTAAACACTTTATATTAGGTGGCCTTAACTACTATGTACTTGCATTAAAAAATAAGTACAATGTACTTATTGTGTTCATATTGTATTGCAAAACACTTCTGCTGCTATTAAGGTGGATATAGGTAAGGTTATTTTAGTTTGTTATGGTGTGCAATATTTCAGTTCAAATATATATTCAAATTTTAAGATAACCTGATCAAGATAATAATTCTGGTTGGTATAAAACAAGGCCAGCCATTAAAAATAATAATAATAATAATAATGTGTTACTATCTCCACTGGTGACAATTAATTGAGTGTTTTTTGTTGTTGTTGTTGTTGTTGTTTTTGTTTGTTTGTTTTGGTAATTTAATCTTCTGTGTCAGAGGAGTCTGTTTGTGTGTACATGGTAACAATGTGTGCAATAATTCATGTGTCCAGTCAACTACGCTAATGGAAAACTATTTATTTGTTTGTTTATATGTGTATAATAAAAGCTGAGTTATACAAAATTTTTGTGCTTTTGGAACATGAGAGTGAATAAATGACAGAATTAACATTTTTGGCCGTGCTATTCCTTTAAATACATGTGTTTCTTCAAGTGTAGCACTTAAAGAGTGTGTAGTGGCATACAGTTATACAACTGACAAATTCCACAGGGAAGTCCTAATTTTCCTTGGAGTATCAAAATGGTGTTTAAAGCTTGACAACTAGAAAGAAACATATAAACTGAAACCAACAATCATATAATATAGTTTCATTAATGTGATATGTACCCCCGATTATAGAATGAGCCATGCACTTCCCTGATGACTGAGGGGAGGGAACAACCACCACGATATTAATAATCTGTCCATGAGCGAGTGATGATGAAAACGAATGGGTGTGAAGATGCCGCGGGAGGCGAACGAACCGCTTTGGGCCCAGGGCTTCAGTCACCAGCTGCTGGTCAAAATGACTAGAGGGTGGTGTGTGTGTGTGTGTGTGTGTGTGTGTGTGTGTGTGGAAAGTTTGACTAGTGGCTGTTTCGCACCACCACAAAGCTGTCAATCACCCTCCTACCTCATCCTACACTAACACACAGATCGGCTTCATAATCACTTGTCCGCCATTCCCCGCCTGTCAATCAATCAGGATGCGAGGGGAGCACAAAGTGGCAGCCACTGGTCTTGGAGGGAGATGAGACACGGGATGAGGCGTTGTCAGGAACGGACGTGCCATGAATTCACATGTCCGATCACCCCCATCCCCCTCTCTTTGGCATCTGGCTGGGCCATTAAAAGGGGACAGCCGAAGCTGGGGTCCTGCCGCCTATCTGCGGAGAATACACATTATCCTTAGTCATCCGGCCCACCAGCGAGGCAGCGTACGTCAATGAGCCCAGCTTATGCATTGTGAATAATAAATAAGTAATAACATCAGACAAACAGAAGACAGGGCCTCCACCTGAATACTAAATGAATGCTCCTATTACCCGCCTGTGTGTGTGTGTGTGTGTGTGTATTAGCACAGCTTTGTGTGATGGAGCAGGGGAGAAAAATCAAAGCTCAGGGTGCTTGCGATCTCTCCTGGGAGGCATGCTTTGTTTTCTTCAGATTTTCATCAAAGCTTTATGGATCTGTCGGCCTGGCTTACTCTATACCAAAGCACAGAAGCCAGCCCATAAATGTACACTAAAGATGAGAAACCGGTAAAGACTTGTAAAACATGGCAGCTTCCATCTTAACGACTGTAGATATCTGCATTAGGTCTGGGGCAACTAAACCATAAATCGATAAAGAAAAGAGTTGATAATGAAATTTCAATTACTCTGCTCTTTGTTCTGTGTAAGGACAATCGTTGTCCTGTGATGGCCAAGAAACAAATTTCTAAGAAAAGACGATGGAGGCGTCAAATACTTTTCAAAGCTATATTTCTTTATTGCCTCTATAAAATCCACTTAGTATTTATTTAATTATATATTTATTTTTTTCGCAATCTATGACACACTTTATATAGACTGCAATTTGCACTTTCATTTAAGATGAGAACAGGTTTTGTATTTCCAGTAGGACTGTAAAATCGATTAATCATGATCAGTGATAAATCAAGAAAAATAAACATGCCTGCTAACCAGTGCACTCCCATTTAGGAAAATAGAGAGGGAAAAAAGCAAAAAAGAGAGACTGAGGCAGAGAACTGTGGATGATGGAGAATGCCGTACATTTCTGTAGCTGAGCCCAACAGGCAGACAGGCAAATGATTGAGCAATACAACCACTTCACTCTATAAACATCTCATTAAAATCAATTATGTCACTCCTGAATGAAATCAAAGCTAAACACTTTAAGAGCTGCTTTTCCCCTGTGTAAGCCGATGTGAGCGTTACCTCAGATGTATTTTCTTTTTGCACCTCGTTCGCACGTCCTCCCCTGCCTTGTGCTGAAAGATTTAATCTTCTCGGCTCAGATTGCTTTCAACACTTTTATGAATTGTTAAAATGTGGAGGTCTGGCAGGGAGGTTTCCGTACATCACTGATCGAGGCTCTGGATAAAAATGTGACCCTGCAGTCATAGATTGCAGCAAGTGCTCTTAAGCAGGGCTTTAATCTTTTTTCTTTTTATTACTGGTATTATTATTTTTAAATAATACTAATACTTTACTTTCTACTTGACTCAATATGACAATTTGACAGTTTTAACATGAAAAAGCTTTTATGCATATATTTTATGCAAAACTTTGCAGAATTTTAATTTCAAATAAAATTTTGGCATGTATAACATTTGCTTGCAAAAATTATTTGTGTTTTTGCACATGGATTGACTTCATTTTGCCAAGCATCATATGTTCTTGTTGGTTTTGGAACAACATAAATAGAAATAGGTTGTAGCTGATCACGACATTCATTTATGAATATTTCCATGGCTTTTTTTATTTCAAAAGGAAGTGAAAGAAAAGAAAATGTAAAACTTCAGGCATTTCTTTCTAAAGGTTCAAGGAGATTAAATGATACTGCATAGCAGAACTGAAATGTGAATATTTCAAAAGTTAATTTTGTCAGCCATTAAACCTACATAAACATACACTATAAGACCGGTACTTTAAAACAAATGTTTTTGATAGGTTTTGAATATCTCTTATGGGTAAAAAGGTGAATAATATACATTTGTTTGAACATGACCATGAACACTGAATTTACAACAGGTGATCTCTCAAAGCTGTTCATGAAGCTAACATATTTATGTCAAGTTGAAACCTTTGAGAGATCATGCTATTATCTGTCAAAATCACTTAGTATTGACACAAGAAGCACTTCTAAAGTGACCCGTCTAAGCTTGAACTGTCAGAAATATGACACGCAGCACATGGGATTAACCTGGTGCATTTCATCAAGATACGAATGATAAACATCAGCTGTGATAGAGCCATGAACACATCCCTACAGACACAGATGGAGAGCGGTGTTTATATAATGTACATATAATGTTTCATAATAGTCCACATGTCAAAGGCACCTCTTTGTGCCTATATTTGAAATAATTTGCAAAGCTAAAATTAAGAAAAAGGCAAAAAAATAAAAAATAAAATAAAATAAAAATCAGATTATATTGCATAACAAGGCTCAAATGTTAAATGTGAATACTTCAAAGGTATATTTTGTTAGAATTAAAAGTACGCATGCATTACCCTCCAAAAGGATGGGGTTTGCAAGATTATTATTATTATTATTTTTGTTTATGTTTCTGAAAGTCTCTTATGCTCACCAAGCCTGCGTTTATTTACTTAAAAATATAGTAAGAACAGTAATATTGTGAAATATTTTAATGTAATTTAAAATAACTGTTTTCTATTTTAATATAATTTAAAATAAATAAATCAATAAAAGAAAAAACCTATGTGAACACTATTGTGTACCGTTTTTGCAAATTTGTGTTCTTGTAGTTTACACAGAAATGATAACGTGTCATTTTTAAAAAAAAACCTGCACCTTGAAACCCATTTGCAAACATTTGCATTTTAGGAAACCACCAAAACAAACAACCCTAAAACACTGTTGTCATGTAAATGAACAGACGAACTGCATAAAAGGTTTTCAGTTTTTGGTTGATAAGGGTGTTGTGTAAATGCTCCCTATGTTGGAAAGTTCCTTACATTTGTTTTAAACTGATGTTTGCACTAGATAAATGCATTGGACACCCCCTCCACACACACACACACACACACACACACACACACACACTCCCCTACAGAATGAGTGAAAGGTCATCTCAAACGGGGGCGTCCTGCATTTACTGCATCAATGGTTTTGTCAGTCACCGTGCTCAGTCTAAACAGCCTTCACTGCACACATGACGCTCAAAATCAAGTGTATAGTTTCTGTATTTGAGTCAATATAGTATACATGACTACCGAGGCTAGTGTGAGAAATACTTCACAGCCACAAATGTGTATACTCTGTGTGTGCTTGAGTATTGGCAAAGGGCTATGCCAGCCACAGGCCAAATACCTCATGTGCGTTATGACCAATGCCGCAAACATTGAAAGTGCATGAGATGACCTTTGGGCCTCTAGACCATGAATATACAATTTTATTTGACTTATTTATTTTTACATGAGCAAGCCAGTATGCCAGTATGATATGAGGATGAGTGCTGCAGCATCATGGGTATGGTGGACATCTTTGTTTGCAGATTGCTGTGTAATTAACTGACTTGTTTGTTAATGAAATGTCAAGTTATTATCTCAGTAATGTATTATTAATATGATGTGTTTATCTGTAAACTGCTCCCGAATGGTTGGGGTTTTACAAACTGAAAATAATGACAGTTTAAAGTAGTTTGTGTGTGTGAAAAAAAAGTTTCAAATTTATTTTTTATATTTTTGATATTGTTATAGTATGTTGTGTGCTTTTATTTTGTTTTTCAAAGGTTTTGTTTTTCAGTATTTATTTCTTTATTTAGAGGGAAATTATTACATTTTAGTATTGTTTTAGTTTTCATTCTATGTAACATGACACCACAAATTGTTCCAACTGCATATGACGATACAAACTACACTTCTTAAAAGAGTGTACCCACTGCATCGCTCTTAAAACAATACACATTAAAATTTCTCTGAAATCCCATAATCCATTGAGATTCTCCATAACAAAAAAGTTTCATTGGTCAAAGCCACAGCACACTGTAGTTTCTGCTGTCAGTGAACTGTGACAGCAGTAAAATTCTATTGCATTTAGCAGTAAACTATACGGTAAGTGCCATCACTCTGTTTTTTTTTATGATTCAGCAGAATGAACTGGACCCATTCAGGTTTTAGTCTCAGACGGCCTTCATAGAGAACAATGGCTACTGATTTGCCAATGTTTGTAAGTTTCATGGCATTAAATATTTCGGTAACACTTTATTTTGATGGTCCCTTTTGAACATTCTGGTGACACTAAGTAATGTTGCAACTACATGTCAACAAACTCTCATAAGAGTATTAGTAGACTGTCTACTTCAAATACACTAACTTCTTATTGTGTTGGTCTCCCAACAGATATTCTACTGACTATAAGTAACTTTGCAAGAACGTGTCAACTTAATCTAACCCTAACTCTACCAGTCAACTAATACACTACTAACACTCTAATGAATGTCAGTAGAAATGTAGGTGCAACATTACTTATAGTCAATAGAAAGTGAAACCAACACTTTTTGCTTTTTGCTTTATTGTTGTGGTGTTGTCATAGATAAGCAGTGCCTACTGTTTCTTTTTTTGTTTTTGTTTTTTTTTGGTCTATAAATTTTACCATTTACCCTTGAAGTTTTAAACTGTTGTTTTCTGAAAGAATATTCTGACAGCTTTGGAGATTAATTAAATCATACCTTCCAGCACTGAAAACTAAACTTTTTATGATAATAACCTTGGTGTGTTTGTAATTCTCAGTGTTAATCAGGGTCCAAATTAACCAGGGCTTGGATCAAAAATGCCACTGAATATGACAAAAATGCCCCAGATATTTAGAATGTGGGAATGATGTGGCGGATAGTAATTTTATCTTTTATAACATTTGATATATTTCATGATAGTGTGCACTAGGTTTATCTATTAATGGGTTTAATGCCTTTGCAGGCAGACAAGCTGTCAGAAATCAGAGGTATTGTATATAAATGTTGCTTAATGTGTTGTTCATATGAACTGCTTTTGGGGAAAAAAAAAATAATAATAATATCTAATGGCTCCAAAACAAAATATACAGTAGAAAGGTGTATAATTAAATAATCTAAAATGTATTGTGACAGAGTACTATATGTGCATTATATTGTGAGCATTACTTATAGCTATATTTGTACTTGATTTGATTTTCTGGATAACAGCTCTAATTGTTTAGATTGAGAGTTCATTGTAATTGTAAAAGTAATAAACTATATTGAAGCATTTTACATAAATGAGCTTTTTTTATGGTTGGAAAAAAAATGTTTTGATATAGAACAAATCACTGGAAAGCAATTTCCACAGTACAAATTACATTTGAATTAATCATTTGATACAATGCACTTATTGTGTCATACATGTTTTTACGTTGTACTTATATTTTTAAAAATACCTATATGTAATTACATCTGTAATTAATTTCTGTAATTACATTTATAATTACACTGTTGACCCATCCCTTACACCTTAACCCACCCTTAAACCTACCCAGACCACCAAACCTGTCCCTAACCTTACCCGTATCCCCCCTCAATAGCAGCAATAGTGTTTTGCAATATGATATGAACACAATAAGTGCACTGTACTTATTTTTTTGATGTAAGTACATAGTAGTTAAGGCCACCTAATATAAAGTGTGACCCAAATTTATATATAAAACATATAATTATCAAATTAAATTTGTTTGTTATTTATTTATTCTTAATTTTATGTTGAATTACTTGGTGGCAGTTTTTTTTTTTTTTATGCTTTCAAACGATCAAATTAAAACACAGTACAAGGCAGAGTAAAACTGAGTAAAAAAGAAAAGACTTTAGGCAGAGTGGGATGTGTCATTTATGCCCAGAATTAAATTCATTACTAAGCTGAGTAGAGTCACATTAAGACAGCGCGTGATGACATGTGTCAGCAGGGTTATCGTGTCTTTCAGGCTTTGTTTGTTTGTTTGTGTGTGTGTGTGTGTGTGTCTGTGTGTATGAAACATGATGTGATGCTGGCCCCCGAAGCCCTTTCTTCTCATGGTTGGCTATTGTTGTGTTGGGGCCAAATTTCAGACTCTTTATGTACTTGTCTTAATGGCGAGTAAACCATCCTGACATATCCCCCAACCACCCCACGCACACAAGCTTGCTTATTCTCTCCATATCAACTAACCCCATTCCATTTTCTGATGTAACACCTGGAAAGTTATGCTTACCTATTCCTGAGCGTTGATTTAATAGTCCATAAGCACGGCTAGTCAGATGTAGCTATTCTTCATTGCAATCCATCAGTCACTCTTGTCCCAGCTGCAGTCAGTCATGGGCAAAAAGTATGCTCTTAATACATTTAAAATGCCTGGGCTTGACCAGAGCAGATTTCTGGCATTCTGTCTGAAAAATACTCTACACTTCAGAAAAAAATACTCTACAAGTACTCATTTGCAGACTATTTAGGCTACTTTAATACACATTCCTTGTCTCATTGTGAACAATCCATTGGTGCTCATTAGTCCATAGGAAAAACTGTTTGTCTTCTTAATTTTTCATTGAAATGCTATACTGTACTGTGAAATGCTTTTCATTTTCCACTGATATCAGTATTCGGTAATGTTAACGAGTCACTATAACAGCTATTCAGGACTTGCTTTTGCACATTTAGTTCTGTCTGTTAGTATGACTGACACTCTCACTTATTATGATCCAATCAAATATTAAAACTCAGAAATATGACAGTGCATTACAGAAGTAAAATCACATGGCTTTAATGTGTTTTCTATCAAATGCCGGTGTCATTACACCAGATGTGTTATTATTCAGGTAGCTAGCTTGTCAAAGGTTGAGGAGTATGCATTGCATTTACTAAAGAGGTGAAGATGAAATAGGTCACATTTTAGTTTGGGGAACCAATTCTCACTATTGACTAGATAACTATGACTTCTGCTTCAATAAACTACTAAGTTGCTGCTTGTTATTAGTTAGTAAGGTAGTAGTTAAGTTTAGGTATGGGATCTAGAATATGGTCATGCAGAATAAGACTATATGCACGCTAATAAGCAAATAGTTAATACTGAGAATTGGTCCCTAAACTAAAGTGCTACCCAGAAATAATTCTGTTGCTCTGCCATGACAATAGTGAGAGAAAACATGACAGTGGAAGAAGATATTTTACATGGATATCCTCTGTAGCGCCCCTCGCGACAATGCTGAGCATACATTTGCATATTGCCAGTTGCATTCTGACACATTTCAGAACACAATGGCGCGTCAAATCCAGCTTGTGTAAAAACGTTTGGACCTTAGTTCCTCCATCTATTCGAAATCTCTTGAATTCATTCTGCTCTCAGTCTCAAGACCAAATTATGTAGACTCCATTATTGATAAATAAACTGTAATAAACAGTCTTCATTGAGCTAAATGAATCATAAAATTGCTCGAGGAGGGGTGGGCTGCTATCGAGTGTGATATGCTGGTGGATCAGTGTAGTGGGACTGAAGGTTGACAGCTCCTGCCCTAACTAAACAAGTCTCACCCACCTGTCAATCATCCAGATGGGTATGGAGGGCCTCAATGGATTATGGACTTTCAGAGAAGTCTGCTGGAAACTTGCATAAAATGTATTTGCTTGGGACATACTGAGTAATGGCATTATGGTCAGTGTTGAGAAAACTACTTTATGAATAGCTTGTACTTTATGAATAGTTTCAAAGTAGTGAAATAACAATAGTTAGCTACACAAAAATATGGCCATGCAGAATAAGGCATTAATATGTGCTAATAAACAGCTAATATGCTAGTAATATGCATGATAATAAGCAACCAGTTCATAGTGAGAATCGTTCCCTAACCGAAATGTTACCAAAATTTTCTAAAAAACACTTTAAGGTAACAATTGCAGGTTACTACTTTTTACAGTGTATACTGAAGCAAATTAAATGTATTTAATATAACTATATAAAATATAACAACACTGTAAATTATTCATTTATTTATTATTCAACTATTATTCAATTTACAATAAATGCCAATAAAATATTATATATATAAAACAATGCTGAATTGGAACTTTTAAATAAATATGATTTTGTTTAATTGTATTAATATTTTAATATATGTCAGGTTTAAAAAAAAAAAAGAATAAGTCAAATCACTCAAATGAAGCAGACAATGTTTTTGTATGGCTATAAAGTCACACAAACAAAACAAAACAAAAAAGTGATGTAGCCTTACGTTACATTATTCTGCCGCTCTTTGGAAAAAAATCTGATGGATGGGAAAATCTGAAAAAAATCCTGTCCTTCACTACGTTTTATTCTCATTCAACAGCCAATGCAACAATACAGTTGGCCGCAATTTCCATTTAATGGATTTAATTATACTTTTTCATGCTATCGACCTAAATAACCTGAAAGCATGTATCTAAAGATGAAAAAAAAAAAAAAATCTCAAACAATATGGACGGGTGAGTGCTTGTGCACATGGAATCAGAAAGGCCTGCCTCCAGGCTGTTGTTTGTTTTTGTGATCCTGCCTGGGGCAATATTCCAGATGGGGCTTTATGTTTGTTTCTTTCACTGCTATCAGTGTGCTCCGCGTAATTTCTCCCTCGGCTCTCCTGCCTCCGCAGCCTTCTGACTCCACCCAGCCTCGGTGAGCATCGCAGTCTGTCTTCGATCCAGAGTTATTTGGAGTTTTTCAAACGTAGAACCGCACTGAGGGCATTAAGAGCATGAATATATGGGAGAGATGGGCCGCACCTCGCCATTAAGATCTTAAAATGTTGTCATGAGAACTGGCTCGATGGGGAGGGAAATTGACTGTGTAAAATGTATCATTATTACGGTCGGCTTTTCGCTTGTAATGACAATATGCTTTCTGCGTATCCCATCTCTTGTCTGGGAAACGATGTAGGGAAATGACCCCTGAAGATGACTGCTGCACATGAGTGATGGAGAGTGATGGAGTGTTGGAATAATGGGAACAGAGCATGAGTGTATCGCACAGAAACGAGAGGCTCCTGTGCAGAGTGGGCTGTGAGTGAGAGCTGAGAACTGACGATTGAATTACTAAGAGAGATAAACAAAAGACTGGGAAAATAAACGGAAAAATGGATAGTTCTGGCTCTGAAATCTGACTGGATGGGCCGCATTTAAAGCAGTTGTAAAATCGCCATAAATATATACCTGTATCTGTTACCATATGTCAGTTAAATTCCATATTAATAGATACTTGGCAGCCATAAACAGCCCCAGTTGGACTAATTAACTTCAGTATAAATGCTTACAATGTCTTATTGTTTAATGCAATGAACTGTTTGCTGGATGGACATATGGATGGATGGATGGACAACTGATAGATGGATAGATAGATAGATGGATAGATAGATAGATAGATAGATAGATAGATAGATAGATAGATAGATAGATAGATAGATAGATAGATAGATAGATAGATAGATAGATAGATAGATAGATAGGTTTGGTGAACGGTGCTTTGACAGACAAACACACATGCTCTAGTGCACAGATCTCGACCCGCTGAGCCTCAGGGGAAATGAGAGCAGAGATCCACTCAAGCTCACTCTGCCACGGCGGCGCTGATCTGCCCGCCGCTCTCTCAAACACGCACGCTTAGCCTGACGGACCCAGACACATGTTCAACACTCACCTTCACTCACACACCAGCATAGGGTCACACATCACCTCCCTACAGCTGCATATTAATTACCTCATTCACAGACAGGAACAGCGCACTGCAAATCAACTTAAAGCCCAGCTGATTACACATGCAGATATATAAGAATAATAATAACACATACAGTCCAAACCAGTCATATTTAGGAAATTAAGATGGAATTACAAACTGCTTTTTGAAAATGAAGCACTTGAAGAAAATAATGTTTCAACAAAGATTTACAGAGACAGGACAATGTCACTAGGGATATGGTGCTATAGATATAGATATAGATATAGATATAGATATAGATATAGATATAGATATAGATTATGCACTGTTAGAATTCATAAAAACTGGCGAGTAACACTAACTCATGTACTCACCAATGCTTATTTTTAGTCACATTAGATGCTTTCAGAGTGCTTTCAAATACATTTTTGCAGATTCCAAATTTTGCAGTTTGTTTTAGTCACGTGGGTCTTGCTTCTCAGGTCAGAAAACATGGAAATCCATATAAATACTGAAAATCTCATCCTTTCAGTCTACAGGAGACACAGCATCTACACTCTTCAGCATCAGCACCACTCATTCTCTCTCCACTTTGTAATCACAGACTGCAAATCAACAACTAATTACACCTCCAGTTTCAAGTTCTTCCTTAACCTTTTAATTCATTCATACTCTGATTTCAATTTATCTGCTTCTGTCAAAGTGTCACAAAATACTTCAAATTAGTTAAGGAGGTATATTTTGCCAACAAAACAAAGCTGGCAGCTTTTTCTGGCAGCAGAGTTCTATGCATCTTGAGACCAGTTTGTGTTTATT
Source organism: Acrossocheilus fasciatus (assembly GCA_036784905.1). Classification (NCBI taxonomy): domain Eukaryota; kingdom Metazoa; phylum Chordata; class Actinopteri; order Cypriniformes; family Cyprinidae; genus Acrossocheilus; species Acrossocheilus fasciatus. The sequence continues at coordinate 5,631,655 of CM071953.1, forward strand.
GGCTTGAAAAAGCCCAACTTATTGGATAAACTTGGCTAACTTAATTATGATTCTAACTCCATCCACTAAACTATGCACTGGCTTTCAGCCTTTTCTGACACAAGTTGCTATAACTACCAATGTGGAGACAAAGGGCATCTTCTCTGATGGCCACTCAAAAGTAGCGTTGTATTTCATCAAAGTATACTGATTAAATACATCATTTTTGAAGAGCACTTACAAGAAAAGATAAATACTTTCTATTTATCCATCTGTTCAATTTTTTAAGAGCATAAATATAAAGTATTCAGCATACATGTGTCACAAATCCCGTTTGCTCACCATCAGAGATCACCCGCTCACCACATGGACTCTCAAACTTCACAGACTGTTACACTATACCCTGGACTACATTTCCCATCATCCATTGCACTGATTACACCCACAGCTGTAACCAATCACACACCCTACATAAGCCATGGACTTCCTCTCTCTCACTGCCGAGTATTGTTTACGCATATTGCTATGTTAGTGATAGCAAAGTCACAGAGCCCTTTTCCTAGTCTTGTATTAGTTCCAAGTTCTAGTCTAGTCTTGTCTCGTTTTGTTGCCTGGTTGCCTGATTATCTGCCTGCCTTGTTTTTTTCTTTTGGCTTTTTTGCACCTTGCCTGGACTACTGCTCACGTTATTGGATTACCCCTCTTGTCAAGCCCTCTGGATATTGCTCGTCGATCGAAGACCCTCGCCTGCCCAAGGAATATTCTTATTCCCAATATACCCAGACCACCAAACCTGTCCCTAACCTTACCCATATCCCACCTCAATAGCAGCAAAAGTGTTTTGCAATACAGTATGAACACAGTAAGTACATTGTACTTATTTTTTGATGTAAGTACATAGTAGTTAAGGCCACCTAATATAAAGTGTGACCAAATGTTGTCCTTACAACCTGCCTTTTATAGTTAAATCAATAGATCACACCCAAAAAGTAATACATTTGCAATACAGTAACACAGTAATACATCCAAGATGTAGAACATTTAATGAACGTTTCACTTCAGAAGACATTCATTAATGGACTAGATGGTGTGGATTACTTGAGGATTATTGTGATGTTTTTTTTTTTTTTATCAGCTGTTTGAACTCTCATTGTGACGGCACCCATTCACAGCAGAGGATCCACTGGTGAGCAAGTCATGTAATGCTCAATTTCTCTAAATCTGTTATGATGAAGAAACAAACTCATCTACATTTTGGATAGCCTGAGGGCGACTAAATTTTCAGCAAATTGTATATTTGATGGGTGAAATATTCCTTTAATAATCTTTTTCTACAGATGTCAGAGCTGCTCATGTTAGCACATTTCAAATTAAATGCAGCATCATGGGTTAAATGACTGCATAACACAAAATGTAATATTTAAACAGATGAGATGGAAACAACTTTTGACATTTCAACACCAGCACGTCAGTTCCAGCGGATCGCAAAATCACATATAATGAATAAACTAAATAAAGAAATAAACAGAATGACACTGTCACACTAATATCAGCTTAGAGACACAGAAAATCAATTTTTCTCTCGCTATGGAAAGGACCCCAGGGCTTAAGCCATAAAGCAGCTTCTTGATGTCACATTAAACATAATGAAGGAGAAGAGAGAAAAACAATTAGCTAAATGTTCCTGGGGATCAGAGGTAATAATTAGAGTGAAATGAAGTGACAGGTTTAACAGGCAGGGATAATTTCACATCGCCCTTCATCCGGAGGGAAATCTGCCCTTTAATTGAGTTTGCCGGCTCTTTGTTTGGCAAACAGGCCGGAGTGCAGTGTCTCAGACTGCTACCGTCTCCTGTTGTAGCAACTTTCCTGGGCTTTTATCATCTCTCTGCCCCTCTTTTCATCTCTCTCTGTCTCCTTCTGCCCGCTCGCTTGCTCTGAACCTCCCAAACACACTTTACTTTACACACACATTGGTATTGTCCTATAGAGACCCAACAAAATAACCTCCTGCTCTTTATTGTGAGCAAATGGATTTGGCGTCCCATGAGGGGGAGGTGGGAGGCGGGGGGAATGTGATGAAAAAAAATGCTGAAAAGTACTTCCAGCATCTCGGCTCCAGTCAGGACTTGGAATAACCTGGAGCTCAATGGAGTGTTAAATGGGAAATCATCTGTATTTCTGCCACAGCCGTAATGTCATTGCCCCCCCTCACGGCCCGAGTGTTGTTGTGAGAGAGCCCTGGGTTATCTAATCTACCGTGAGCATTTCGGCACCGTGTGCTTACAATAGACCATTGCGTTTGTAATGTATGTCTGTGCTTCCTGACACAACAATGGAGACAAGCACCTACTCCCAGCAGGAGCAACTCCATTACAGATTTCCAAGGAAAGGTGGTTCTCCCGCTTCAAAATATTCACTCACTTCAAGTTTATCTCGATGAAAAGCAATTCTGCGTACAATTCGGCAACATCACCGCTGAAACCGATATTCCCTTGATGTCAGCATCCCCCATCATGTGGACTGTATACTTTGATTGTTGTGAAGATTGTGAGTCTCCAATTCTGCAATTATACAGTATATGGTTTTTAAAAAAACAATGTTAAAATTACACTGAGTTCTACAGAAGTACGAAACAACTGGACTTAAGGCGCACTGCGGTAAAGGTCATATTTGATTTTAAATTCCTCCAATCCACAAGATGGCACAAAATCTCACCGCAGATTGTGAAAATTTTGCTGATCCTTGACATGATTGTTGGCAGCAGCACAAAGTTTATTCTGCACTGATTTATTTATTTATTTATTTATTTATTCATTCATTCATTCATTCATTCATTCATTCATTTATTCATTTATTTGTATTTATTTGTAAAATGTTCATTTATGTATCAAATAAAAATAGATGAAATTAGCAAATACATTTTGAGACAAATGTCTTGTTAATGGTTTTCAGATTTATTTAAGGTAAGCTTTCCAATGACTAAAAAATATGTAAAAGTACTGTATTAGGGTAAAAACCACATTATAATAAATAATAAATAAAAGCTGTATTTTCAATTTTTGCTTACATTTATTAGAATTATTAGAAATCCATATAAAATTATTATGGGTTCTCCATGTGGAGTAAAAAAACCTTCGATTTTTTTATTATTATTATTATTATTATTATTATTATTATTATTAGAACATTTTACTTATTTTCCTCTGTTTTTTTATGAAATATATATATATTATTTTTTTATCAAAATAAACAACAAACTTGGCTGAAGTTTGTTTTGATCAAGTGTTAACTGAAATATGCAAAACTGCATTTCATTGTCTTTGTACTTGATAATGACAATAAAGTTGAATCAAATCTAAGCTAAAATATAATAGTTCAGCTAAAGTATTTGTATCAATACAATACGCTACCTTTTGCTGATATTATGATGAGACTTTTACTTGTGGAGTGTGGGGTAAAAGGCACCTCATTCATATATAGTTTGATGATGATTTATGATTGATGATACATGACTTATTTTTCACCACAAATCATGTCGCTGCATCAATGTTCTTTTTTTTCTGAAATCATACGCTATGTGAAGAGTGAAAAGCACATTTCCCTTCAGTTTTGCCTTAAGCCACAAACAACATCAGATCTCTAGGCCTGTCTAGAAAGGTTTATATGTTATCGTTCACTGTGGTGTGGAAAATGTATGTGACTTTGAAAGCTTTTTTTTTTTTTTTGCACTCTACTGGCAGAGCATCTCATATGAAGCTTCACACAACTCTGTTAATAAAGCAATAATCACACATATTAGCCCATTATAGGATGTAAACCAACTCTCTTTAAACAAACAGCAAAATGCTGTCGATGTCACGGGACGTGGTTGTAGAGATAGCCGCACGAAGGAAGATTTGATGAAAGCAGTTTTTAAATAAGCATCAACACACATATTCCACTAAAATAACATTAATCCAGGACAAAGAACAGAAAGAAACTGAAGGCTTATAAGGACAGGCAAACAAAGGAGCAAACGAGATGATTAATTCAACACAGGTGATCAGACTGAACGATAATTAACAAAACGAGAACAGGAAATACCAAATAAGGCCAGACAGGAACTAAACAGAAACCAACACGTAACAGATATCGCCCCCCTCCCGGAAGGCGCGTCCCATGCCGTAACAGTACCGTCGGGTCGAGTCGGGTCGGGTCGGGTCGGGTCGGGTCGGAGGGTACCCTGGGGCAGGACTGGATCTGGGCGAAGGCAAGGAGAGCCTCCAGGGCGGATCAGGGAGCTCAGGGATCAGGGCGCTCTGGAGGAGCGGAGCCGATTAACTTGGGGGACTCAGGAGACAGTGGGCTGGAAAGGATGATGGAGACGATGGAGGGCTGGACGGGACCAGCAGAGACGAAGGAGACTCAGGAGATGAAAGAAGGCTTTCTGAAGCAGCCTCCGGGGTGAGGACTGGAGCTGAGCACTCCGGGGGTGGCACCGTATCCATGAGCTCGGAGATACATGCCGGAGCGGATTTTGGAGACGGGCTTGACAGAGCAGCGGCCGGCGGGCTTGAAAGAGCCGCAGCCGGCAGGCTTGTCACAGGAACAGCCGGTGGGCTTGCCAGAGGAATTGCCAGCAGGCTGGAAAGAGCCACAGCCGGTGGATTTGACAGATGAACGGCCGGGGAACTTGGCTGAAGATCAGCCGGGGGGCTGGTTCTGGATCGGGGCTGGACACTCTCCAAACACCGGAGGATCCCTTCCCTCCAGCTGAGTTCGGTGGTGTCTAGGAGGTCCATGGGGCGATGGTAGTTGGCCCCGATCCAGAACAAAGAGTTGAGCTTTGCATCGTCTAGCCCCATCCACATGGCGAGGCCGCTGAACTCACTCGCAAACTCCAACAGCGGGAGATCTCAGTGGGCCAGGACGGCAAAGCGTGCTGCAATCTCCATTATCCGTCTTTTTCTTTTAGGTTCTGAATTCTGTCACAGGACGTGGTTGTAGAGATAGCCCCATGAAGGAGGATTTGACGCAAAGAGTTTTTAATAAGCATCAACACACATATACTACTAAAATAACATTAATCCAGGACAAACAACAGAAAGAAGCTGAAGGCTTATAAGGACAGGGAAACAAAGGAGCAAACGAGATGATTAATTCAACACAGGTGATCAGACTGAATGATAATTAACAAAACGAGAACAGGAAATACCAAATAAGGCCAGACAGAAATTAAACAGAAACCAACACGTAACAGTCGAGGGTCGATCAGTTCACAGCGGTTCATTTTCTCCAACTCGCCCACAGGCATTCAGAAGAAACATCAAAAGTGCTGCTGAGGGTACTTCACGTGCTGAGGTTTTATTTATTTATTTACTTACTTGTCTATTTAAGAAATAGACAGAATTAAAAATGCAAATATACCAAAACCATCGCTGTCAGTAGCAACAATCTATTATGTAAAATGTAAACTCAGAAATTCTCCAATTTCAAAATCTATTTTAAAATATATTTCTTAAAAACGTGATTTTTTTTCCAAAGACAAAATAAAATGAGATAGCAAGTACAAGGCTGAAATGATGCTTGCAGTTTAATACTAGAAAAATCCCTTGCAGACACTATAATATTAAATATGAATATTAAATTAAAAATGCTAAGCCACTGTCTAAATGTATAATATTTCTGCATGCATGTACAAAACATGTAAACCATATACTATCACAATTTGTTAGCTTAATTTTAATTTTGCGTTTAATTTTAAGAGGGACAGAATGTGGAAGCTTGTCATCTAAGAGAAGGCAAAATATAAATGATGTATAATTTTAGTAGAAAATTAATACAAATACGATGTATTGTATGATGAAAAATGAAATATACTCTCTACAGAAAAAGAACATTAATGTGTGAATATGTTAATATCTCTCCAAATATTCACACTTTTGGACTAAATGCCCTAATGGATGTTGTTTAGCGAAGCCCTGTGATCACAGATAAACTGGAGGAAATGTCATTGAATATGCATGTGTCTCGTTTTACAATTCAAAATAACTACTGACTGATTTTGCATATTGTGTAGATGTATGAATCAGTGATCTTCAATATATTTTATTTAAATTAACTTTTTGTGTATTATTAATGTATTTAGTTAAAATCATTCTGGAAAGAGAGGATTGAAAACTGAAAAGTGTGTACATTATGACATAAAAATAAAAAACGTAAACATCAGAGGCATTACTGTAATTACACATTCAAACATATGCAGTAGACACTAACAAGCTTTGTGTATGATTTTAACAGTCACATCACGTTCTGAAAGAGGACAAATTTGCTTCAAATCTAATCTGACATTTTGGACTGAATAGCTTGTAAAAACTGGACTGCATGTGGTTTTTGAGTTGCTATATAAATATATATTATATATATATATATATATATATATATATATATATATATATATATATATATATATATATATATATCTCCAAGTGTCTGTCTATCTATCTATCTATCTATCTATCTATCTATCTATCTATCTATCTATCTATCTATCTATCTATCTATCTATCCATCCATCCATCCATCCATCCATCCATCTGTCTATCCATCCACCCCAAAGAAATTTACTGGATATTTAATGATTTTTTTAACATTTTGCTTGGTCAATTTTATTGCTTAAACATTATTGTATTACTATCTAAACAACTATTTTGTAAAAACGATTCAAATGTTCAAAAATACTAATACAAGAAAAGAAAAAGACAACAACAACTCTAAATATACAATCCAGCAGAACTCGTTTTGAGATAGCAGGAGAGATTTCCTCCAGCTCCAAAGACTCTTTTCAAATTATTTCACACAAGTTTAAACGAGTTTTTGTATTGCACTTCACTTTAAAATAAACTTTTCAGAAAAGAAGGTTTCATATTTATATTCATGCATATTTGTGGTGCGTTTGAGATGTAATCCAATAATTCTCTCTTGTTTTTTGTTGCAATTCATGAATTTCCATTGGAAAAATTGCAACATGTGCATGCTGCCATTACAGTGACCACTGGATGGTTGTATCATTACAATTATTATATTGTTGTATTGTACAATTTACACAATGTTAGAGTGCTGTAGGTGGTTGTCAAGCAGTTGCTAGGCTGTTCTGGGTGTTTTTTGTATTGTTTGTTTTTTTTCTCTGATTTTTCATCATCACTAAAGACAGAGAAACAAACCGACAAGTTCTTGTCTCATGTTACTTTTACCACTGGTGGACAGCTTTGTAGTATGATGAGCTCTTTGAGAAACAATCTCAGATGACACGTCATATCAGTCTCTTCAAGCACAAAAAGTGGAACATATCTGTATATTCTGCTCATTTGTGCAGATATGTTTCATTTGATGGTGAAAAAAATGTACTTAGCACTCTTTGAGACATACTTTGAAAGAAAAAAAAATCTTGAATTAATATAAATATAAACACTTCTCGCTGTTTTGTATTTTGAAAATGTTTCTGTGTACTACAGCAATGCTAGTAATATGTGTCAGTTAGGAAGATTACATAAAGAACTTAATCTTTTTAAGGAAAAAAATAAATAAAAATTGAACAGAAGAAAATATAAAACCTAGTGGGCAAGTCACACCAGACTAGTGTTTTTAATACTGAATCTATTCTGCTCCACTCTGAGCGATGACGGGTCAAAGAAAGGGCAATAAAAACACATACAATTACAATGTGTTTGGAACACAAACCTTTAAAAACATCACTTGATATCTGAAGTTCCCAAATTGGAAATTGGCATATCAAAGTCTATATTTGGTGTCTTGAAGGTCATGAAGTAACAAGCCTAATAAACCTACTGCTGTCCCTAAAGTTATTCAAACAACAAAAGAAAAAAAGAAAATCACTCACTGGTCTTGATTCAATAACATTTGTAGCTTTAAAAAGAATTTACATACATTTAATATGTGCAGTAAAGAGCATGCAGTGCAATCAAAATAACTACATTATATATTGTTATAGTGAACATATATATATGAGATGAGATTTTGATCACATCACCCTAGAGACATATAATTTCTGTAAGAAATGCAAGCTTATCCAACTAGTGAATCTTTCTGCCTTCTTTGCAAAGATATGACAGACCAGAACCATATCTGAGTGACCCTAAACCAATGCATGCATGCCCAAACTCTTCTGGGAGCCATAAATGAGTTTCCAAGACTTGGAAAGAATTGCCTCACCAATTAAACAGAGCTCCTTTGTGAGTCATATAAATGGACATGCTTTTAAATGGTCTACCGTGGAGTCTTATAAATGGAGTCTTAAATAACAGAAGACATAGTCAGACAAATACACAGAGTCAATTAAAAAGACATGGTTGCTAGGGTGTTCTGGATGTTGCTACGAAAGGGTTGGGTAGTTGCTAAGGTGGTTTGAGTAGATGCTGGGACCTGCAAATTGAGTGTTCAGGGTGGCTGTTGTAGCATTGCCACGCACGACTGCTATGTTTCTAACACTGTGTCCCAATCAGACAATATGCGTTCAACAAGTAATTGGTCCGTCTTCAACTCTCTGTGCAAGCACTATCTGTCTCGCAACAAAAGTATATAATAACTAATAAAAATTAAACATCAGTTTGTTTACATCAGAATTTGAATATTGCTTTCTTTAAGTTATTTTCAAGAACTGAGGTAAATTAACTATTGTTACATTTCGGCTGTTCAAGTCACACAAAATTATTTGTGAACTCAAATTAAACCTTCAAACAAAAAACAATCAGTATCTGAGCTGTCAGTCACAGAGTAGCAGAGAAACCATTTTAAGTATTACATTTTGCTGTTTGTATCACATAACCAGCTCCATATTATTTTTTGGCATAGTAAACTTGCTTGTTAACTCGCACTCATACAAGTTCCGTAAAACACGAGACATGACAAAACAGCTCAAAGACTTGTAGAAGCAAGTATAAATGGCATGGTTCCTTCAGCAAATGCGTTTTTTGTCACACATTTGCTTTTGTTAACGCTATCGGTTAGGTTTAGTTTAGGGTACGTTGTTTTCAAATGCAATAGAGCATTACCATTTTAACACCACTCACCGGATGTTTCATTTCTGAAATGCCTCAAAATGTACAAAAAACTATTTAATAAAACATAGCCACTTCCACATTATCTGCTCAGATAAAACTGGATGCACTGTTAGCATCACTCACTGGACATTTCATTTAGAATACGTTGCGAAATGTGCAAGAAGCAACGTACGGTAATATAATTTTGCAGAAATGTCGCCACAGGCAAATTTTTCCAATGAGTCTGGGTAGATATTAATAGTGATGTTTGCCTTTTTTGAAATGCAAATGTGTTTTTCAAATTCAAATTATCTTTCAAATTGCCAGATGGCAATACAAAACTGTTTCAAGAGTTCTACTCAAAGGGTTATGTTCTAGTATCTGTCTATGAAGAAGTTAGTCCCAGAGGGAGGTTCTACATGAGTGCTAATACTGCGTTCCTCTCTGCTGGACTGTTCATGAACTCAGACCCAGAGGTGCCCTGTAGCATCAACTGCTGAGCTGGCACAACTCATGACATTGACAGTTAAACATGCAGAGAACGAGCAGAGTGAGTCGACCAGCAGTCAAAGCCACAGATCTAATGATGGCTTTAGGTGCTGACTGAGGCAAAGCCCAAACCAGTGCACTATCGACAGCACAACCCTTCTCTCAGTAACCGGGAAGCTTCATCACTTTGCTTATAAAACCCTGATATTCTCAAAATCCTAGAAGCATTCGAATGGCCAGTACTATTTTGTTATTTTAAATGGAAAACACCCTAACAGAAAAGAAAGAAAGAAATGGGAAAGAGAAACCGACCCATGGCTCTCCACTTCAGGGAAGGACAAAGGGGTGTTTTTTTGTTGTGGTGCTTAGAGAAGAGATATGATTTGGGGAAATGAGAAGCAACACATTGTGTCTCCCAGGAGGAAGAGGATGCAACCGCAAGAATTCCTCAGGGAAAGAAGGGAGTATAGAGGGGAGGAACGGAATGGCACTGTTTCAGCTTCCCAAAATCAACATGATGGCTCCTGTCTGTGGTGTTACCTGCCTCCAGAGACACTTGTCTTACTGGATACCTGATGGTTACACTGCAGGGCCCGGAGTCATTAATCTAGCCTCGTGTGTCGGATCAGCCTCCATGTGACAGCACTTTTCTACTCCACAGCACAACACCCCAATCAAAAAAAAAAAAAAAAAAAAACATAATTGCAATCCGGCGGAACCAAACCGAGACACATTTTTCATGTCATTTTTTGTTGTTCTCGCTGTATTCTGCAATTCAAAAATGAGCAATTTTGATGCAATTGTGAGTGGGTTAAATGTAAAACCGCCAGCACAAACATAAGCCCTGTTCCAAAAACAAGTGAGCTGCCTACTTAGACAGCATTTTAAGGTATCACAGGCAATGGTAATGGCAACACAAGCCACCGAAAACAGCAATACTAAGCAAAAGTGGAGCGTGTGAGCCTTGTGCGGGACAGACACTGATAATATCAGCAACAACGGCTTGCCAAAAAAATTACAGGTAATACATTGCAGCAGCGGATTGGCGCTCACAATAACGCACACACTAACTAAATGCAAACTCCTATCTGACTGGAGATACTTCGTCTTTATTAGATGCATCCTTTCTGTGTACATTTCATAAAGTGGTGGGCACTATTCCCTCTAAGCTGTGCACTTCTGATGTCGCACCCGGACAGAAAAAAAAACAGCTGGGGAAACCAGCTGATTGCATTATGGTAAATTCAAAATGATTGCAATGTTTGGGTCAACCGCTATCTACATAGATTTCAGTTTAAATGCACATAATATTAAAAGCTTAATCAAGAAATAAAAGTGTGTGTTCATTTGTACTAAGGGGCTGTTGAATGCTTGATTCTGATTGGTTGATGAACGTTGTAAGGTGTGCAATTATTTTCCAGGAATCTCAAAGAGACATGTATGAAGTAGTTCCAGGCCTGTCATCTGCTTTACTGTTCCAAATAATTGCACCAATTTATTTCAGTTGTTTTAAATGCCCTTACAGCCTACAACAGCAAAAGAACCAAAACCAACAAACCAAGCAAACAAATATGTTCAACAATAAGATAAAAAAGAAAATTTCCATGTTTTCTCAACTAAATTACCTTTTATTGTCTATGCAAATTGTGCTTTCTTTCTCCTGCTCTGTCTCTTTGTACTCACACACATACAGTACAGACACACATGCACTGCACTCAGAATCTTGTGTCAGTGCTGTCAGTGATTGACTTTTTCAGTAATATATTTCACAACTAAAAAGCTAAATGACATTGCCTCATATCAATGGCTCAAGCCTCCATTACTAGCTCTTAAATGGTGTTTTGGAATTAGCAGCGGGGGCTTGGAATGAGATGCGTAAGAAACGAGTCTGACATAAAAGAACATTTTAAGGACAAACACCTGACAAATGTCTTGAAATAAAATATCTGAACAATGTATTGAAGGGTTGTAACTGTGGTATAATCAAAATAATCCACTCCAGTCATTTAAATTATTGAAAAATAATGCACAAACGAGGTGCATTACCACATCAGGCATGCATTATTTTTCAATATTTCCAACGGTCCATCATCAGTTTTTCTTTACTTACTTCAGTTTGGAAATAAAATTAAAATGAATTATTTCACCCAACATTCTAATGTAAATATAAATAGATGTAATAATGTAAGTATGTTTTATGCTTATTAGAGTGCCATGGCATTAGCTTAGCAACATGATAACATAAAACTCAGTGAGAATCATTTGTAAGTCAAGTCTTCTTTGCTGCCTAATTCAAATCAATCACTTATGATGCTCCATTTTGGTTAGACAGCTGCCTGTGTAAACAGTAGAAGGCAAAGCAGCTCAGTGATTTGAAACTGAGCAATAAACCGCTGCCATCTTAGAATACATCCATTTGCAAGAGTGGGAAACTGTCTTTTGGGTGGTGGGGGGGGGGGGGGGGGGCACTTGCTTTATGGAAAACCTTCACAGACAGAAAGATTGGAGATTCCTGCATGGTTCAGGTGCACAAAAGCTGGCTCAGTATTTCGGGCTGAGCTGAAATGCTCATGTCAGATCCTCCTCATGTCAACCTAACTGCAGTGCAAATACCTCCAACAGCATGTGGTCCAGGTCTGAGCCAAATCTCAGCACCTCAATCCAAACCAAAACCAACCAACCACACTTATCCGTGGAGGAGGCAGTCGGCCATGGCTTAAAGGGGCTTCATTTGGAGGAGGAGGCAGCTAGGGTGGGGTTTTTCTCAAATACCAGAGCTTTAGAGAGACATTCTCATCTTGCTGCAATGAAGACGTGGCCAAGGCGCAGTGAAGAAATTTCCCAGCCAAATGCAACATCACATGCTCGTCACATGCTCCCACACATTATGGAGCCATTTCAATCATTTCTGGCTAGTGAGCTCAGTCGTTTCTCTCCGGGGCTCTTGGATTATTCCAGAAAACCTAAATGTGTTAAAGCCCTGTGGGTATAGGGATTGCCATTAAACAGGGATTCTTTCTAGGCAATACTGTGATGACCTTGGAATGGAGGGGCTAATGGGATCAGAGAAAGCTGGCAGCTCCTCAAGGAGCCCATTTGTTAAGCAAAAAGGACTTGAGGAAAGTTTAATGGGTGTAATGAAAGATACGGAGGTTGATACTCATGCTTTATGGGCTATTTGCAGAACGGTAGGTTTTGAATAGAGACACGCTGGTGGGGCCGAGTATCACCTGTCCCCTTTGAGCATATTTTCATCTTCGGAACACAAATTAAGATATTTTTGATGCATCCCGTGAGCTCTCTGACCCTCCATAGACAGCAAGGGTCCTTACACGATCAAGGTCCAGAAACATAGCAAGGAGATCGGTACTTATAACAAATAACAACGTATTACATTTTGTGCCACTGCACTCTTAAAAATAAATGCTCCATTATACTATCTATCTATCAACCTATCAATTTATTTTAGTGCTGTCAATCAATTAAAAAAAAAACAAAAAAACTAATTAATCACATTTTTTTTCTGAAATTAATCGCAATTAATCCCACCTAGCAATAAAGTTTTTAAATATACAAATTATATTGCAATAATTTCCAATAATTCAATCTTCAGATTAATGTAGAATCAACATAAAGACATAGTATTTTTAATATTTGTTTAATGGCATTTTTATATATATATATATATATATATATATATATATATATATATATATATATAACTGAAGGCGAGTATACCAATACTATTTATGTCTTTAGGAAAATGTTCTTTTTTTTTCAATATTTAACCATTGACTATAGCCATTCAACATTATGGTATAATTGAAAGCTATCAATTTTATTTGCTATCAAATTTTCTATCATTTATTACACTTTAAAAAATAACTTCTAATTTAAGTGAATTTAAAACAATCTTCGTTTACACGTTATTTTAAGATGTCCTTGTTACAGTGTAATAATATTTTATATTTAAGTACAGAGTAATATTAATGAACAACATGTAAGTAATTACTATATTGTGAGGGCATACAGAGCATGTGATCTCTGAAATGCCGAGATGTCCAAAACAGACCCTCCCACCTCTGTAATAAACATGGAGATGTTAGTCCTGTCCAGAGGTGGGTAGAGTACCCAAAAACTGTACTCAAGTAAAAGTAAAAGTACTTGAAGAAATATTTACTCAAGTAAAAGTAAAAGTAATAGTCTGAATAGTTACTTGAGTAAGAGTAAAAAGTATCGGATAAAATAACTACTCAAGTAGTTAGTTACTAGTTACTTTGGATCATATACTGAATATAGTCTATTTTTATTTAGATATATAGATATTTAGATGCATTTTTATACACACACACACACACACTGCCGTTCAAAATACTTTTAATGTTTTTTTTTTTATGTAATTTATTTCAGTGATGCAAATCAGAATTTTTATCAGCCTGATTTATTATCAATGCTGTTCTTTTTTAGCTTTCTATTAATAAAAGAATCCTGAACAAAATGTCACAGGTTCCAAAAAATACTAAGCAGCAAAACTGTTCCCTGTTGAAAAAACCAGCATATGCTGGTATAGTATGTTTTGTAGCATGGGATGCTGGTTTGAGCTGATTTAAGCTGGTCCTACGCTGGTCCAACCAGCTCAAGACCAGCACATGACCAGCATAAACCAGCATCCCAGCTTCAAAACATACCTAACCAGCATATGCTGGTTTTTTGTTTTTGTTTTTTTTCAACAACACTGGTAATAAATCAATATATTTGAATGATTTGTGAAGGATCATATGACTCTAAAATATAATTTAATTTAACTCAGTGATGCAAATCAGAATTTGTATCAGCTGTTACTCCAGTTTTCAAAGTTTAATTATGTATTATAAATGTATATAACCTCTGACACGGAGAAGAGTGAAAACTCCTCACGTGACCGCTACAGAACATCTGAACATAACGAAACAAATCCACATTGACGGATCTTCTTCCGTCTGTTCTGCAAAATGTAAACAAATGTAGCCGTTATTTCTGCAAGCGTAAATATTGTGAAAATATCAATATTAATTGTGTCTAGGCAAGGCATTCCTCCTGGAACTAACGCGGGTTTGGCGGGTGTTTATTTCATACTCTGTGACAGCTTATTTAATGAATAAATTATACATTGTATTTAATGTGTAAGGTACATGTACAACAAACTGGCAATGTTATAGTGGTATCGTGTACTGTAATCGAATCTATACCTGTGGAACCGACAGCACACGCGGTGTTCGTCTAATAAAGATCTTCATAGCAAACCATAGCCTTTGCAGATTTGCTTTCAACTGACTGTTGATCCAAAGCCACGTCTTCAACGCTCTTGATGTTACAACTCTGAGTGAGTGCCGCTTCAGATGACTCAGCGCGTGCGGCAGGGAAGTGAACGAATCATTCAAACTGATTCGCGAACCGATTCACTAGTCTGCCTACTGGTTTGATCAAGCCTTCCAACAGAATCGACTCAAAAGAATGAATCATTCGCGAACGGGCATCGCTCATTGCCCAGAAAAAAAGTAGACGGCGCGTTTGGAATAAATTGAAGGATTTTTAACTTGTATGCATTAAGATAAAGTAACGAGAGGAGCGTCGCCCACAGTAACGAAGTAAAATTACCGTTTTTTCACTAAAAATGTACTTGAGTAAGAGTAAAAGTAGCCATTTTTAAATATACTCTAAAAGTATTAGTTACCCAAAAAAATTTACTCAAGTAAATGTAACGAAGTAAATGTAACTCGTTACTACCCACCTCTGGTCCTGTCCGAATTGGTACATGAAAATCGCAGACTGTTATCGTCAGGTGATAAGAATCGAAACTCAAACATAGTTTAGAAAACTAGTCCTCTCCGAATAGGGCTAAACACTAAATTCTAAATTAAATAGAGATGAATCCTAAAAACTTCAAAAGTTATTGATTTCCTCTTTTTTTTCTTTTGTTTCTTTGATATACAGACATCACAGCAACTGGGTTATTAGGTTATTTGGATGCTATTACTTTAAGAGCTGCCGCTGCTGAATTTGACGCAGATATGACACGCATGCTCATGGTTTCATTTGTGCTTTAATATGACGATACAGGCTTCAGTGTGCACCACCGTATTTGTGTGTGCAATTGAAGAGCATGCGCTACGAGCACATTAAGACGGCTGACAGGACAGGAAAACTTGTTTTTACTGACATATGGCCTGACAACATCTCATCTGATGTCAGTTCACTGTTGTTCTACTAAAGCTCCTCGTCACCTGTACCGTTTTCCGTGCTTTTTTGCCTGGTTCTGAGGCAAAGTGGAGTGCGCGTCTGAGAAGTCTCCCAATTCGTGGTCGCAAAGACATTGGGTCGCATTCATGAAACACGAGCAGAATGAATTTTTGTGTAAATCGTTCATAAAGCTGTTCTGACATAAATTTTCAGATTCATGAAAGTGTTCATATTTTCAAAATGTTAGTTGATACAAAATAAATTTACACCTGCTCCCTACCACTTGTAAATGGTTCGTAAAACGCAAAATGTTCTTTTTGGCAAACTGATGACACTGAATTTTGATGCACTGCCATCGTAATATTTTACAAGGTCGTTTGCTGTTTTTTTGTTTGTTTGTTTTTGTAGCTGAGAGTAGTGATGATGGGTCGTTCTTGAATGATTTGTTCATTTTGAACGAATCTTTAATGTGACTTGGGAAGAACGAGTCATCTAGGGTAAGGATTCATTCAGTCACGCATGCGCAACATCCTATAGGTTCTGCACTGAATTAGTTCACCTGTTTCGAGTCTTCAGGTTTTTCCGAGTCGTTCGTTCATCACGTGACAGCCCCATATGCGTAACCTATGCAGTCTGAGCCGGAAAGAGAATTGAATAGTTCATCGCCCGAGTCTAAGGGTTTGAGTCGTTCATTCATCACGTGATAGCCTCATAAGCTAAACCTATGCAGTCTGAGGGAAAAAGACATAATAATAATAATAATAATAATAACAACCAACTCTTTAGTTTATTACATTTGTTACCACATTCAGTGTTATGGGAAAGAACCATCATGACAGAAATGCACACATTTATAAACTGTAATAAATAAAAAGCTACAATTTGAGACCAGAAACTCATCATGTAACTGTAAGAATAAATAATAATAATAATAATAATAATAACAATAATAACAACAACAACTATGCACCCGTTTGTAAGGAAGGTTGTAAATGAATTAATTTATCTATCCAATGCTGTCACGTCACGTGACAAAAGAACGAACGACTAGAAAGACTCGAGAGATGAACTAATCAATTCTCTTTCCGGCTCTGACTGCATAGGTTTAGCTTATGAGGCTGTCATGTGATGAACGAAAGACTCAAACCTGAAGACTTGTCAGATAAGAGGTGATGATTGAGGAAATGATTGAGGTGAGCTATTCATAGACTAAAGACCCAGGTAAACAATGAATTAATCTTTTTTGTTTCTTATACCATTATAGTTTTGTATTATTTGTAGTGTGATCAACATTTGCACATAATATTTTAATTATATTTTGCTAAAATGAACCAAATGACTCAAATAAAGATTCGTTAATTTTGCTGAACGAGACTCAATCAATCAAAGCCGTCCAATCAATGGAGGAGGGGCGGGGCAAATACTACACCGACCAATCATCCTACTTGTACAACAACTGAATAACAATAGAGAAGTTAATATTGCTGGTTAATGCATTTTCATATTCAGTAATATTCTTCAAAATGAGATACTAGTAATACGTTACTGCCATGAGTATTCCAGATCATAGCAACCAAAGTGTCTCAGCTGGAAAAACACTGTGCCACCAAAGTGTTCTCAATCGCCACCAGCTCTCTTTTAAGAAGAGCGCCTGATATTTTTTTCAGCTGGCTAAATACGCTTTGATGGACACAAGTTATTGAATATTTATTGTTAGGCATATGGCCTATTAGTCTTTTTTGCATTTATGCAATATACTGGAGCCAAACCTGAGGAGTCCAGAATATTCCACTGCGTTCCTGGACACGCAATTTGCGCAGTTGTAATTCATAGGCGGGGATTATGCTAATTGTGAATGAGCATACACCCATTTACAAATGATTGGAGTTCATTAACATGCACTTTTAACAATCAAATCGGAAGTTTACAAAGCATTTGTAAATCTGGAGAAGAGTTTTCAGGAAGGTCTGTTTTACGCGCAAATTACTCAGAATTGACTCCTATATTTATGAATGTTTCATGAATGAGGCCCATTCTGCCTCTAAATAAACATAATTCTTGTGAAGAAAAAAGAGACAGAAGCAGCAGATGTGAGTGGGGTGGCCAACCCTAACCCTAGCCCTAATATTCTTAGGGCTGGGGGTGACCATCCCTACCTCCACCCCAGCATTAAATGTGTTAAACATTTTTAATGCCGTTAAACTGGGAAAATTAATCGCCTGTGTTAACGCCCTTATTTTGACAGCACTAATTAATTAATTAATTAATTTAGACAGCTCTTGTTCCATTAAGAATATTTAACATTTTGATTTGATTGCATACAATTCTAGCGATCTAAGACACCAAAATTTTGTGAATAGTAGTCTGTACCAATACCAATAAAGCATATCCTTAGTAGAAACTTTTGATGCTTTGATGCTATATGCAAACACCAAAATAGAGTCAATACTCTGTACAGGTACTTTTGAAGACACTACTCATTTCCATTCGTCACTTTCTCTGAAAATGAGCTGTGATCTTGTGGGTCACTTTTTCCGAGATGCTCTCCAAGGCTTCAGAGCATTTCATGTCTGATCTTGCCTCAGGAACGCAAATAACAATCACATCATGCTTGCACTCTGGTCTTGGGTAAAAAGTTGTGAAAATATTGATACAATTCCCAAATCATTGTGTAAAAAAAAAAAAAAAAAAAAAAAAGTTTAATTACATGGAAACATCACCATGATTTCTCATTTTAAGACAATAGCAATAGTAAAACTACAATTTTACTAGTAACATTTTAAAGTGCCCTTCCCATCTCTGTTGGTGTCTCAGTAAAGACCTTTTTTATATGGACACTTTTTTCTGTTCTGTCTCCTTAGATAAACCCACAAGGACACTGGCGCTGCAGCCATGAATGGGCGTTTTTCTGCTCATTGATGAGTTGTCCTGTAGATGAGCTCCTTCCAAGTAAATCAGACAGAAGCTAAAGCAATTAGCACCGAAGGAAATTATGCTAATAAGTCTGAGGACCTTGTTAGGTCATTTTCATTATCCATGTTAAACCGTGACTTAGGGCAGCCTTTCACCGTATGAAGATTAATTATTGTCCAAAGAGAAAATATGTGGAATTTGATATCCCACTGCCCATGAACGAATTTCACAAACACCAGCCCTATCAGGAAACAATAATACAACAGTGTTGCTACACTTTCCATTCAATAAATATAAAGAAATAAATAAAGCTTGCAGGATTGTTGTACATCAAGAGATTTTAAAAAAATTATTAAATTATTATAATCGTTATTATTCCCCCCAAGACAGCAGTTCTTTGTTAAAAAAATTATGATTCAGGAAAGCCAGGCTTATTCTAGCTGAAAATCACCAGCAACATGAAAAACCACAACAATAGATTTTTTTTTTTTGTTTTGTTTTTTTTTTGTTGTTGTTATTATTATTATTAATTAATTAATTGGATGAATCTGTCTAAATTTGGAAAATCCAAAATCTTTGTCACTTTCTTTAAATCACAGGCACTCCTAATATTAATCTGACATTTTGAGCCTTGGAAGTTGTGTTGCAGTGGAGCTTGCAGTTTTCTCAAGTGCTTGCCAGTATTGTATGCAATATTCTTCATCAATATGCAATAGTCAATGAACTGACTGTGGATGTGTTATCTAAAGCTAAAATATTTTAGAATTTGCTAAACCTAAAATTTTGCTTTGAACAAATGCTAAAAATAAATAAATGTTGACAATATAAAAAGAAGCAATTATAATGCTGTTTTTTTCTGTATTTGTTACTATCTCAGCTCAATATGTTACAGTGGTTCAATATAAAGCTTTAACAGAACCATAAATATAGCGAACCAGTGAAACTGCTAATCAGACATTTACGGAAACTTTTCACAGTGTCAATATGCA
The DNA here is from genome assembly GCA_036784905.1 of Acrossocheilus fasciatus. Classification (NCBI taxonomy): domain Eukaryota; kingdom Metazoa; phylum Chordata; class Actinopteri; order Cypriniformes; family Cyprinidae; genus Acrossocheilus; species Acrossocheilus fasciatus. The sequence goes on from CM071953.1 coordinate 5,651,285, forward strand.
TTAGCCTCTGACTGATTGCCATTTGGCTGATTAATTAACGCCTGCCTTCAAATGCAGCTCTCAGGAAAACCTGAACCATTATGGTTTCTAAATAATCATGGCTGTCAATGTTATAGCTGAAAGGGATTGACATGTGGATAGACAGTCTTGAATAGCGAGAGTTTGTTCTTTTTCTGAGCCGATGAGTGAAGATAGACTGATGAGTTACTGTGTGAGCTGTACTGTAAGACAGGCTGAGTCAGCTAATTAAAGGCTTTGAGTCTTTTAATCGACTGGGTTAGAAAGGGGAAATTTACCTTCCAGCTGGCCTCCCTTCAGCTGTCTATATCCATTGCATGAGCGTGTGGATATAGTTCACTCTCTACTGGATTCTTTCTTCAAATTATTCAAGGATTGCTCACCCTCATGCTGTTCCAAAGCTGAATGATTTTAGTTCTGCCATGAGATGTTTTGAACAAAGATATGTTTTCGAAAATTCACACTGTTAAGCTCCAAAAATGCAATTTAAAAGTTCCATATAACTTGTGAACTATATTCCAAATCGTTCTTCTACAGACATAGAATGAAATTGTGTGAGGAATAAATTTAAGTCAACTATGTCACATCATCTCAGGTTATGTCAGGTTTGATGTCAATGACTACTTTAGAAGACATGGAATATAACACAGCTGAGTAATTTGGTCAACTTTTTTATTACATTACTTTTCATTTCACAAAAAAAAAAAAAATAAATAAACATTGACATATTTTGACATATATTTGTTGTTGTTTTAAGCATAAACTCAATTTTTATTTTTATTTCATTTAATTTCATTTTTTATCTCAAGTATCAAATCAAATCAAATCTTGATTTAAGGAAGTGCAGATATTTTTTTATTAGAAAACAAGACAAAAATGCTGAGGGAAATAGTTATTTTTTGCAGTACATGATGCAACATTCAATGCCAAGATTTTAAGAATTTATGACTTTCTGCTCTAATTTAAGACCTTTTTAGGCCGTTATTTGTAGAAGGGCAAATTGAGGCTTTTTAAGACCCTTTCAAGACCCACAAAAATGAAAATCACCCATATTTATGGGCAAATTAATTTAAAATTGCTGATATCAAAATAACAGTTTAGTGTAGAAAAAGAAGTTCAAATAATTGCACACCATGCTTGCTCGATGTGTGAAAACAAACCTCACTGGTTCTAAGACATCAAGCGAAAATGGTTCAGCTTTCATTTACCATATTTCATGTGCTCTGTATACATGCATCAATTAAATGTTTATATAGGAATTAAATCTGTTCATCATCATTAAAAAAAAAAAAAAGACTATTGTGTCTCTTCAGAAAGCTTGGAGTAAACAACTCGTCGTATATGACTTACTTTTACAATGACTTTTTGTACTTGTTGATGCTTGAAACTTTTGTTTGCTTGGACTTTTAATGGATAGACAAAAATGACAAGAGGATATTAACAATACTGTATCTTCATTTGTGTCTTCAAAGTCTAATGGGGTTGAAATGAGTTGAGGATGAGTAAATGATAACAGAGCTTTCATTTTTGGATTAAGCATCCCTTTAAGATTCTTTAAAGATCTGAACGAATAAAAATATTACTGTATTACCATACCAGAATAAACCGATACAATATTGGAAACAGCCAGATGACTGGAAAGTCAAGCAGGCAGCAGACTTGTAATGAGTACCATGATGAGCCCAACCAATGTTCTTATTATTTTAGAGCCTTTTAATGACCTTAATTTTTTAAAAAAGTGATTAAAAGGCATGACTTTAAGCACCCATGGTCCCCCTACATTCTGCTAAATATCTCCAATTGTGTTCCACAGAACAAAGACAGCCAGACAGGTTGGGAATGACACTAGCATGAGTAAATCATGACAGAATCTAAGTCTTCACTTATCATAGCTGGGTAAATTTCTCTCTCAACAGGACATAAAGGAATGAGTCCAATGAAATGTCATTGTGTTGTGTCCCATGAGAGTTATTTTGGCAGGTTGTATCTTTTTGGCATGTGAGTTCTCATCTTTCCTCTGTTTCCGTCTCACCCAGCCTCTAGTGAGTTCATATGTTGGCCCTTTTCCCGGATAGGAGAGCCACTGTTGAGGAAGAACTGGGATACTGCCAGTATGCTGATATCAGACAGTTTTTAGATCACTACAGCAGAGTCCCTGTTTATCACGCACACTTCAGATCGCAGCGTACCCTGCAGGTTGTGGGTTCAAGTTCTCTGGGGAATAGTGCTATACACAGACAGAGCAAACAACTTCCTGCTGTGCAAACCGGCATCAATTAAAAAACAAACTCTACCATTATCACCTTGACTGTATTTTCATATCACGCTTTTTGATGACTTAACTATTGTAAATAACAGGCAAGAGACTTAAAACAATTACCACCAAAATCTATCCGAGCTCTGTTCCGATTCATTAAAAAGAAAACACTAAATATTAAAATCCAACTAATCATGTAATCATGCATAGTTAGCATGCATAGTTAACTTAATGGTATTTTGGCACAAAGTCATCTGTCACATGGTCAAGCTAAGTTAAACAGATGCCAGCACAGAGAGGCTGCGCCACATGACCTCATCCTTGAAAACCATGAACCAAAACTACTTGGAGTAAACAACACAAACTACATTAAATACAAGTTCAATTGCAACAAGGTGTATAAATTAGTGTTGTAATGATATATATCGGTAAGACCGTTTAACAAGGTTTGAACGTGCACGGTTATCATACCGTATGCATCTGCATATCGTGGTTACAAAAAAAAAAAAAAAGAATGAATAAAAAAAAAAATCTCAACCGCGCATATGCAATTTATTTCCGTTCGGCTGCGTCACACTGAATTCACTTGGCTGCTTACATGCACGCACAGCGAAGAAAATGACCGAGAGATTATATCTAATCTCCATCCCCGCTGGAAAAAAAATAAAAAAAAAATTAGTATATTTTAAAAAAAAAAAGGTTGCACTTTATATTAGGTGGCCTTAACTACTATGTACTTACATCAAAAAATAAGTACAATGTACTTATTGTGTTCATATTGTATTGAAAAACACTATTTCTGGTATTGAGGTGGGATACGGGTAAGGTTAGGGGCAGGTTTGGTGGTCTGGGTAGGTTTAAGGGTGGGTTAAGGTGTAAGGGATGGGTTGACAGTGTAATTATAAATGTAATTACAGAAATTAATTACAGATGAAAGTACATATAGGTATTTTTAAAAATATAAGTACAATGTAAAAACATGTATGTACACAATAAGTGCATTGTATCAAATGATTAATTTAAATGTAAGTACATAGTAGTTAAGGCCACCTGATATAAAGTGGGACCTAAAAAACTAATGCGGAGTTGTCCTTGAGGACGGATCCAATTTGCAAAAAAATGTGGATGCAAAGTGCACAAGTAGGCAATACATCTTCGCTCATATTCATGGACACAATCCCTCCATGCAGATGAAGGTGTGTCGCATATAAAAAGTTATAAATTAAGGCCGTATGATTTCCGTGATGCAGAGGGAATCCCAGTGCAGTCGTGAACATGGAATTTACATTATAACGAGTATGCCACGTAAAACGCCCAATCTGATGGATGGATAAATCAAAAGTAGATATGATATGTGTCTGTGCAGCGCGAAGAGACTGCTATATACACAATCTGCTTGTTTCTGCATGTGTCTGAGTGGTGCCGTTTTATCTACTACACACTGAAGTGTGCATGACAATAGTGGTGTTTTCAGCGTCTACATAAACATGAACATCACCAGAGCTGCTCTGAGAGAAAACTTAAATAAACATTTCCAAGTTTTATTTGAGAAAAAACATTGTCAAATACACTCTGAAACTCAAAGGTCCACTACAACCCATCAAAATAAAAGCATAATTATATTATATTAGCATTAAGTTATAACAACAATAATAATATCATTTATAATAATTCATTTATTTAAACATTATTTTTAAGGAATATCATGTTTGTCCATGTTTTAACTTAGTATACCTCTGTTGTGCAGAACTTTACCAAAAACAAAAGTTGTTAAATTTTCATTTGATAACATTTTAAACATTAATTAAAATGTTAAAGTGTGATATGGATACACATAAGGTGTATAGCTTTATTTTTTTTAATTGTTTTTAAATTAAATTAAATGTTTTTTTTGTTTTGTTTTTGTTTTTGTTTTTTTTTCAGAAGGGAGACTTTCATTAAAATGGTTCAAGTTTGTTGTATTAAAGGATTTGTTCACTCAAATAACTTGTTCTTATTATTTTAAGAGTCTTTGTTACTGATAAGAATTATTGTTTAATGTATACTGTCATACCGTGAAACCGTGATATTTTCTGAGACGAATGTCCTACCGTGAAAATCTCATACCGTTACAACCCTAGTATAAATATGGTGTGTGTTGACCATATGCTGTGTGTTGAATTATTATCTAGTGCATATGTATTAAAATATTTTATGTTTATTTCATTTTTGTTTAATTTGTATGAAAAAAAACCTACTTTATTTTTGATAGTCCACTTTAGATGTTGTAACTATAAGTACCTTTGCTACTACATATCAACTAATTCTTTATTAAGAGTATTAGTAGACTATAGATCCTTTTTGTGCCTACGTCACAGCGCTAGCTGGAGGCAAAACAAAGCGAAAACTTGAGGAGGCCAATTCAAACCAGCACAGATTCGGCTACAAAAGGAGCTTAAAATATCATCTTGTTGTGATGTTGGGTGCCAGAATTGACATAATACAAGCTCCAATTTGAAATTTTAACGCATTCCTGCTGCTACTGCCAGACAAAAAACCTACGACAGCTGTGAATGAGCGGACCGGACAGAAACAATCGTCAAAATGCTCACGTTTGCAGCACACACTTCTATTCATAAAAGGATAAATAAAGTATTGTCTTTTGTTGTTATGGATTATGGTTTGTTTCACGTCTAAAGATTTCTTATGCATCTCACGACTATGTCATGTATGAAATAATGTCTGTGTTCATGTGTACAAAACAACAAAATGACGATTTATATGCTTTATCATCTGTAATTGTATATACAGTATCTCACAGAAGTGAGTACACCCCTCACATTTTTGTAAATATTTTATTATATTTTTTCATATGACAACACTGAAGAAATGACACTTTGCTACAATATAAAGTAGTGAGTGTACAGCTTGTATAACAGTGTAAATCTGCTGTCCCCTCAAAATAACTGAACACACAGCCATTAATGTCTAAACCGCTGGCCACAAAAGTGAGTACAAGTGAAAATGTCCAAATTGAGCCCAATTAGCCATTTTATCTCCCCAGGGTCATGTGACTCTCATACTGGTCACTGGAAGTTCATCATGGTGCCTCATGGCAAAGAACTCTCTGAGGATCTGAAAAAAATAATTGTTACTCTACATAAAGATGGCGTAGGCTATAAGAAGATTGCCAAGACCCTGAAACTGAGCTGCAGCACGGTGGCCAAGACCATACAGAGGTTTAACAGGACAGGTTCCACTCAGAACAGGCCTCGCCATGGTCGACCAAAGAAGTTGAGTGTACATGCTCACCGTCATATCCAGAGGTTGTGTTTGGGAAATAGACGTGTGAGTGCTGCCAGCATTGGTGCAGAGGTTGAAGGGGTGGGGGGTCAGCCTGTCAGTGCTCAGACCATACGCCGCACACTGCATCAAATTGGTCTGCATGGCTGTCATGATAACGACCCCAAACACACCTCCAAGATGACTACTGCCTTGCTAAAGAAGCTGAGGGTAAAGGTGATGGACTGGCCAAGCATGTCTCCAGACCTAAACCCTATTGATACATCTGTGGGGCATCCTCAAAAGGAAGGTGGAGGAGCGCAAGGTCTCTAACATCCACCAGCTCCGTGATGTCGTCATGGAGGAGTGGAAGAGGACTCCAGTGGCAACCTGTGAAGCTCTGGTGAACTACATGCCCAAGAAGATTAAGGCAGTGCTGAAAAATAATGGTGGCCACACAAAATATTGACACTTTGGGCCCAATTTGGACATTTTCACTTAGGGGTGTACTCACTTTTGTGGCCAGTGGTTTAGACATTAATGGCTGTGTGTTGAGTTATTTTGAGGGGACAGTAAATTTACACTGTTATACAAGCTGTACACTCACTACTTTACATTGTAGCAAAGTGTCATTTCTTCAGTATAGTCACATGAAAATATATAATAAAATATTTACAAAAATGTGAGGGGTGTACTCACTTCTGTGAGATATTGTACATTTTTATGATTGACTGTCGCTGGAATTTTTAAGAACTTGGTAAGAATAATCAAATAGAAAGTTCAAAATTAGCAGTTTAAGGAGCAGAAAATATTCACATAGGCTACTTTAAATGTACTGTATGCAATGTAAATGTATTGTAATGTCACTGTAAACTTACATAATTTACAGGTAGTATAGACTTTAAAACAACAATTTGTCTATTACATGACACATACATCTTCAAATAATATATCCATCACACCAGCCAATCTGGTTTCATCCGTTAAAGTTAACCTTTTCAAATAACAATTGCAGTCCCAGACAGTGAGTGACCTTATATGTGCAGGTAAAATCGGATTTTCTCCAGTCATTGTTAAAAAAAAAAAAAACTAGCTAACAAACTTCAAAGCTAGCGTTAGTGAAGCGGTCAGGGGAATCTGTCTGCCTCCACCTAAGCTCCACCCACAGAAAAACATCACAATGTTCACTAACAGAAAAAGGGTCTATTAGGTCAGGTTTATGGTCAGGTATAAATGCCCTAGGGTTAGTACAATAAAGGGCTTTTCACACTTGAAATTGTTAACCCTGGGTCATCCTAAACCCTGTATAAACGGAATCCTGGGTTATCTGTAATCACGTTTCACACTGCTCATACTAGCATGTCCTGATATTGCCAAGTGTGACGTGTTCCTGGGTCAACATATTTTGTTGACCCTGGAACAACATTTTAATCCAAAAATATAATCTTAACCATATTCCTACACCTAAACCTAACCTTACCCATGAGTAATCCCTAAAATCCGAGGAACTGATAGATGAATTACACTGATGTGCAGGCACCAAACACTGATTGTATCAGGCACCAAACACTGTTAGCATGTATCAGTACTGTAGTGAAGGAGATTTTTTTTTTTTTAATTTTATTTAAAGCAATTTACATATTTGTCCATTTTATTCTAAGCGTATGTAAGATGTTTTTCAAAAAATATTAATGTAAAATGGTGCTTTTGATGCTTTTTCTGTGGTGATTTGCATTTGTTTGCACTGTGTGCTCCTGAGCGTGACCTAAAACATGGCGGAATCCGACGAGGCGTGGTGTAGGTTCCCATTGGTCGTTTGGTCATTAAAGGAACACTCCACTTTTTTTGGAAATTGGCTCATTCTCCAACTCCCCCAGAGTTAATAAGTTGAGTTTTGCTGTTTTGGAATCCATTCAGCTGATCTCTGGATCTGACGATAGCACTTTTAGCATAGCTTAGCATAGATCATTGAATCCGATTAGACCAGTAGCATCACATTCAAAAATGACCAAAGAGTTTCAATATTTGTCCTGTTTAAAACTTGACTCTTCTGTAGTTATATCGTGTACTAAGACCGGCGGAAAATGAAAAGTTGCGATTTTCTAGGCCGATTTGGCTAGGAACTATACTCCCAGTCCGGCGTAATAATCAAGGAACTTTGCTGCGGCAGCAGGCGCAGTAATATTACGCAGCGCCTGAAAGTAGTCCCCAGCTATATTATAACTAGGTACCTAGCTGGGGACTACATTCAGGCGCTGCGTAATATCACTGCGCCTGCTGCGGCCATGTTACGGCAGCAAAGTTCCTTGATTATTACGCCAGAATGAGAGTATAGTTCTTAATCATATCAGCCTAGAAAATCGCAACTTTTCATTTTCCGCCTGGTCTTAGTACACGATATAACTACAGAAGAGTCGAGTTTTAAATAGGACAAATATCGAAACTCTTTGGTCATTTTTGAACGCGATGCTACTGGTCTAATCGGATTCAATTATCTATGCTAAGCTATGCTAAAAGTGCTATCGCCAGATCCAGAGATCAACTGATTGGATTCAAAAATGGTAAAACTTAACTTATTAACTCTGAGGGAGTTGGAGAATTAGCCTATTTCCAAAAGAAGTGGAGTGTTCCTTTAACGTTTCAAAGCATCATTATGCAAATACATGCACAGAGTTTCCGGCATAAAAGACCCGTGATGTGCTTCTTTATTTCTCTCCAATATGGTAGGAAATAATATTAAACGAAATGTGGATGATGTTAACTGTGACAAGATGATTAACAGGGCAGTTTAAACAGTTACAGGATGCACGTAACTAAGCAACAGAGCGTCCGTTAAAGAAGCAGCTAAGATGTAGTAGTATGTCCCAAAGCATGCCTACTATTCTGCTACATACTCAAAAGTATGTACTTTTTCTTCACAAAAAGAGTGCATGCTTTTAGGGCATAGTATAAGTAGGTGAATTGGGATGCAGCATACGTCTTTAGATCAGTGAAGATTGAGGAACAGCTGATCAGCTGTACAGGCAGGGATAGCCATTTTTAAATAAATTTAGTAGCAGAGCTACTGCAAGCGATTTAGTACCGGAAATCCATTTATCCTTTGCTGAAACGTCTTCATGAAGAGAGCAGGTCACGGTTGTTTAGCAACGGCAGACGCCATGGGAGCGCAAGCTACAGCGCTTCGGAAAGAAGGAGAAAGCGGCACGCTTAGCATTTTAAACGCGTTTTTAGGCGCGACATGTAAATGGCCTCATGACACAAAAAGGCAAGAAAACAAAGACAAAAGTACAAAAGAAAGAAAACAAGGAGCAAAGTATGTGAATATTTCTTTGAATTTCTTTTAAGTGTGGAGAGACTAACATTATTGTTTACTTGTAAGAATAATATTGTCTCCTATTCACTCCAGTTCACAAGCTTTCCATCTTTTGATATTTCTTCTCACCCGCTGCAGTTTACATGACGCACGTTTCCTTTTAATGACGTGACATGAGCCTCGCTGCTCAGTTTCTGATTGGCTGTCTGTTGCCAAGCGTCCAGCAGCAACAAGCAAACACCGCTCTGTTTCACACTGAACAAACTTAGCCAAAGTATTCTATAAGCTGCGTCCCAAATGACACACTGTACATGCACTTATACACTATGTACTTATGCACTCAACCATGTAGTGTATGAATTATATAAGGTTATTTTCTCATTAATAATCGGAGTCTGATAGCCCCTCCCCCTTCGCGACATAATCAAAGCTGCGACAGTTGAGTGCATGAAGTGTTCAACATTCGGTTAGGAGAATGTCTAAAGTAGGCTATCAAAATAAAGTATTAATTTTGAAACAGTGTATGGTTGCCACATGATGGCATGTAAAATCTGAGTCCTAAACCAAAGCCAGCTGAAAATCATTTTAAAAGAGAACATGCTATAAAAGTGTCTTACTGTCATGAAACCATCCAGCAGGCCAGAGTCTGGTTTAGGAGGTGCCTGCAGACGCTCCATGGACCACTTTTCAATGATGGAGGACACCTGGCTGTTCTCTGTGTTTAGGATCCGGAATCCTGTCATGTTGACCCCGCTGTAGCGATAGGGCTCCACATCCAACGCGAAGAGATCCTAAAAAAAAGGTGAAAAGTTTATAAATCTACTGAAATGTGATAAAAATAAAACATAAACCGCGAAAGGAATGAGTCTTATATACAAGCTTTAGTCTAAAATCTAGTGAGCTTCCCTGATGTCATAAACAAAAACAGAACATTTACCAGCCATGAAAGAAAGAAATAAATACAATATACTGTATATATTCTTTCCTTTATTTGACAAAAATATTTTCAAAAATACAGGGGATTTTTTTTTCTTTTTTTTTCTTTTTTTAGATTTAACTGCTGTATAAATGATTTGTGTATCGAATTAAATATAAATACATCACAATAACTTGGTAAACATTTTTATATAACTTAGGCCTGCAAATGTGATAGGGAAAAAAGTCATTTTAAAATAATAATAGAATGTTTTCTTGGCGTTGTTCAGAGTAAAACACATCAGTGGTGAAAATAGGAAACAGCACTGGAAAAAAAGCTTCTATGTTCCTATTTAGGGAATATAATAGCCTGAAATCCAAATCATTTTATGGATATCACTGTGGTTTTGAATGTGATTTATAATATAAAGATTCATACATAACTTACCAGGGTAGTAAAAATGTAGTGGTAATACTCTGTCATCATTCCCATGGCAAGAGCCTGAAAAAAACATTGAGAACCATGAACGAAACCATTTTGGGACAAGGGAGCAGTAACGCCATTCTCTAAAAATGTGCAATTTATCACTGAATCGAAGGATAGGCAGGCGAAAATAATGGCATTTCTTGTTTATATGATGTTCTGCGGCTTGTAATAATTCTATATGCTTAAGGACTGAGAGCTGAAATCATTTGAAGCTTTCAGTCTATCTTTCCCTTAAACCCCTGAAACACCCTTAACTCTCTTCAGTGTCCATAAATACAATACAGAGCATGACATCCATGCAAGGTCTGCGCTCTACCTCAAAATAAACCAATCTGGTTTTCAAAAGTGTATATGTATTTTATATATTATTGTATTGTATTGTTATAAAATATTTTAGTGTGATTACACAATATGCAAAATAATCCAGTGAACTGCACAAATCAATATCAATATTTGAGACAATGAAAGACATTGCATTAATCAGTGAAGCACTGACATTTAAAAAAAAAAAAAAAAAACCTCTTTAGAAGTCAATTTATTGTTTCTTTTATTTATTTTTATTTAGGAAGTCCACATCAATCCATTTTCTAGTCAAATTTGTCAGTCTGGTAGATTTAGGGGCTGTTCACACAAAACATGTTCTTTTCATGTGAATTTATGTACACCTACATACAGCTGGATATCTTTGGCCACTGGATGTCTTGCTTGGTACCATCGGTGATGCATAGCTCAACCTTGAAAAACACGTCTCAAAACCTATGTATTCGGCTGACTCAGTCCAGGTTTCTTTGACTGCAAGACTGTGTCCTTTGTAACTGGCCCATAGCTCATTCTGTGCTGTCTGCTTGGTAAGTGTGGTTTGGTGAGATGTGTTGCCTGTAGTAGCAGCTGAGGCTGTGCTGAATGCAGAATTCACAAATACCTTGAATTCAGATGGTAAGAAAATCTAAAACATGGATTAATATGTGCTTTATAAGTAGCCTACTAATAAACAGCTTATATACTATTAATATGTAGTGGTGTAATATAACAAAGTAATACTTATTTACAGTACTTATTTTTTATTTATTTATTTTTTTGAAAATCTGTACTTTACTTGAGTTTTTATATTTCTGTTAACTTTCACTTTTACTCCACTACATTTCGTAATTAAAATGTACATTTTTACTCTGATGCATTTCCCCAAAGCATATTCGTTACTTTTTTCTCATTTGCAAAGGAGTGCTCATGCGACCGCAATTGATTTTATTTTCCATTCAAGTCGAGGCTGGGGTGTGTGATATACAGTATATCGTCTGCGATAATATGATAAGTGTTGTTTTAACGATGTGCGGTCTGACATTATCGATCACAAAAAACACACACAGAGAATGCACGCATACACTATGTGATTTAGTCCATTAAAACGCATTTAGAATCATCAAAATTCAAGGCATTCTAAATTGTAGGTGGCAGAAATGCCTCTGTATGTCTTTTATATGTATATAATTCAATATAGTTAATCTATATCAGATGAAGAGTGCCATTTTTTTCCAGTTATCAGCATGATAACAAATGTAATAGTGATTGCATACAAGTTTAATAAAGTTAGAATTAAGTGACTTACATTTTAGACACAATATTGCCTGTTTTTGCTCAATTTTGCCAAAGAAAATTTTAACTAAGATCACAGCGCTGTTTTGCATCTTTTTTAAATGAATCTGTTGAATGAATGATTCAGTGACTCACTCATTAACACAGTCAAATGCTTCGTTCCTGCATGAATCAGCCGTTTGAATGAATCGGCTAAATCGCAATGACTCACTCATTAACAGTGACTTGCTGCCACCAGGTGTTTCTAATTTTACGTTTCAACATTTTTTTTTTTTTTTTTTTTTAGGTTTCACATAATTTCAAATATTGGTATTCATCATTTTGTTTTTAAAACAAAGCATTATATGTGCATCAGTAACTGCAGATTAAATGCATCCATGTCCCGTCTGAGCTACATTAAATTGTGTAAATTCATCTATCTAAATGCCACTTCAGATGCAGATTCCAGATGTTTTCTTCTGTTGAAATGAAAGAGACTAAGTATCGGATGAAGTGCCTCTCATGCTTACCCAAAGATACAAAATGAAAGAAAGGGTTAAAACTGAACACAATCTTGCTGCTCAAACTGTGTATAAACTTTTTTTTTTTTCTTTTTTTTTTCTGTATTTGCTCCTTTTCTATTTTGCATTTTTACTTCACCTTTACTTAAGTGCGGCTTTAAGGTATTCACCACTGGTAATGTGCTCGCTAGTAGGTACTGTATCTAGTTAATAGTAAATAGTGTTCCTTAATCTAAAGTATCACCAATATGAAATTTATATAGAATTCAGAGTGGATTTGGTGTGGTCATTGTGGTGGTTTCCACGCTGAAAAAAAAAGGAAATGACATTTATTTAGTGCATTGTGAGTGAGTGAATGAAATTAAATGAATGAAATTAAATGAATGAATGAACAATAAATACTGTATATATATATATATATATATATATATATATATATATATATAGGTGCATCTCAAAAAATTTGAATATTGTGAAAAAGTGAAACTTTCATATATTCTAAAATTATTACATGTAAAGTAAAACATTTCAAAAGTGTTTTTATTTTATTTATTTATTTTTTGATGATTAGAGCTTACAGCTCATGAAAGTCAAAAATCCAGTATCTCAAAATATTAGAATATATATTCAGATTAATATCACAAAACAATTTAACATTTGCACCAAAAAAAAAGAACTTGGATGTAATAAAGTAGAGTACTTTTAAAATCGATCCAAAATATCATTTTCAGTGCAGCAGTAATTTAATAAAATAATTATTATAATGCTAATAAGTTCATTAAAACGCAGATATGCATCAAGAGTGTTTTAAAGCACTAAGCTCGGCTTCTATTTCTTGGAGAAGACAAAGTATTTAAAAGAAGAGCAGATGGGATTTTATTTTGCTCATTGCTTGTTTGTCTCCATAGCTGTAATGAGCTCTCGGGTTCCCACGCCAACCCAACCACGCATTCACGCGGCATCTCTCGCAGACTGACAGACAACTCAATCCATAACAATAATTAATTTATGGGCCAAGCTGTTGTGTTGCTAAACGTTGGAACAACAATCGTCTAAACCCAAGTGTCAGCCTGTTGCATTCGCTCTATTTAGTGCGCACTTCAGGGCGATGTGAAACATACATGAGGCGGCTCCGTGCAAGTGCGTCTGGTAACAGCTGCTACATCGCAGACGAGATCCTGTATTAGCACGTGAGCTAATTGTGCCCTGCACTGTGCACTGGATGGAAATAGACGTCTTTAACATTGCTCACCCTGTGATGTCTTCAGCAGTATTACCAGGAGCTGCTGTGTGACACAGGTGTGTGTGTGTGTGTGATACACACTCAGACTGCTAGAACGATTATAAATCACACATTATTACCGCTGTCAGCCTGGCGAGGGTGATTAGAATGGGTAGAGGTCAGGTCAGTAATTACATTTGTTGTTGTGTGGTCTAGCGCTGTTAATAACAGGTGGTATTGTGTCCAGGTGGACTGGAAAAGCTCCAGGAGAAATCTACAGACTGCCGGTGGAAACTCATATACTTCGATGAGCCAGCAGCACTGGCACCATTAGTGAGTAAAACTGTTGGTAGGATAGCCAGCGGGAGAGCATGAATTAAAATGGACACATTTAGATCATTATAGCGCTGAACTTTCTTAAAGTGGTCATATCATGAAAATTGTAGTCATAGAGAAGTAATATGGAGGTATTATGATGGATAATACTATTCCTAAACACCAGAAGACAAATGCACTGTTATTCCAGTTAGCACATAACTGACTCAATAAGGGTGAAAAATGGAGGAAAGTCCTGTCTCTGATGTTTCTGGCTATGTCAACCTGACGCAGCTCTAAAAAATGCTTATCATACAAGTACATAAAAATGTAATGAAAGTCAAGCTTCCTCTTGTGGAAAAGAAATACACTGTAGCATACGTTTTTGAGTTTTTGGACATCAGTGAGCATTTGAACCGTCTGTAATAGTCGCATGTGAGTCCCCCAGTTGTCCTCAGTGTGATAGGATAGATCTCAAAACCATACAGTCATTGTTGGAAAGGGTTGAAATACACAAAAAAATGCTGGAAAACCAAATAATTTATGGGATCTGAAGGATTTTTCCAGTCTAGTTTAACTGTTCAGGACAAACAAGGGACTCATGAACAACTATCACTAAACAAAAACACCACAGCTGTGTATCATTCAGGTAACACCACAGTATTAAGAATCAAACTTTTGAGTATTAAACTTTTGAATGGGATCATTTTTCATAAATTCATCTATTATTTTCGCTTGTGGGCTATATGTAAACATCTTTTATGTGAAATATCTTATTCAGGTCAGTGCTAAATAAACAATAACATGAACTTTGTATGATCCCTCTTCATAAAATAATTAAGATTTTGCAGATTCTGCAAGGTGTGTGTAAACTTTTGACATGGATGGATGGATCCTTCCTACTTTTTAACATAAAAAATGCAATAAATGCCACATGGATAATGTTAAAATTAGCCATAATACTCCTTTGACACCAGTAACAAAAGATATGAAAAGTGTTTTCTCCTATTTTAAAACTTGATAAGCCTATTTGTTTTGCTATCCCAGCTATGCAATATAAAATGTTGCTTGCCTTTTATTAGTAGTGTTTACTGTATTTTACTGTAATATTGTTTTTACCCTGCTGTTTGTAACCTCTTTTTAGGACAGACACAAACAAGCATCCTAAAGTTTGAAAAAAAGAGTTGCTGTATTATATTTTATAATGGTAACAAAACAAGTCCCTGGTCATTTCAGTCTGATCTTAACAGTTTGAGTGGCATATTTCATCACAGTGTGTTTTGTAAAAGTGTAAAGGTCATTGCACACTGAGTCCGAAATTTTCGCATGCGTTTTTCCATTTTTTCGTACTCCTCATCCTTTCCTATCAAATGCATGGCTACAGATGTGAAAACGCAGAAAATCGAACCTGATCCGATTTTTTTTATGACAGATGAAAGTTGCGGAGGCAGTGTGTAAATGAGATTGACACAACATGAGGTCGTATTTATTTTTTAACGTGCGGAAATTTCATACTCAGTGTGCAATGACCTTAATGCTGACAGTACAAAGAGGCTGTTATTTTAAGGACAGAGCAGTTCAAATTATATTAGACGCAACAGCAAACCCACAGTCCATGAAATAATGTGATTTTTTATTTATTGTGAAACGGGCATTTATATAGAAGACTTAAATGTACAGCAGCAATATTTCCTTCCGATATTCTGTCTACAAATTGTCATAAATATATATACAAATGAAATGACACAAAAAATGTGATTATAGAACACATTATTTTATTCCACTAAATTCAAAATAATAAAATTGTTATTAATACAAATAATAATAAAAATAATTGTAACTAATCTGATAGATCCAAATATCTGAAATATTTCATCCTTGCTAGACCCACTTATCATTGCCATCATCAGCCCCAAAGTGAAATTAATTATTAAATTCAGTCTTGTGTGAAACATATGGTTGGGAAATAATGTCTCTGTAGCCTGAGCAGATTTTGCAAAGTTCAAAAGTGTGGACGACTTCACAAAGCCAAAAGTTTCAAATGTGGATATCACACAAACCCTCTGAGAGCTGCCCATTATAGAAGCATATATCCACTGCCACTAATAATGAGTATCTTCATTATCACTTCAGTGGTCTGAAACTGATTAAGGAGGTCTGTGAGTCAATCTCTAGCTGAATAATACCCACTTTAATATTTGATTATTCCTGTAATTGGGCGAAAATTCTTGCAGTTAAGTCACACATTGAAATATCAGTTTTCTCTTTGCGTCTCTCTAATGCGAGACTATTCACAGAACTCTAGCAGTGCATACCCTTATCCATTGTTTGTCAAATTTTATTTAATCAGTCTTCCCCATTAATATTAGATTGCATTATATCCCACACTGAGATAAAAATAAAAAAATAAAAATAAAAAATGAAGGATTTATTTTTAAACATTTTTCACTGAGAAACGGCTAGCACATTTCACAAGTAATTAAAGAAATGGCAAGTAACACTGCATTAAAGGTGAATTTAAGCAGAAAGACTAAAATAGTACTTTCTTGTAAAACATTCTAATCATCTTTGTTTTACTTACAGCTTCAAAAATAATTTTCAAAGTAAAATATTGCATACAATATACTGTAGATATAAGGAACAACAGTGGTTAAGAGGGGCACTTCACATCATGAACATTACCCTATTGACTAATTACATGCAAACATACTGACTAACGGAGCATGTAAGCTTGACTGGCTGAAAGGTAATCAATGAAACCTGTACACTTCACTGATTGTGTACAAATCAATCTCACACACAAGATCAAAAGAGACAATAAATTAACAGGTCAACAACAATGCATGCACTTTTCTCCTTCTTGACATAAAAATCTGAGCTTGTATTCACATAGACAAGCCACATTTTGGTATCAGAAAGACCAGGGCTTCATTCTTCACATTTTGTGTAAATGTAAATAAAAATTAAAAAAATTCAGAGCTTCTCATTTTTATAATTCGTATCTGGCTAATTTGGTTCTTCACATACTTCACATTCTGGATTGAGTTGAGATAACTTGGTTGGTGACAATGTTTAAAATGATATACTACAATATCATCTAAATCATGAATGTATATATATATATATATATTAATTTTGGACCATGAACTTAAATTTGTGTTTTTATGGATTGATGTCCATATATTTTTCCCAAACTTTATTTTATAAACAGTTTGAAAATGTATCAGAGTGCTGTCATTCAGTCATTAAGTCATTCACTATGTTTCCATCCAAAGTTGTGAATTTAACTTAGGCACAAAATTGGAATATTGCATAAAACATTTGCGAATGAAGCGTTTCCATCCAACGAGTCAAAGAGAACAAAATCGTCACTTCCTGATAAACTAAAACTAAACAAACCTGATAAACAATAAATATCACTAAGAAAAGTAGGAGAAACCACTGAATATAATAATTTTTATATAAAATGAATTATTTGTGCCTTAGAATGAGCAGATGAAACACAATAAATGTGGTCATTGCTTTCAGAGGTGGAAGACTGCTGTTTGGGAACGCAGTCATGTAACAGTTATGGGAGGCAATTATACAGAATTTTCTTTACTCAGGGATTTCAGAATGACTATAACAACATGCTGTGCAATGAGATCAGTCCGCTGGTTATCCTGTCCCATCGTGCAAAGTCACATGAGTTTTTGATGCATATGGAGGAATTTATTCTGTAAATGTGTTTCCATCTCCCATTATTTGAATTAACTATTTTTCGCACAAGTCAAAAACCACCTCAAGCGAGAATTTGCAAAATAAGGATTTTTACATTTTTTATTTTTTTTCCATTACTTGTTTCTGCTGAGATACTTCAAAATGTGCATAAAAACGGATGATGGAAACATAGCTAATAAGATAGCTCATTTTTAAAGACCATGTAGAGGGAGTTTTCATGGTCAAACCTTCAAACATTTGGTATGTCTCAAAAGCCCTGAATGTGCTCTTTACAGTGCTTTGTGACGTACTGCATGTTCTCAGAGAAAATTGATAAAAATGTATTGCCTTCAACAGAAAAAAAAAAAGTCTATAGCTGGTGTCACGGTTCATGGGTCTCTGTGCTCATTCCTGGGTGTGGTGGTGTTGAGGGGTTCTGCCGCTGCTGGCAACCCGTTTCCTAATCAGCGCTTCACCTGCACCTTATTTCACCGCCTATATCTGGGTCGCTCTCTCATGATCCTTTGTCAGTTCGTTTTTCTCGCTCACGTCTGTTTGTTCTCCCCTCGGCTTCTAGTGTGTTCTGTGACCTGCCTGGATTTCCCTCCGCGGCTGGACTTCTGTTCTCGGACCTTTGCTCTACGAGCTAGGACGTCACTCTGGGATTGGATACTGTTGTGGTCTCTGTCTTATGTATAATCAATAAACTGTTTTCTTCACTCGCTATTGGATCTGATTCTCTCGCTACGTGACAGAACGAACTGACCATAAGATGGATCCAGCGAGTGCTACGGAGCTAAGAAGCTTTTTCGAGAATAACAACGCAAGAATGATTCAACAGGAGGAACAGATGCTGAGCACTGGTCGCGCTGTCCAGGCATTAGTCTCGCAGATTTCTGAATTAACCTCTCAGTTTCAACGTTTCAAGGTGGAGTCTACACAACAGTCTATTGTGCACAATCCACCTGCACTCCCAGATGCATCTAGTATCACCCATTCTGCTGAACCTCGGTTGCCGCCCCCCACTGTCTACTCCGGGGAGCCTCATTTGTGTCGTCCTTTTTTGACTAAATGTTCATTATACTTTTCTCTTCAGCCGTCATCATTTCCCACAGAGGAATCTAAGATAGCGTTCGCTATTACGTCACTTGCTGGACGGGCCGCTCTCTGGGGCACCACGGTCTGGGACAATAAGCACCAGTGTGTTTCCTCGTTCCAGGCGTTCTCGGAGGAACTGAGAAAAGTTTTCGATAGAGCGGCGTCTGGAAGAGAGGCGGCACGGATCTTGGCGGAGTTACGCCAGACTCACCGAACAGTTACAGACTACTCAATTGAGTTTCGTACATTGGCAGCAGAATGCAACTGGAATGCCGAGGCCCAATGGGATATGTTTTTGCACGGACTGGCTCCGCACATCCAGAATGAGATTTATGCCCTGGATTTACCCACCTCTTTGGATGGGCTTATTGACTTGGCTATCCGGGTGGATGCCAGGTTGCGACGGCGAAGTCAGCACAGACCTCTTCTCTCGACCACTGATCGTCTAGATCGCTCTTCATACAACTCGTATGAAGCGCCGGACGAAGTCTCGGATTCCGAGCCCATGCAAGTGGGACGGTCCCGTCTCTCTCCGGATGAGAGGGAGAGACGGCGTAGTCGCGGATTATGTCTATACTGCGGGGAGGCTGGCCATATGGTGGCACAGTGTCCGGTAAAAGCCATGGCCCGCCGGTGAACAGGAGGTTACTGGCGGGCGGGTTCGCTACGGAAAAGACCTCCCACACTGTCACCCATCTCCCGATCAAGGTTCAGTGGGACTCAGACAATTACAGCTGTCAGGCTCTCATTGACTCGGGAGCCGAGGGTAATTTTTTGGATTTTACTTTGGCCCATAAGCTTAAAATTCCTGTTTTTTCCCTTAAGAGTCCCATTTCTGTCGTTGCCCTCAGCGGTCAATCATTGTCTCCTGTGACTCACACCACAGGCTTGATAAGACTGGTCACCTCGGGCAATCACGCGGAGGACATTCGTTTTTTTCTAACTAATTCTCCTTCTGTCCCCGTAGTCCTCGGTCATCCTTGGTTGACTTTACACAAACCTCACATTAACTGGGGTCTCAATTATGTCCTGGCCTGGAGTGATAAGTGTCATGCTTCTTGTCTATTGTCTGCTTGTCCTTCTGTTTCTTGTTCTGTGTTTCAGGGTGAGCATGGGGACCTGTCTAACGTGCCCAGTGAGTATCTCGACCTGAAGGGAGTGTTCAGTAAGTCTCGAGCTGCTTCTCTTCCTCCGCATCGTCCCTATGACTGTGCTATAGACTTATTGCCAGGTACGTCTCCGCCTAAAGGCAGATTATACTCACTTTCCGCTCCGGAGAGGGAGGCCATGGAGAAATATATTTCTGATTCTCTAGCAGCCAAGATCATCCGCCCCTCTTCGTCACCGGCGGGGGCGGGATTTTTTTTCGTGGAAAAGAAAGACGGTTCCTTGCGTCCTTGCATCGACTATCGGGGGCTGAACAGCATCACGGTGAAGAATACTTATCCTTTGCCGTTGATGTCTTCAGCCTTCGAGCGTCTGCAGGGTGCGTTGTTTTTCACGAAATTGGATCTCCGTAACGCTTATCATTTGGTTCGCATGAGAGAGGGGGATGAATGGAAAACCGCTTTTAATACCCCCAGGGGGCACTTTGAATATCTTGTTCTTCCGTTCGGTCTTTCAAACGCTCCCGCGGTTTTTCAGGCACTCGTCAACGACGTGCTGAGAGATATGCTTGATCAGTTCATTTATGTCTACCTGGATGACATATTGATTTTTTCTCATTCTCTCCAGGAACATATTCAGCACGTCAGGCAAGTGCTTCAGAGGCTGTTAGAGAATGGGCTTTACGTCAAGGCGGAGAAATGCGTTTTCCATGCACAGTCTGTCCCCTTTTTAGGGTACATCGTGTCGGCCGAGGGAATGCGCATGGATCCCGACAAAGTTAAGGCTGTGGTGGATTGGCCAATCCCAGATTCTCGTAAGGCCCTGCAGAGATTTCTGGGTTTTGCCAATTTTTACCGGCGTTTTATTCGCAATTTCAGCCAGCTAGCTTCTCCTCTGACCGCCTTAACCTCCATCAAAACTGCGTTCAGGTGGTCTAACGCAGCTGATGCTGCGTTCACCAAACTAAAGGGCCGCTTCGTTTCAGCCCCCATTCTCGTCGCCCCTGATCCATCACGTCAGTTTGTGGTGGAGGTTGACGCTTCAGAGGAGGGAGTTGGTGCGGTCTTGTCCCAGCGCTCTTCCTCGGATGACAGGGTGCATCCTTGCGCGTTTTTGTCTCACCGTTTATCTCCCGCCGAACGCAACTACGATATTGGTAATAGGGAGCTGCTGGCAGTCAAACTCGCCTTGGAGGAGTGGCGTCATTGGTTGGAGGGTTCGGGGGTTCCTGTTATTGTCTGGACCGACCATAAGAATTTGGAATACATCAAATCCGCCAAAAGGTTAAACTCCAGGCAGGCTCGGTGGGCTTTATTTTTCGGTCGTTTCGATTTTTCTATTTCCTACCGTCCGGGATCTAAGAACATCAAACCTGATGCGTTATCCCGTATTTTTGACCATTCCGAGCGCCCGTCGTCTCCCGAGCCCATTTTACCACAGAAGGTGGTCATCTCTGTGGTGTCTTGGGAGATCGAATCGAAGGTTCGCACGGCCTCTGAAGGGGTAACGCCCCCGCCCGGATGCCCACCGGGTCGTTTGTTTGTGCCTGAGAGTTTACGGTCGGACGTCATTCGATGAGGTCATTCTTCCAAGTTGGCTTGTCATCCTGGGGTGAGTCGTTCTACTTTTCTTATTAAACAACGATTCTGGTGGCCATCTATGGCTCGTGACATACGACTTTTTGTCTTGGCTTGCTCTGTCTGTGCTGTTTCTAAGACTTCCAATCGACCCTCTGCGGGACTCCTCCAGCCGCTGTTAGTTCCTTCGAGACCCTGGTCCCATATCTCGCTAGATTTCGTTACGGGTCTCCCACCCTCGCAGGGCAACACTGTTGTTTTGACCGTGGTGGACCGGTTCTCGAAGGCAACTCATTTTATCCCTCTGCCCAAACTGCCTTCTGCCAGAGAAACAGCGGTTGCTGTCATTGACCACGTTTTTCGCATTCATGGCCTCCCGACGGACGTGGTCTCTGACAGGGGGCCTCAGTTTATTTCCAAATTTTGGAAAGAGTTTTGTCACTTATTAGGGGCGACTGTTAGTCTTTCGTCTGGATATCATCCTCAGAGTAATGGCCAGACGGAAAGAGCAAATCAAGATTTAGAACGCATGTTACGATGTTTGGTTTCTCAGAATCCGTCCTCCTGGAGCCAGCAGCTCTCATGGGTTGAGTACGCTCATAACTCTTTACCGGTATCGGCTACGGGCCTATCTCCGTTTGAGGGTAGTTTAGGGTACCAGCCACCTGTTTTTCCCTGTACTGAATCCGAAGTCGCGGTTCCCTCCGCTCACGCCTTTGTCCAGAGGTGTCGTCGCACCTGGAGCAGAGCCAGACAGACTCTCCTCCGGGTGGGAGCGCGCACCAAGGCCCAAGCCGATCGCCACCGGTCTAAGCCTCCCGTCTACGTCGTTGGTCAAAAAGTGTGGCTTTCATCTAAGAACATTCCTCTTCGCACCGTTTGTAATAAACTTGCTCCTAAATTCATTGGCCCGTTTACTGTCACCAAGATCATTAGTCCGGTGGCAGTCCGCCTCAAACTTCCTCCTGCATACAGGAGAGTTCATTCCGTCTTTCATGTTTCTAAATTAAAGCCCGTATTTCATTCTGCTATTAACCCGCCTGTCCCGGTTCCCCCACCGCCGCGTCTCGTAGATGGGGAACCTGTTTATTTGGTGAAACGTATTCTGGACTCGAGACGGAGGGGTCGAGGATTTCAGTACTTGGTGGACTGGGAGGGTTACGGTCCAGAGGAGAGAAGTTGGGTGCCTGCGAGAGACATACTGGATCACTCTCTTATCGATGATTACAATCGGCAGGCAGGCGCTTCTGGGAGCGCCGAGAGGCGCTCTTAGGAGGAGGGGTACTGTCACGGTTCATGGGTCTCTGTGCTCATTCCTGGGTGTGGTGGTGTTGAGGGGTTCTGCCGCTGCTGGCAACCCGTTTCCTAATCAGCGCTTCACCTGCACCTTATTTCACCGCCTATATCTGGGTCGCTCTCTCATGATCCTTTGTCAGTTCGTTTTTCTCGCTCACGTCTGTTTGTTCTCCCCTCGGCTTCTAGTGTGTTCTGTGACCTGCCTGGATTTCCCTCCGCGGCTGGACTTCTGTTCTCGGACCTTTGCTCTACGAGCTAGGACGTCACTCTGGGATTGGATACTGTTGTGGTCTCTGTCTTATGTATAATCAATAAACTGTTTTCTTCACTCGCTATTGGATCTGATTCTCTCGCTACGTGACAGCTGGGTCTCAGGAAAAACTGCACTTGTAAATGTCTTGAGATAAACAAGTTGTGTTGATCTGCTTAACACTAGTTGGATCCCTGAATATTGTTGAAAAAGTGTTTCTAGTTTTTGATGTGAACTCTCAATAAGTTTTTAGGTTATCGTGCCTGCAGCTCTGCTTGAAAAGGCTTAATTTAGGGAGTTCTTCAGTCCCCACTCACAGAATACACACAAAGTTCCACCAAACCACTGCCCTGCTTGGGACTGAGCATCAGTTTTTTTTTATTTTCTAAAATCTATAATCACTCAGTACTTAAAATGAATAATTCTACACAACATTAGAACTTCAGTTCCACACTAAAGTGGTGACCAACCTTTGTATTCTTTCATGTTTTCAATAAAATTAATGCTGAAGGTACAGGTGTAAAATGTATAAATATGTTTGTTTGTTTGTTTGTTTGTTTGTTTGTTTGTTTGTCTGCCTGCTATCCTTCAAACTGTGTAGATACTGTACAATTTCAGACACTGTTTTGTCAAACCAATATTTAGCGTTTGACTCAATGAACTCTTGCAGTTAAAAATGACCATTGCTACTACTCACAATTATATCAGCATCTCAAATTATGTTTAGTAGCATCATGTGGTGGAAATGGCTATGTTGGATTTTTTCTTTGTTTACTTCATACATCACGTTCATCATATTTCATATCAAGCATGCTCTTCACTGACACTCTCATATTCTTGGTAAGCAAATACACTAACCTTTTGACAACTTTTTTTCTAACTTTAATAATGTATGATGGATTTTCATACTTTCAAAGTTAATAATAAGACTGAAAGTCTGGGTCTAGGATAATGGTACAACAATAAAATCTATACATAAAAGGCTTGGGAATCAGCAAAAATAACTAATGAAAGCATGGTAAAACTTTTTCGAGACAGCTGCAACCGATTGAAATCTTCATATAACAGAAAGGGGGAAAGGATGATTAGAGGGAGAGGGGGGGAGGGGAGAGAAAACTAAATTGTGCATGTGGTGAACTATGTTTTTATATGTACAGTATGCATAGCTATTTCCTCAACAGAATGGCATAACATTTGATGGTACTTATTACAATAAAATAATAACAATAAACTCAAAAAATCCCATGTCTATGTCTTTCTTAAATGCATATCCGTAATTCTTTATGTGCAATAATTTTCTGTACACCTGTGACTCGCTGCTACATTATTTAGAAAACCCTATCCTTCACTTTTGTTCAAGTTAGATAATGTAATGAAAAGGATTCTTTACTCTTATAATTGAAATATAATATATAAATAAATTTAAATTGAATTATATCAGTTCATTTTAAATACATTTTCCACATCAGTCTTTGTAACCTTCGTGTGAAATCAGATTATAAAAGTGACTCACCTGTTTAAGGATGCCAGCTGCCATTTCATGACCACAGTCAAAGATCACATGAAACTCTTTCCCTCGTTTCATTTCTTTAAGAAGGGGCTTGGCATCTTTTGTTTCTGATGGTAGCTGCCGGATTTTTAATCGGATGTTGTAACGAGATGGAGCCTTGATGAGCTCCTGTAATCGAATCAGACCTAAGTGGGAGAGAGAGAGAGAGGCAGAGAGAAAGAGAATATGAATAAGGCTATTACAGAATTACAGGAATAGTTCACCCCAAAATGGAAATTCTGTCATCATTTACTCACCCTGATGTTGAAAGACATTTTATCTTTCATGGAACACAAATAGACAAGTATCGTTTATATTGTCACCAAATATTGCCGCAAAATAACCTGCTGTGACGAGTCTGAATGTGACAAATGATATTTGTTTATTACCTTTATTTCATGGAGGAGTGCAGCTTGAACAATCATTTTGTGTTCAATGAAGAAAAAAAGCCAGATGACATTAAGCTACTAAATGATGACAGAATTGTAATTTTTGTGTGAAGTATTCCTTTAAATGTATAACAGAGCACCAGAAATATCATTCGGAGCCATCTATATAAAAGCTCCATTTCATTTAATCCTTATCTTTCTAATTAGAAGAACATAAGAAAGCCATACGAATGGATGTTTAAAGTCATAATATTTTTGGGGAAATGAAATTGTTAAGCTGCACGGCCCCTTGCTATCTATCTCTCTTGCTCTCTTCTCTATTAACTACTTCCCAGTGAAATGTTGGACACTCCTGTCAATGAAATGCCACCTCCTAATGTAATGAAACATCACATTCCCACTTCAAAAGGTCATCAGCTGAAAAAAAATGATATCTAAGTTGCCCCCAAAATCCCATCGCCCTAATTTACTTCACACAATGGAGGACTTATATCTTCCTAGTTACTCAACTATTCAAGACCAAACAAGAAATCATAGAGTTAGCGTCTTCCTGAATCTATCTCCACGTTGTTCTTGTCCCAAATGCCACAAGACTGTAAAGTGCGGCATTTGTAATTTAACCTGCGTTTGCCAAGCCGCACTGCTGCGGACTCTACAGCATTATGTCACCAAAGCGTGGACACAAAAGAGGGCCGCTAGGACTGAGGGTGCCATTTGGAACAAGATCGTTATTTTCATTCTAAAATCTTGCCTGTGATAAAATTTTGCAAAATTTATGCTGGTTGTTGTACATATCGCAACAGTTTGGAAACAAAATGTCTAGTCTACAATTGTATTTTTTTTTTTTTTTTTTCAGTGAGACTATGTTGGTATTTTCTTTGCGCTATCTTGTAACCAACAAAAAAGCATGTCTTTACATACATTTTTGCTTCTGTATACAAATCCACTGCAGTTTCCAGCTGAAATGAACACTAGTGGTAGTTAAAAACCAACATAGTATTGCTTTTCACACAAATTATGATTACAGGGTTGATTATTAATCAATAAAAGCTTAATTTTGAACAATACTATGTTATGACCTCAAAAAAGTAGTGCATCATTTGTAAACTAATGGATTTTGGTGTTTGCTTCAGATAACCCCTGGTGAAAAAAAAA
This sequence comes from Acrossocheilus fasciatus, assembly GCA_036784905.1. Classification (NCBI taxonomy): domain Eukaryota; kingdom Metazoa; phylum Chordata; class Actinopteri; order Cypriniformes; family Cyprinidae; genus Acrossocheilus; species Acrossocheilus fasciatus. The sequence continues at coordinate 5,677,286 of CM071953.1, forward strand.
AAGAGTATACTTTATTGTATTTGTAATATATTCCCTATTTTAATAGTACATTGTGCAAATATACTAAAAAAACATGTACTATCTTTAAATACATAAAAAATATATTAGCATCATGATTTTGCCTATTTTCACAATACAACTTTTAACACACTTTAAAATAATTGTCATTTAGTATATTTTCTAAAAAATATATACATTTTACATAAATATACTTGAATTGAAAGTTCTGTTAATTTTTTCTAAGTATTTTTATTTGCACTTTACTTAAATATATTTTATAATATTAAAGTATTATTTATTTATTTTTTTAACTGTGTGCTGAAATTGATTATTGTAACAATGCATTGAAAGTATACTTTCAAAGTACATTATTAAATAACCTGAAGTTGTAGTATGTTTTAAGTCACATTTTTGAGTAATTTTTAAGTTTACTTCTTCATGCTTGGAATTCACTTCATTACTTGGACATACATTGCTTTCAGAAAGTAACAAAACAAATAACTAAAGCACATAAATAATTATATTAGTGTGCATTATAAAGTGTACAGTCAAGTAAACACTGTCTATATTGCAAGGCCAAAAACAGAAGTTCACTCACTCTGCATTAATATTATATCACTGCATTATTATAACATATCATTATCAATTTTATGGAGAAATAAAGCTGAAAAACAACAGTTGGCATTGATATATGTTTAAAGCTGCAGAAGCAGTTCCCCAGGAATTAGTTTTTAGTCTCTTTCAATATTGTTTGGAAGTGGAATGACATACAGTTTGTCTTTAGACCTAATAATTACACCTTTACACTTGAGTGATTGAGGATGGACAACAAATACATTATGAGACAAATGTTGAGGACATATTTAGCTGAACATCTCTAAAAAAAAAAAAAACATTTCCTCCACGCAAGCTCTTTAGCTAAAACGCATAATCTGTTTTTGGTGGATGCAGAAGATGTCCCGTCCTCACACTTGAAAGCCACCAGTGGCATAATTTCACAGAATGTTCCATCACTTCACTGTACAACAGAATTGTTTCTATTTTTAAGAGTCATGTTATTACAGGAATGATAAAGAACACTGCTCATCACTGAACAAAAAAAAAAAAAAAAAAAAGAAAAGAAAAAATATTTGTGATGCTGTTCACTTTATTTAAACAACAAAGTTCAAACATGACTGCACTGAACAGAACTGAAACAACCTTTTTCTTTTATTTACTTTTCTTTTAAATAATGTTTTTGGAGAAAATATGTTTATAGAGTATTAGGGCTGTAGGTTATTATAACTAATTAAAAGCTAATCAAATAAATACATAACAATAGTAAATATATGTAATATATTTATATATTTACTAATATTTACTATATTTCACTGGCCAGATTCCCTCCACTGGCCCTTATCAATCATTGCCTCCTAATAATCCCCATCCACTTGATTGGCTCTCTCTCTCTCTCCTCTCCACCTGTAGCTGGTGTGTGGTGAGCGCACTGGCGCCGTTGTCCTGTGGCTGCCGACGCATCATCCAAGTGGATGCTGCACACTGGTGGTGGTTGAGGAGAGACCCCCCACATGACTGTAAAGCGCTTTGGGTGTACAGCAATACACAATAAAGCGCTATATAAATGCTTCATTCATTCATTCATTCATTCATTCATTCATTCATTCACTGGAAAAAAAAAATATTCATTGCATTTACTTCATGTTTTTAAGGAAAGTGGTTGCAATCAATTTATTTTAGCTACATTTAAATAAACAAACGTTCAACATTTTGTATTTAAATACAGCCTAGCCAAAATATATTGTTTGCAACCACTTATCTTAAAAAAATATATTATTATTTTTTCAGTGTACATAAATCTTTCATATTACACCTACATTAAGCCTTTTTTTAATATAATAACTCTTACTTATGGCAAAATATATATTTTTAGTGTGTTTTCTAAAAAGATTCAAAAACCGCGCTGTTTTCTAATCAGTCGCGTGACTTCAGCCTGTCCAATCACAGCTGAGCTTCACTCAAACTCAAAGAGTCACGAAAAGAAAAAAGGAAGAATTTCAAGCTTCTTTATTCCTATTTAAAGCACTTTTGAACGTTTATGATTCATCAAAGTTGTCAACGGCAAGTGTTAGATATGCAGTGTTTTATATCACAGTTTGTCAGTGGGAAAAATATATATATATTTTTTTGGTTTTCTTTCTCAGTCGGACACAGACAAACAAGTCCGGTGATTTTTGTCTTTTAAACCAGAAAGACGACTGACAGATCTAACCGACACTCGCGCCACAGAAACTAAAGCAACAGGTAAGACAAACCCATCCGTTCACTATATTACAATAGTTTTAAATTTTGTGTTAATCGTTATTTATGATCCGCTTTGTCAGTTTCATCTAGCATATCCATGTGATGCTAATTAAGTTTACTAATGCAGCCGAAGCCCCGGTAAGTTAAACAAAGCGGCTCGAGGAGCATTTATAATGGATGTTTTGCTAACGTTATTTACTATTTCAGACTGATATTTGCTCTTCACGTTTTTTAATTTGAAACTCATACTTGCATATGTTTTTGAAATCAATGTTTTTAGAGCAAAGGTAGCGTGGAGTGCTGGGATATCAAAGTCAACAAGATGACTGCAATACTACAGGCCTAAAGTGAAGTAAGTGGAATTCACATTTATTTAATTGATGGGTTTTAGTGTTATGCGAGATGACAATCATAATTTTCTGAAAGGTTTTTTTTTTTTTTTTTTTTTTTAATTATATTTCTTCAGTTTTGGATGAATTGCTATTTTTGCAAATGTAGCAGCACAAATGGGTCTTCTGAAGCAGTACAATATTTTAGACTGAAATTGAAATCATTGATCAACTCATGCATACACAGCCCAGACAAATACTGGTTCTTTCACACCACATGGAGGACATTATGATATCCAAGGATGTTTGATGTAATAGTGTGTGCCACCATTTTTGATTCAGAATGAATAACATATTAAATTTCAGTTTGCCTTTGATTCAGAGTCATTGTGGTTCACAAGAATACGAGTTGGGTCTTGAAAGTTCTAGTTCTAGTAGGCTTTCTTAATATGGATTACAAAAAAGGTCTTGTGCATTATACAGTGCCCTCCAAAAGTATTGGAACAGTAAAGACAAAATTGCTCTGTTGGCTGTGGATTCAAGACATTTACAAATATGATTAAAGGATGAATATGAGACAAAACTACAGAATGTCACATTTTATTATTGGGTGATTCAACACATAGATGTTTTATCAGCTAAGAAGCTTAGCACTTTTAGAGTTTCATCCCTCTATCTGATGTGAGCATAAGTATTGGAACAGCTGCCTCACAGGTCTTTCTAAGTGATCAGCTGTGTCCTGTTGCATTAATTCTTCAGATAGTAAAAGCAGGGAATGTGTCGAATCAGTTATATCCATTACATCTGCATTCTGAATCTTGCATTTGATGGTGACACACACAAACCAGGATGAAGACGAGGGAGGTGACTTTGAGAGAAAAGCAAGCAAATTGGATGCTAAAAGAAAAGAGGAAGTCAATTAGAGCTCTAGCAAAAACAAAGGGCATGGAGAAATCAAGAGTCTGGAAACCACCAGCGACACCAGCAACCAACAACTACCTGATCGGCTGAGAAAACAACAGTAGTTGATGACAGACAAATCATAAAAGCTGTGAAAATGAACCCTAAAAGACATGTCTGTAAAATCACCAACAACTTTCAGAAAGCTGGGGTGATGCTCTGACATTCTACTGTCCTCAGGAGACTTTGACACAGAATTACAGATGCTACACAGCAAGATACAAACCTCTGACCAGCTCCAAAAATAGAAAGGCAAGGTTAGAGTTTGCAAAAAAGCACAAAGGTGAGCCAGAAGAATTTTGGAACTGTGTTTATGGACCGATGAAACAAAGATGAACCTTTATCGAAGTGATGGGAAAGCAAAAATGTGGAGAAAAAAAGGGAACTACAATGATCCCAAGCACACAGCCTCATCTGTACAGCATGGTGGAGGTGGTGTCATGGCGTGGGCATGCATGGCTGTCTCTGGAACAGACCCTCTCATCTTTACTGATGACTTAATGTATGATGACAGTAGCAGAATGAATTTGGAAGGGTACAAAACCATCTTGCCTACCAATATTCAAGAAAATGCCACCAGACAGAGAGTAAAGGCAGAAACTCCCCAAAACAAGCAACAATTGGAATTGGCTGAAAAGGCTGGGAAAAGTATTTCAAAGGATGAGACCAAGAGTCTGGTGATGTCTATGGGTCACAGATTCACTGCTGTGATTGTGCGCAAGGGATCTGCAACTAAATAATAGCTTTTAATCTTTAATATCTGCCTTATGTTCAACTGTCCCAATACTTATGCTCACACCAATGAGTGGGATGAACTCTAAAAGTGCTGTTCTTTTTATTTGGTAAAACATGTAACGGCTAATTAAAATGTGACATTCTGTAGTTTTGTCTCATATTCATCTTTTCATCATATTTGCAAATGTCTTGACTCCACAGCCAACAGAACAATTTTGTCTTCACTGTTCCAATACTTATGGAGGGCACTGTATTTCCACTTGTACCTATCTTAAAGTTGCTTTGGGTTTGTATAAAGGTGTTTTGATTTATTATTTATATTTATTTGGTTGTTTTATTAATACAAATGTGGTTCAATTCAAGCTCAAGAACATTCAGCTGATACACCCCTGAAAGTTTTTCACAATTAAATCCAGTTGACTGGAAGACATGTTGTGAAAATTACTACAAGTTTTTGAAAGTACTACAGGGTTTTAAATGGGCGCACGCCCTACTGAATAAACACCACTCTGAGCCTTCACACCTAAATGGCATGGCTGCATCACCAAAGGTTTTTTTTTATTTTTTCATCTTAAATTGAGACTATTGCTTAGGTTTAGGGTAGGGTTTAATGTAGGCGGTATGCTCTTTTCAAGTACAAAAGATAATTTTAGTGCCACTCAGCACTTTATTATAAACTGCCACAAAAAGTACAAGAGCCGACGTCATAAAACATTGTCAGATTCACATTAATCTGTTTCAGATAAAGCTGAATGCACTTTTAGAGCCACGCACTGGACATATAAGAAGTAACACAATACCTTTTTGCAGAAATGTCACCTCAGGCAAGTTTTTCCAATGAGCCTGGGTTGCTTGTAAATAAATATTAATTTACAAATCTGTTTATTCACTATTATGCAAATGTAACTCGCTAACAATTAGTATGTAGTATCAACTTTATTTACTATCCTGCTGAACACAAGACTTTGCTGGTTTAGTGATCTTAACTGGTCTCCTTTTTAAAGGTTGTTTTTTTTGTCAAGTGTATGTTCTGTTTAGTTGCCCTTATTTGGTCTTCCTGTTCCTGTCCTCTTTATAGTTCATTAGTTTTCACCTGTGTTTGTTAATTATCCCATTAGTTCCTTTCGTTTGGTTCAGTACTTATAGCCCTGCCTTTTCCCTGTTTCTTTGTCCTGTTGAAGAGGTTGTGTTTGCTTTTTCTGTGTGGATTTATTAAAAGGCTGTGTTCATTTGACTACCTGACTCCTTTGTGCTCAATTGAGCTTCTTGCCCCAACAGCCTATGACAGTTTTAGAGATGTTTTTGGCCTTTTTTTTAAGATGGTCAGACTACTAGCTAGATGAAGATCGGATGAAGAACATCTTGGTTAGGCTGGGAGATCATTTTAAACCAGTAAACAAGCTTATACCAGGATTTCAACTGCCATACAATTTGCATGAGAAAAAGAAACTTGACCAAGCAGGCGGTTTTGCTGATTTGGCTGGTCGGCCATCTGATCTCCCAGCCTGACCAGCAGACAAGCCCCAAAAACCTGACCAGCCTAAGCATTTTGGCCAAGCTGGGAGACCAACCATCTGCCTGGTGTAATTTTTTGTGGTTTGTTTTTCTTTCTTTCTTTCTCTTTTTTTTTTTTTTTTTTACAGCAGGGCTGCAGCTTCTGTATAGTCCTGCCCTTGGAGTACAGGTAAAAGTTTGCTCATTCTCAGTTAATGAAATTATGAACCTTAACTTATAAAACAGATACGCACACTGATGCTGGTTTTTAGCAATGGCATCCTTTTTCATCATTGTTATGCAGATGTGAAAATGCAGGAACTAAGAGGGCATTAGCCCACCAGTCAATACTAATGGGTTATAAAACTTAATACTGTATACAATGACGACATAAAATGAACAACTTTTAAAATGCACACAGTGTAGCAGCATAGATTATTTAATTTGTATGCACTGATCAGATGTTTTTGATAGCTAATATGGCTTCCTGCGGGTCACTATTTGAGGCAGGTTTGCTCTTCTCCTTTGCGTAAATGAAAAACTGCATGTGGTGATCTTTACTGATTGTGTCTAATACCTTCCAACCGTTTGTTGATTCATATTTAACAAAGCATATATATTTCATCAACTCAAACATTTATTAAAACCCATCTGGAAGCCCCTGTTTATGCAACATAACGGCCCGTAATAAATATCCATGGAGAGGTTGCATCGTTCAAATGCTCCCTGCCAAAAAAATGGCCTGTCTGACTTGTAATCCTCTGCGGTTGTCTGGTCCTTCTCCAGAAGAGTGCTGCTATGAGCTAGTGATGTGAGATGAATGCTGCTTCCCTTTGGCATTAATTGAAGAGGAACGTGAAAGCTGACTTCTGACTCGAAGCTCTGAACGCTCCAGACAGGAAGGTCAAGGTTAATGTAGCCTTGACTGTATTTATGCGTGACTAAATGTGTGGAACAAATTGATCGAGATTAAAATCAGGTCACAGGCACGACAAAATGCAAAGGTCTTACACTGAAGAAACATCCACACCCCTGTTTTCTCATTAATATCAGAAGCATTCTGAGATCTGGAAGGATATTTGAGAACTTCATCCTTTGAGGATAAAAGCCCCTTCTGGTAAGTTAAGATCCGACTTGGCTGTGATGGAGCAATGAAACCTCACATGAATATCTGCAAGTGGAGATCCGATGTATTCTTATACATTTTGTTCAAATGATTTCACATCAGATGCTGGCTTTTTTAACAGTCGCTGGCAGTTTTTAGCCTGCTTTTTTCTTTTTTTTTTTTCTTTTTTTTGGGGGGGGGGGGGGGGGGGTCTTTAAAGGATTTGGCAGGAATGAAATTATCTTTAGGTTAAATTAAACTATCATTTTACCCCAGGCATAATCGTCCACTCCTTTAAAAGCGCCTTATTAGTTTAAATTTAGCACGTAAGCAGTGAAGAGGCTCAGATTACAATGGTTGCATTAAAATGATATTAAGACTATGAATTATTTCGTAGCAATAAAAATGGCAGTTTCAAAGCGGCAGTTATCAAAGCAATTATTAGGACATTACAGCAAAGCCCTAAAAAATGATGCCTGTTTGGAAACATGGCACAGCAGCTGTCTAAACAATCTTGTGGCCACTGTTAGTGCACATGATGGGCTATGAAAAAGCACTGGATTGGTGCACTCAGGCAGAATAAATTGAAACTGATGAAATGGTTTGATGAACACAATTTTCATTCTTGTGCTGACGTACTGAATAGCCAATAGCCAATGTGAGGTATTTTATATATATGTGTATATATATATATATATATGGATACAACTTCTAAAAACTCATAAATTTATGTCATATAACTCATGGGCCATATTTCAAGTTGTCTTAAGTCTTACGATAGCAGCTCATGTTAACTGAATACAAGTGTGAATGAGATTTGAGAGCTAAGTCAAAATTTAAACAAAGTACTTAGTCTGTTCCTTACACAAACCCATCATATGACTTCAAAGGACTTCTAATAGACTGCATTATAAGACTGGGTGATTTTATATATATATATATATATATATGTTGTGTACTTTATATTGTATAAAGTGTCTATAGAGATTTTGCTATTTAATTTATATAGTTGTATGCAAATCTGCACACTATTAAAATGTATCGACACATTGGAGTGAAAAAGAAACATATTAATGAGAAAATAAAGCATAGGATACGATTAATGTGATAAGGTAGGATAATGTATTAATGTAATTATTTAATTCATAGTGAAGAATATGCAGAGATTTATTTTTACATTTATTTTCATAGTTTTTATACCTGAACACTACTGATAGTGTTTCTGAAAAATGACCTACTTGAAAAAAATGTAGAGCATTATAATAATTTCATTAGCACTCTTGTTTTATTGTATTTGTCCTATCGAGTTGTTTTTTTATCTTAAAATAGAATAAAACAGGGTATAGAACAGGTTTTTTTTCAGGGTATAGTTGCTGAAATGCATGGTCTATCATTTTGCAAGCACATATTTAAATTGCTCTTTAATTTATTATTGTGTCTAGTGTATTATCTGAGCTGTGAAGTTAGAAAGTGATTTCACACTAAAATAATGGTATGATGAACATTGCTTATGTCTTGTAGCTATACTTTTAAACAGTGAGTATTTTAATGTTTACAGAATGGCCCCACAGAACACGCTGACGGCGTATAATGTCTGCGTGAACAGGGTGCACAGAGGTATGCAAATACATACGTTGACAGGCAGGTAGGAATATTCCTTTATGACTATGTCACAGTGGTCATTTCTAAATATTTTCTTTTGGGGGCATTAAATAACTTTTTTTAAACGGCTAATCTTTTGATTGCATGTCTATTTGTGAGCACTGTTCCTCTCTGCTGATGCGGTTTGTCCATGAATTGCATATGCATAACCTGTCAATGTGAATCCATTGACACATTTAATAATTTAACAGCATTTGTTTTCTGCAATGCAGACACATGCTATGTTAGACGGCTCGCATTTGCTTTGACAACTCGCATATCAAATTATAAATTATCAGAGCTCTTTTATAGCTGACACATCCCGCTCATAGAGCTACTTTTACTCAATGCTGCAGTGGCACTTGTAGATATGAGCTACCTTAAATTTCCTTTTTCATTCCTTTGTCAAACACCGTGCGTGTTGTATCTAAAGTCTGTTGTATACTTCACAGGCATCTATAGTTCCCTTAAGAACTGTCTCATCCGTGATTCCACTGGTCAGTGAAAAATAAAGTTTCTTTAAATAGTGAAAAAATGTTCTTTAAATTATCATAATGTTATTTACACTAAAAGTCACTGAAGGTTTCTTTGTGGACCCCAAAATGATTATTTTATTATCAGCTTAGTTTGGAATCATTCCAAAAACTCCCTTGGAACCTTTATTTTATTTTTTGTAAGACTGCATGGCATGTGGGGGAAAAAAATGCTGTGTGCACTGCCATTCATTTCTAACACAATATTGAATTTAACAGCTGAGCAGTGTTGACAAAGCTTTGTGTTGCAGGCTGCCAGTCCACTTCTGCCATTTCAGAGCTGAGCCATTAGGGAATGCCATTACGGCTATTGATTTGCTTGTTTGCATTCGTTCATGAAGTTGTTGTACAGCGTGGAAAGAAAGACTCCAGTTGTGATTCTGAGGCAGACCTCAGAACAGCCACCTCTTGTGGAATCAGTGTGTGAACATTTAACCGTTATCCTGTCCATCATACTGTCTGTCTTATTTCTAGATGTAATTCAGCAGCTACAAATGTTGCTAGTGGTCCATGAGACATTTTAAAACACAAGTAAATAAATACTTAATATATAAAATATATTAAAGCAACAAAAATGAATGTTATTGCTTTTTCTGGAAACCTATTTTCGCCACTTAAGGAATAAAACATTCTTCGGTAAATGTATTCAGTAAAACTATTAGGATAATGTCAGATTATGATATAATAAGTCATAAATATTCTATAACAGTCACAATTATGAGATACTATGTTGAAATTATGAGATAAATATAGTTATGGCTTAAAATGGGTTAAAAATGAAATTATGGCAAAAAAAATACTATTTATGTCATAATTACGAATTTTAATGTAAAAATTTAAAATTTTGTATCACACTTGTCCTGTTTAGTATTTATTTCTAGCTTTTAGTATGTATTTTTGTTCTTTTTATCTCACAATTATTACTTAGTATCGCACAATGTCCTTTTTTTTATGTCATACTTATGACTTTTAAAGTCATAATTATCATATATGGTGGAAATGGGCTTCAATAATTTTTGAACCAGAGTTGCTTGATTTGTTCCAGAATGATTTGACATTTTTTTTAACCAATCGTTTGAGTGAATGATTCAGCAACTCTCAAAAAGACAGTCATATGTAACAAACACTTTTAAATTACAGAGCATAGTGGAAATCAATTAAAAATAAAAATAGCACAACGCAACAAAACAATGTACACATTAAAAGCCATGCATACAAAAATCTGTCTTTCTATTGTTCACAACAATACATTTTTAAAACGTTTGTATGTCAAATAAGGATGGCTTTTGTTTGTAGATTTTCAATGAAATTAAATATCCGATAAATGGATTATTAATTGTTTTATAAAACACCATATGTGAAATTCAAAAATCAGTATCAATTAATAATCTGGTGTCATTTAACTTGTCAGTGTTACTGTGAATTAATTGGACAGTGAATAAACCTGTTTAACTAAACCTACAGTGTAAGCTGTAGTAATGCCTAAGATCTTCAGTAAATCTAAGCAGTGTGCCTTGGTCCTTATTTGGGCCACATTTGTATGAACACAGTGTCACAGAATAATAGTGTGTTGTTGCTGTGCAGAATTGTGAATAAGGCTGAGTGAATGCTTTGGGAAATCTGGCAGCAAATCCTCTAGTTGGCAAGTTTGCTCCTGAGGCGACCTCTGGCATATGGCATATGTACCCCTCACTGTGGTAGCACTTGCTGCCTACTGTTCTAACAGAGCCTGTCAACCAGGGGGGTTTGGCCATACTGTAGGCCAGACGGAGACCAGGGAATGGTGCACAGTCCAGGCCAAAGGGTCAGTCTGCCTAAGGACGGCTGGAGAATAATCACAACACACTACGAGCACTAAAGCATCGAGCTCTCACCTGTGCTGTCATCGTACACCACAGTGACCGTTTTCCACTTGAAGAAGTGAACCAAGTCTAAAATGGCTCTGCTGAGGGAGGAGAAGTCTGGGTAAAGGCTGACGTAGAAGGAGTCGCGGTTGTCTGACACTTGGTGCTTCCACTTGGTCTGGATGTGCGGCACCCCCAGAGCGTTACAGATGGACTGCACCGCGTTGGCCGAAGAACTGTGGGAGGGACCGAAGATGGCCGCCACACCCAGAGAGAGCTGGTCACAAGCTGGAGACAGAGGACAAAAGGCTTATTTTCCTTGTTTTATTTTGTGATTTTGTTATAACAGAAACACCAGAGCCCGATTCATAGCTACTTCCAGTGTCCAAAGTAATATTTATTGCAACAACAGTAACGCTGAACTCATTTACTTTTATTCCCCATCATTTTTTTTTTTTTTTTTTTGGCAAAGCCACTGTGTTTTAATTGCGTCTTTGTAATCTTTAAATAAACTGGCATGGAAAAAAGCGCAGTGGCAGCGGCTAATGGAGTGTATAATCATTATAAGAGAATTCAGATGTTTCCCCAGCGTGTAAATGACAGATGATTGCAGACTGCGAACCTGTCTCAGGGGTATCAGTAGTTCACTGAATCACCCCTTCTGACTCATTACCTAAAACCAATCAATTCTCTCTGCATATGCACCAGACGGCTACTGATGTCCTCCTGTGGTTAAATGAATTCAATATAAAGCCCACGTCCTTCCTCATATATCTCACAGCACATTTGTCTCTGATCGTGTAGGGTCTCGCGGAAGACAGCTGACAGCTGGAGATGGCTTTACCTTTTCGGGAGGCCTCAAAGCTGTCGTGGATGTTTATCCTTTGGATGTCGTATGTGAGTGTGGTGTTTGGCAGTAAAGTTCTGTTCCTGTTGATTGTATTTAAAGCAAACTTAAAGGCAAGTTCTTCAGCACCAGATGGGCCACTTTCAATGGATTCAAATATCCCCCCTAAAAACAGAGAGAGAGAGAGAGAGAAGAGAAAACACAGTTTTATTAACCTCTCACCTTCTGGACTATGGTTTCTAGAGATATTAACAAAAAATATATATAATATAGAAGATTGCTGAAAATAATTTAAGTATTCATTCATTGCATGCTTGGATTTGTATACTAAATAAATTAGTCCAATTTTTATTTACATTTAAAGTAAGGTTTGATATCACTTTCTGTCATAATCCAAGACAAATATCATGTTGTAGGACTTATTTATAAGTACATATTTATATGTATATCATATCATTGCATAAATACTTGTAATGTCATTGAATTATGATTAGAATTATGAACTGCTAAATGTACTGACAAGCATTTATGGTAAACTAAATTGTACTTTTATGTCATTTATGTTTAAACTTCTATGTCATGCATTTAAATATATTTGTAATTACACATTTGTAATGATAAAGTTGCAATTACAAAGTACAATTTAAAAATATTTTTTTAAGTATATTAAAAAGTGTATTAAAACAGTCGTGCAAGTATACTCTCTTTAAGTACAGTTAAGTGACATTTATTTCATTAATATTAAATGATCTGCAAGTACAGTTTTGTTTTAATATCTTTAAGACTTCAAGTACCCTACAACTGCTAATTCAATAATACATTTCAATACACTTCTTTTTCACAGGGGGACGAGGGCAATAAATACAATTTCACTGGTAGAAACACTGTAGAGCAAAAATAGAAATATCAGATCAAAATAACTAATATGTGATATGGCACCAGTGTAGGTTAAGTGCAGTAAATGTCAAAGAATGATGTAATGTAAGAAGTTGGAAGGAGAAAAGTATATTACTGTTTGCTTTGACTCAACCCATTCGAGCGTATAATAGATATATATCCAAGCTCCTTACAGAAGGTATGGTTTTAGAGCGCAAGCTGCACAACAGCTTTCCCTTTGTGAGTCTGCTTGACAGGCTGTATATAAATGGATGCCTTTAGTGTTGGGGACTGATGTGTTCTGATTGGCTGGCGAATCAATCAATCAAGCCCTGGGGAGCAGTGAAGCACAGCATAGAGAGATTGAAGTGTTTTGCTTGGGTCAGTCAGCAGTTTGCCCCTGTTGACTCACCATATGTCAGACTAGAGCTCGATTCGGTGTTTTACTTACATTCGCTGGAGGTTCCATCATTTAAATGATCCCTCAAGACAGTACAAATAAAACCATTTCACCGGCACACACTCTCTTTACATGACTCTCAACTGTCTAACATGTAGGTCAAGAGCAAGTACTATTAATTGGTGTTGTTTCAAGTATCACCTACAGCACAGGTTACTGCTGAAAACTGACAATAGTAAGTAAAATCTGACATGAACTAGTTTGAAAAATGTAAAAGTAATACAGATGACGAAATGAAAAAGAGAGTAAATGAATAGAGAGTGGTTGGAACAAATCCCTTAAAGCATTTTCTGTAAAAGAAGAGGGGAAAATTGAGATGCTCGTACAAATCTCTCAGCCTTTTACAAAAGAAAAGAAGAGGAATACAAGATAACATAATCAAACAACCTTCCCATGTGGATTTAGTATAATATGAACAAAATATGCCTTTTTGTTGGTAATTTTGAGGAAATGTGTGTTCCAGTTTAAAAGTGTTGTCTGAGGTTTCAGTCACTGTTGTTACAACCATTATTATTCATGGTTACATCACTTCAAAACAAAAAAAAGTGCCTGAATAAGGAGCATAACCTGTCCATTATAATCATTCGAGTGTTCCAAAATAATGTAATGATCAAACAATTACTGAAAAAAACTGTCCATCCATCAATATGAGTTATATTTTATGGCATGTAGGTTTTAGCAGATTTTACAATTTATACTCAATTTACAAACTAGACGTATTGCCTATGCTTATCATCACTGTGTTTTAGAACTGAGCTGCAGTGTAGAATCAGATAGGTAGTTTAACAAAAAAGTAATCCTGATTTCCTGTATGAAAACAAATGTAAGGTTACTAAAGGTCATCTACTGATATTATAACCGAAAGAGTCTGGGCAGGTAACAACAAACTTTTCCCCAGGAAATGCATTCATACATGTTAAATATCCATCATCCATCTCGTAACTCATAGGGCGAGCTCTGACAGTGATAAACTGGGGCTTGTATGACATAATGAATCAATTTCCTGTGGGGAAATGTCAGTTTCTCAAAGAGATCTCTCAAGCAACTGACAAACGTTTTCATCAAATCTGGATTTTTCTATAGTCATTATATCTAGAAATAGTCTCAAATTACATGTAATTTACAGATTGACTGTTCATATCCTCCATCTCCTTTTTTACTTAATTGGGGCATGTTGTCACACATTATACTCCAGTGCATATTTCTCAGTTAGGTTTATGTTTATTTATTTATTTATAAGCACATGCCTTTAAGGCTTTAAAAGGCCATTACATTCGCACAATATATAGGGAACGCGTCATTAAACAGCCTATTGTAGAGTATACAGGAACATTTAAACAGTAAAACCATTCTGAAAAGCAAAAATTCATGAAATAGCAAAAATGTAAAAGGAAACAAAAATATATTTAAAAAAATATATAATTAAAAAAAAAACATTGCTTTGGCTGACAAGTATTTTAATTGATTAATCAATTGCATAAAATTACAGCTACATATAAAACAAACTTTTCTTATGTGAAAGTGATTCCAAAAATATTATGAAATAGATATTTATGTTATCATTATTGATAACATAATATGATGAGATTATATTATACAAATAACAAAAATTTAAGACAGTTCTAAAATATTAGTTACAATAATTTATACGTTGTCTTTCTAAATATTACATTCTGATTGTCTGGGTATAATACAACAAAATAACAAAAATCAGCTCTTATTTTTAACAGCCCATTCAAATTTTGTGCTGCAAACATCAATGACTGCCTTAACTTGTCCATGCTGGCAAGTTCCTACATAAGTGGAGTGGTTCTTTGCCTCCACATTAAAAATAATCCACCTATTGGATTATTTATACAATGTATATACAATTTAAGACTAGAAAAAAGTCAAATTATTTACTTAATTTAAAATTATTATCTAAATTGTACAGATTATTGAAGTGTGGGTTAAATCTTATTTTGATAGTCCACTTTAGACATTCTACTTTACTATAAGTAACTTTGCAACTGCATGTCAACTAATTCTTATTAATTTGCAACTACGTTTCTACTAACTTTGAGTACACAGGTTAGGTTTAGGGTTAGTAGAATAAGTTGACATATACTTGCAAAGTTTCTCATAGTCAGTATGTTGTATGTTGTGGACCCATCAAAATAAAGTGTTAGAAGATATTAAGCAGAGAGTCAACTAATACTCTAATGACTGCTAGTTGACATATAGTTGCAAAGTTACTTACTGTTAGTAGAATGTCTAAAGTGGACTATCAAAATAAAGTGTTACTGAAGTATGTTTTACAAGTATGTGTCACATGTTTGACCTAGTTTCTTCTGTTCCCTCATTGGTTAATTAGCCCCACACCTGTTTCTGTTCTCCCTTGATTATGTTGATGATATAAGCCTGTGTTCTCCCTCCACTGTTTGTCTGCTATTGAGTTTGCCATATGTGTTTTGCAACCTCTTTCTCCTGGATTTCAACTGTCGATTATTATTAAAAACTATTGTTTGGACTCGTCTCGCGCTTCCTTAGCATACACACACGTAACAGTATGCTTCCAGTTGAGATATATGTATATATGTAGCATTGCATGTACAGACTTAACCTAAACAGTCTACAGTGAATAGTTAAGATTATTTAATTAAAAAAAAGCAATTGCTAAAAATATTCTCATAATTTGTTTTCCATCATATCAAAGCATCCTGGTCAAGAGTGCTGTGTGTTTACAACAGCTATCCCAGACCTGCCGTGACTGGTAGTGCTCTCCGCTGGGCAGCTGTCTAGTGAACAATGCCCTGTGCCTACCTGATCGCTCGCAACAGTCTCACACATGCCACCGCACTCGATAACACTCTCAGACGCTGTGACATATTTATCACACAGCAGCTACATAATCAATGGCAGCACAATACATCCATTTCTGCATCCACAGGGAATGCTTGCTTACAACTGCTTACTCCATAACAGCTCAGAGGAAATTAGCGGCCATCTTCCTGTTTGAGAGAAATGAAACTGTCATTTATCATCTAACATGATCAATCCCTGTTACCACAATGGAATTACCTGCAAAACTGGTCAATATCATACAAGAAAATGAACTTGAAATATCATACAAGAAAATGACTCCATGAAATAATATGAGTTTGAGCTTTCATTTCATGCCTGTTCCCGGCGCGCAAAAACATGTTATAAGAACCTTTTGCTAACGTTCACATTGTTATGTAATATTATTTCTCTGAAGGTTCAAAATGTCAAAAAGAAAATTTAAATGTAATAAAAATTAATGGAAGTTGTTTTTTTTGTTTTGTTTTTTCTTGGTTATACAAATGTTAAGGGAACATTCCATTTCATCATTTTGCAAACACCATGGGAATGTTACTTTAGAATGTTCCCTGTATGTTCTGAAACAAGTTATAACTTTTAAAATCTAAAATGTTTAAAAAAAAAAAAAAAAGTTCCATGAATGATGTATTAATAAGGTTGTTGTTTTTTTTTTTTTTTGTTTGTTTTTTATCATAATTTTGAGAACATTATCAAAGACCAGATATAGTAATATAACTGGATTTGTCCATAGCTTTATTATTGCCAGAACTTTATTCATAGTTCTGAGAATGTTCCCTGTTATTTATTTGATTGACTGATTGATTCCCGTACATGCATGTAAAAAAGCCACCATTTTCCATTATCCAAGTGATTGCCTAAAAAAAAATGACCAGTTTTATATATAAAAGAAAATGAATAAAATATATTCTCATAGACTGACTAGCAGATGTGCTTTTTATTTTCTGTTTGCTATTGTTCTCTCTTAATATAACACACTGCTTGGCAATCTTCTTGGCAACCTCTTGTTCACTAGCATTGATGAATATTATTGATTGTATTTTTGGCGATTTGTTTACTAGTTGTTGTCCCATGTGGTGGTGGGAAGGAACCATGTTGAGCTGCTGAATTCGGAGGAGATTTATCTACGAGGACATAAGAGGATTTTAAAGGGGGGTGTGAAATCTCATCTACATAAATGTTGATTCATGTTGGTTTTATCATAAGTTCAACCCTACTTTTATAGCTTATTGAAATGTGCTGAGAATTGATAGCAGAAAGTCTGCTGGTCTGCACAGCTGTAAAGAGGCTCACTTTCAATGCTGCATGCAGCAGCCAATAGAAACACTCTCTTAAAAAGGGCATATGCTGTTTTATGGATGTTGATATGCTGGTGTCCCCATAAGGTTTCTTAACAGCTTCACCAGAAAGACCATACTGGTTGACAGGCATTTTTGCATAGCTATGTGCTGGACCAGAATCAATCCAGCAATAATCTCCTGGACCAGCATGTAAATTTATTCAATTATTCACCAGGTCAGAAAATACATAAATGGTCAGGAACTCCACTTGAACTAGAGATAATTACAGGATATGAAAGGTATTATTTTCTCCAGCCCTTTCCAGATAAGATTTGCATTGCTTAGAGTTCACTTTACAGCTCTCAGAAATAATGTTAAAGCAGCAAAATCTCCAATAGTTTGATCTCAGAAGAATTTGTGTTTCTTGAGTTCAGACTGAGATCTCTGACTTTTGATTGCAGACTTTGGTATCTTTTTGTAATGTTACGATCCTTGGCATCTTTGTTTTTGTGTGTTTTGCTTTGTGTCCGTGAGTGTGTATGTGTGCAGGGATTGGCTCTTCATCAAGGAACGTGACTGGTGGATCTTGAGGCGGGAGACTTTAAAAGGGCGGCGCTACCAAAACACGGGGAGCTCACTTTGGCGTTTGCTGTTGTGGTGTGAAGAGCTCCGGATTCCGCCTCCGCCAACAGATCACCAACGGCTTAGTGGTTATTGTTTGTGGTTTGTTCTGTTTATATTAAGACAATTATATGGAGTGTAGGAGAGGTCTGCTATTTGTTTTGATCTGGTTTTGCGTTGTGTTTTTTGTTTAGGGAGTTAGGGAAGATCATTTGTATTTTCTTTTCTTTGCACTTAGGTTATTTAGTTATCTTTATTTTATTTAGTTCTTTTGTTTGTTATTTTGGCCTTGGGCCTCTCTGAAGCTAATGCTCCTTGTATTCTTTATATTGTTCTTTAATAAATTATTTAAACTTATGAGTTGTTTTGGTGATCTGTTGGCTGCGGCCGGAATCCCGTTAATATCATCCGTTCGCATCTCACCATATTAAAACGGGTCGTAACAGTAAAATCAGAAAGTGAGATTCATTCTGAAACTTTAGAGGAGGCCCATGTGAGATTATAAGAAAGATATGATAATATAAGGTAGTTAATATAAGATAGTCAGATAGGGGAAAAAATGAAGAAGAATTAAAGTTCTTGAAAATGGTCTCCTTAAAAAATCATCATAAATAACTTTTTAAAATGAGGATAACCTCCAACCAACTTGTCTTAATTCCACAAAAGTAAGATGTTTACTGGATTTAACTGGTTGTTTTAAATTAATTATTGTAATTAGGCATGAAAACATAACACCAGCAACATATTATGCTAGCAATGTGCATAAGTACACAACACTGATCAATCATGATTGCCTGATTTTCTTTCTAAATTATTTTTCCTTCAACAGTTTTAATTTTGAGTGCCAACTTTTTAAAATAGCTTACATCACTCATGATAAAATGTATTTACTATATGTATGTATGTATTTAGCATGGAAAAACTATTACATAAATCAAAAGGTGAACAGTTTTTTTTTTTTACAGTATCATTTTCAGCAGCACTAAAGGATTTGTGCACACGCAAGACATGTTCATTAAAATTAGCGTGGCAACACACAGATATGGGATGCTTTCACACTACAGAGAGCGAAAGCCAGATGGAGCATGAATAAATGCAACAGACTGCTGAATCTTTTGACAAGCTTTTACTGTGTATATATATATATATATATATATATATATATATATATTTATATACAGTATATATATATATATATATATATATATATATATATATATATATATATATATATATATATATATATATATTATTTCTTTATTTCTTTATTTATTTTTAACTTGACAGCACATTAAAAACACAACTTTGAGTGATAATCTGTGGTCAAGCGAGTCACAACAAAAATAGTGTGCATGCTTATAATTATGGCAATTTGCAGACAGCACAATAAGACAGCGGACTGTTAAAAAAAAAAAGGTGTTTTTAATTTAGTTAGCATGTGAGTGTGTTTTCAGTAAGACCTGCAATACAATCAGGTAAAAAAAAAAATTATAATAATAATTTTATTTTTAAGAACTTGTGTTTAAGAGTTCTTAAACATAATATTTAAGTTTCTTTTCTTCTTCTTTTTTTTAAATAATTGCACTTCTTGACTTCTTGGGACATTCTTGCAAACTTATTAGGATTGACTATTTTAAGATGTTTTGAGTGAAATATTCCTTTAAGCCAAGTCTCCATTCACTCTGATTTTAATCTCTTTGTGGACTAGAAAAAAATAATGGTGATATTAAAGAAATCTCATATGGTATGGGGGTTTTCTTTCATGCAAGTCAAGTTTCCATCATGCATTGATCTTCTCTGACTATCTGTGATATGTCTTTGCATGAAGTGATGGGGTAGTGTAAAATCTATCATTTTCAGTTCTTTGAGAGCAGAACATGCACATCAAGTCTATGCATGTGACAGACCATGTGTCAGCTGTGCAGAGATCTAAAGGTGAAACATTTCACAACTAAAAAGAGAGGAGGGGGGCAAAAACTTACATGGAGAAATTAATTACAAAACTAGTTTTGGTTTGATGCATCTGGGGAGGAGAGGTTATTTATGTGGAAAATAAGGTGCTCATGCTAGTATTTTCTCTCCCCAGTGGTGACAGTTTGATGGCTATCAGTGTCAGATTATCAGCCTAGCATATCGAGATGCGTAGTGCAGCGTAACAGGCTTGTAGGACACATTCCATCTTTATCAAGCCTGGAGCCGTGATGCAGGAGACAGGGAGCCTGGACTCTGGATTGAGAAAGAACAGCATGATTCTACAGGGCTCAGTCTCTGCATACAGCAAGGCTCAAAGATGTGCTCTCGAGGAAAGCAAAATCAGCCATGAAACTGCATGAACCCATTTCAGATTTAAATTGAAATGTCTTTCTCAAACTAACTTGCTCTTTGAAACTATTTTTAAGCTGCTGTGTGTAATGTGTGGTGTTAAAATTATTTCTTCTGCCCCAATTTAATGAGCACAGTCAGCTACATAAGTTATCCATAAGACTTGTAAACACTGTGACTCTGCTACACTTTCAGAACATTGTCAAATTCTGACTCAACCAAGGCCACAAAACCAGAGGACCATATCGGGATAAGGCCTAATAAATCAACCAAACCAACCCAGGCTCATTGGGGGAAGAAAAAAAAAAATCTTCTGTGGTGACATTTCTGAAAAATTATATTCAAAGCATGCCCAAGTGAAATGTCCAGAGAGTGGCACTACAATCATGTTCAATTTTCTCTAAAACAGATGAGAATGTGAAAGTAGCAACATTTTATTACATTGGTTGTTGTACTATAAATATGAGGGAAGTTCAGAAATTAAATGTCTAATGAGTGTCTCTAAATATGTAATACTCTTTTGCATTACATACCACCGATATAAATCCTATCCTAAAACACACCAATAGTGATAATAAAAGTAAATGAGGGATAAAAACACTTTTGCTGAATAGACCATGTAATTTTTCACTTCTACAATTCTTGTTTATTGTGACTTGTGTTTCATGGGACTCGTAGCTGAGTGCTCCACATTACAAGTGCAATGTTGTACCGGGTGGGCTACCAAGCAAGTTTACTACATCAGGAGCTGGTTATATGATACAAACATGAAATTGTATTAGTTCACAAATCATGCACTATGTAAATGTGTTTTGAGGTCATAACACAGTATTGTTCAAGGAACTGGGCAAAGAAATAAGTTTCCATTAATCAATAATCTGCCCTGTAATCAAAATTTGTGTGGATTTTGTACTGCTTTCAGTCATTTCAGTTAAACACTGCAGTGAATTGTTGTAGAGGTACGATTTGGAGGTTTTGCAAAAATGCAGGTATAGAGGCACGATTTTCCTATGTGGAACAAAATAATTATATTCTTAATATTCTTGATTGGCTCTATGACTCTCTCTCCTCTCCACCTGTAGCTGGTGTGTGGTGAGCGCACTGGGGCTGTTGTCCTGTGGCTGCCGTCGTTTCATCCAAGCCGATGCTGCACACTGGTGGTGGTTGAGGAGAGACCCCCCACATGATTGTAAAGCGCTTTAGGTGTACGGCAATACACAATAAAGCGCTATATAAATGCATGATCATCATCATGACAAAATGCATTATGAAGAAGAACTGGACCTGTTCTGCAGCTGCATTAGAGCTAACATTAGCATCATGCTACATAAGACAATGTATGATATTAATAGTACACTTTTACTCAGAACTCACTTCAAACCACCATCGAGTGTTTCTAATAACTTATTTTACGATCACATGTGGAATTTGGTTGTTTACTGTTGTTAAAATATGCTATTTATATCACTGCACAAATTAGCATTTCAGATGTACACATTCCTCACAAGTAAATCACATACAAACCATTTCTATCGTAATCGTATGTTTATTATCTAATATAATCTATAGTGGCTGTCATGTTTATTTCTGCTGTGTAAAAGCCTTAACATGTATGCTCTGCTGAAACTCACGTTGTTTGATGTTAACCGCCTCTCGTTCTTAAGTTGCCAGGGATACATTCCAAGTATAATATAATAATAGTAAAAGGATCTATTTTCATTTTTATTTGTCTATATACACTTTGGGCGGTCGCGGTACAAAAAGCCGCAACCCACGGCTCTGTAACTTTTTCCTGCAACTGTATTTTCAAAATAGCCCACTTGTGCCGCTGCCCTGGCAACACTGGTGCTGTACCCTCATCACACAATGATAGATAACCTTTCGCGCTGCGATGACAGGAAGAAGTTAGGGTCAAACCTTATCAAACGATTAATTTGCCTTAAAAAAATATGATTTAAAATATGATTGATTAATCGCATGCGTTAACGTGTTAACGTTGACACCCCTAATATATATATAATTTATTTAATTTTTTTCTCTAAGCTGCTCCATAAATTTTGGAACTTCAGTGTTCCCAGTTAAATTCCAGTACAACACTTTCATCCAGTTGCAATTTACAATACAATGTTGGTGTTGTTGAAACAAATGTCGCTGTTCATGAAGCTTAATCGAACAATGCTTAAAATGAATTGCATGTATTAATAATTTCTCTGCCCCTAGGAAACTCCAGTGTGTTGTGTAATAAAGAACCAAATTAGTTGTATTTGAGAAATGGCCTGTTACTTACTCCAGCTGTCACAAAATCACTCGCCCTCACCATCTGCCTTTCCCTGTTTTCCTCATTATTATAATCACTGCAACATCTTTACTAAAGACCTACTTTGAACAATGTTACCGTAGAGGGATAGTCACCCAAAAATGAAAATTCTGTCATCATTTATTTTTTTCTTTAGTGGAATATACAAATTGAAGTCAACTATAAGTAAAACCATTTAGTTTAGGCATGTTTTAGAGCTAAACTTCAACTAAGCTAAAGGTCTTTGGCAACAACAAGCAAACGAAACAAACACATGGTACCTTAAGTCAGGTAGACCTTGTGTGTGAGATCAAACCAAAAAGATTCAACAGTTAAAATACACGCTGTCCAAACACACCATTTGTACACATTTTTACTATTCACTTTGCTTCCAAGCCAAAAAAAAAAAAAAAATCACACTGTTATGAATGCACCAGGGAATAGAAGACAGACTCCAAAAGCTGAAAAATGACTTTGAGCATACTGCAACATACTGGCATTAACACAGCTCATTTTGTAACTGCTGAGGTGAGCTTTTGGCTGCCGTGAGCACTTGCATTTTGTGCAGCAGCACTTTGTTAATATGCTTCAGAATAAATCTTATTACGGTTTCTCTTTACTTTCCATTTCTTTCGTCTTTAGCAGATCGATTTGCTTAACAATGATAAGAATCCCTCCAGCTTAACTCATCCACCTTGGGCCAACTTACAGAAAGCTGGGATTGTGCAGCCTTCTCCATTTTTAATGAAGATTCTTTTTGAACTCGGCCGCGGCGTATTGATTTTCCACTCGCAGTCAAGTGTTTGATATGATCTTGAATGGTGATGCGGATTGGAAGATGTGCCTGGATGTGGTTTTCTTTCATTTCTCGTACGTTTTGGCCCGTGACCCATCAGTATTTTACGATAATCCTTGCCCATTTAAGAGATCGGCCTTGGATCTAATGAGTTATGAATATAAGCCTCACGAGGCCCATCAGCTTTGCTTGAGGTTTGTGTGGTGAATGCTCGCTCTCAGGCTGGGCGGCCAATATAAATCGGGGCGTGAGGTTTTGTGTTAGCGGTGGTCTGTGGGGGCCTCTTGCTGGTTGGAGATCAATTGTGAATTTTTAATTCTGAGTGAGAAGTCTTTCAGCTTGGATCCCCAAAGTATAATGTCTGCATTCGTTTTATCTTTCTCATGAAATCCTAAAATCCCCTCAAACTCTATAAAAAGAAGGCTCTTCGACAAAGCGGATGTGCTGCTCCTGGTTTATCCTGAAAGAAAACATAAAGAAAAAAAATGCAACGTCGCATCCCAAAACTGTCCCCAAACCACTTTGACAGGCACGTAGTTTGAATCTATTCTAGGTCAACAGTCACTTCTTTTAAGCTTGGAGAGAGAAAAAAAAAAAGAGTAAAGATGCAAAACAAGACAGCGCACAGGGGATCTGCCTCAATCTTTACGTCCAGAACTATTACGGGAACATTTGTTGTCTTGTTCAGAATTCATTTCCCTGTGAATTGGGGCCAATATCCTACTTATTCATTTGAATATGTTCCAGGGCAGCCAAGAAAATTGAACCTGTGCACTTTTGTTGTGCAGACAGCTATAAGTTTGGTCGCAAATGAGTATTTCGTGACTTATGAACTCGTAGAGGGAGTGTTGGGGGCGAGAGGAACGCTTCAGAACATGCGCTCCTGATAATGAAAAAAACAAAGGATAGCAAATCAAATTGACAGAAATTCTATTTTCTCATGGTGAAAACAAACGTCAACTGTGCACTGAATTACAATTGAAAGCTAAGATGGTTCAAACACTCAGTGATAAAACATAGAACTGCGAGGCTCAGCTACCGCAAACACATCCGAAGTGAAGGATCATTTCTCTCCAGCTGCTTACAGAGCCAGAAAACGTCAGGAGGTGTGTGTGTGCGGCCTATATATCTGTGTCTTCCTATTTAATGAAGTCTGATGAACTTGACAAAAACACTCTGTCGCTATGCAGACTCTCGGTAACAAGAAGGTGGCCTTACGCTTGCACAGATGGCTCCTATTGGTTGGCCGACCTGACAAAGTGAATGGACCATGGCAATGCTTTGTGACTAATAGACTCCAGCTCAGCCTCAAGGTCACGGCCAGGTGGGTTCCATGGCAACAGACGAATCTTTATCAAAGCGTGGACCGGTTGAAGCGAGCCACTGCTTCTAGAAGGTTCTTTGGGAATCTTTGAGATGGAACAAAGTCTGATGGATGTGGTGAAATGAGCGAGCTGTCTCAGTAATTAACTTGTTCCCTGGGATTTTCAGACGGGAATAGATGAGAGAAAGTGTTAACTCTTTTCTGACTGCACACATGCCTGGACACGGACACTGATTCACGAGTTCACACTATAATAAATAGAATGAAGTTTATGCATATTTGGTGTGCTGTCCAAGGGGAGGGCTCCAAGCTCGGAACTTTGGCCCGAACCCAGAGTACCCCCCCCTAAAGGGTTGGACATGAATTGTTGTAAGTGTGGAGAAGGGGTGGCGGAGGGATGCTGGAAAACTGACAAGGAACAGAGGTAAATCTGCTGTGTGTATATATACACACCTCTTATCTTGTTAACTGGTTTGATTACTGATTGTGCTCCTCTCGTGTTAATTAGGTTAATTATCTGAACGTGCTCCTCCTGAACTTTGTTAATAAAACATCATTTAAAGACAGGAAAAGCGACCATGGCAACCACATTCATGTCAAATACCACAAAAGTATTTACAGAGCTCCATTCCATATTCCACCAGTTTACACATTCATTTAAAGGATATGAGATTGTGGAAGCAGATACGGTTTGCTTGTTATCTGTAGAGGGTGCTGTGCATGAGGCGCAACTCAAGATCACAGTTTCCACCCTGGACAAAACTAAAGAACAGTGTGGGTGAGAGTAAAGGATAGAGGCCAGAGAACTAGTTCCCTACTGTCATAATAAGCAGGATTCCATGCAGCTGGTACTGAATACTTCTTCAATTATAAGCCTCATTGAAAGTACAAAATGTGCATTAATCTGGCATTAGCTGTTAATGTAACTGGCACTGGAAGTAATGCTCATGGTTGCTTTGAGGCAAACAGTCATATGCTTTAAATATCATGTGTTTCCCGGGTCCTTAAAAAGAAAGACATTACAAAATTTCTCAAATGTTCTCTATAGGTGAAAGATCTGGACTGCAGGCAGGCCAATTCAGCACCCGGACTCTTCTACTATGAAGCCATGCTGTTGTAATAGCTGCAGTATGTGGTGTTGCATTGTCCTGCTGAAATATACGTCGTCTGGAGGGGAGCATATGTTGCTCTAAAACCTTTATATACCTTTCAGTATTCATAGTGCCTTCCAGAACATGCAAGCTGCCCATACCATATGCATTAATGTGCATTAATCTGGCATTAGCTGTTAATGTAACTGGCACTGGAAGTAATGCTCATGGTTGCTTTGAGGCAAACAGTCATATGCATTAAATATCATGTGTTTCCCGGGTCCTTAAAAAGAAAGACATTACTGAAAGAACAATAAAGATCAGCAAGACCAATATGAGCCATCCAAAATTTGATCATTTAGAAATTATTGAAAGTATTATAGGTATTAGAAAACACGAGCAAAACTTCTGTTGCTACTGCTGGATGAAACTGTGAGTTTGTTATCCACCAGAGTGGTTTCATTGACATCATGACATTTCTTTCAGGTTCACACAGCGATGACCCGAGCTACAGTCTTCTCTCCTCAAGACAAGATAAGAAAGACAAAACTCTTCCTTATATATAAAAAAATACAACCCAAATTCCAGAAATGTTGGGATGTTTTTTAAATTTGAATAAAATGAAAACTAAAAGAATTTCAAATCACATGAGCCAATATTTTATCCACAGTAGAACATGGATAACATAACAAATGTTTAAACTGAGAAATTTTAAAATTTTATACACAAAATGAGCTCATGTCAAATGTGACGCCTGCTACAGGTCTCAAAATAGTTGTGACGGGGGCATGTTTACCGTGGTGTAGCATCTCCTTTCCCTAAACCTAACAGTTTAAAGACGTCTGGGCATCAAGGTTATGAGTTTCTGGAGTTTTGGTGTTTGAATTTGGTCCCATTCTTGCCTGATATTGATTTCCAGCTGCTGAAGAGTTTGTGGTCGTCTTTGACGTATTTTTCATTTAATGTTGCACCGAATGTTCTCTATAGGTGAAAGATCTGGACTGCAGGCAGGCCAATTCAGCACCCGGACTCTTCTACTATGAAGCCATGCTGTTGTATTTGTCCATGTCCATTTTAAATGAGCCTTGGCTCAGAGGATATGATGGCGCTTCTGGACCATGTTCACATATGACTTCCTTTTTGCATGATAGAGCTTTAGTTAGAATCTGCAGATGGCACGGCAGATTGTGTTTACCGACAGTGGTTTCTGTAAGTATTCCTGGACCCATTTAGTAATGTCAATGACAGAATCATGCCGATGCTGATGCAGTGTCATCTGAGGGCCCGACGACCATGGACATCCAAAAAAAGGTCTTCAGCCTTGTCCCTTACGCTCAGAGATTTCTCCAGTTTCTCTGAATCTGTTGATAATGTTATGCACTGTAGATCAGTTGTTTTCAATCCTGGTCCTGTTGACCCACTGCTCTGCACATTTTGTATGTCTCTCTTATCTGACAACAACGTTGTTTGCACCGCACTCCTCCGTTACTTGATTCTTTTGTTTTGGTGCGTCAATCTGTTAAATTACTTTGTAAAAGAATTTATGATCCGCACTCACGAGAACAATCTTCTTTTTCATTTTATTTTACAATCATTACCATTGGGGAATAGACACAAACGTTTCGGCTACCAAGCCTTCCTCAGTGTGTAAAGCAATTACGTCCCTCCACCCACTTTTCAAATCACCGACCATATCAGCGTCATCACTCATCAGCCAATGCTGAATCACCACAATCATTAAAACATTTCTTTTTTAACTACTATACAATTTTCACAACACAAAACATCATATTCACTAGTGCATCAAGCTATACATCCGTGACTAAGGCAAGAATTATCTAGGATTATTCATTTATCACTATTATTCTAGCCTACAATTTAAATAAACAATCAACATGGCATCAATTGACTTTAAGTAATATAACAGTGGAAAAATTCAATAATTAAAAAAATCAGAAATACATTGTCATCATCAAAATCAGAAATACATTGTCAAAACCATAAGCAATTATGGTTTTCACACTGTAAATATTCAAGATTTATTATATAACATCTAAAGATGAATTCGATCAATTATAGTACATTAAAGAAAAACAGAAAGTTCTAGTTCTTCATTCATGCCATTTGGCGTCAGTGTTTTTAGTTTATGAATCCAAAATGCTTCCCGTTTCAATAGTTCTTTATTTATATTACCTCCTCGACGTGACCCAAAAACCTATTCTATTCATGTACATTTCAATTGCTTGATGTCGTGTCCCATTTTATTAAAATGTCTCGCTACTGAAGAGGTTATATCTTGTCATCATATACTCGATTTATGTACGTTAATTCGTAATTTCAACTGACGTGATGATTTTCCTATGTATATCTTTTGACAGGGACATTTTAACATATAGATCACATTACGAGTTGAACAGGTAATACAAGATGTAATTTGAAAACATTTCTGTGTTACTGGACTCATAAACTCTTTACACTTCACCAAATTCCGGTATGCAGCACAGTTTCTGCACGGAAAACAGCCTTGTATATATGCAGTCTTTTTTCTCCTTACTACATCTGAATTTACCATCATATCTGATAGATTTTGTGATCTTTTAAAAGTGAACAATGGGTGATATTTAAATTTATCATTTAAAGATTCATCAGATGATAATATGTGCCAATATTTATAAATAATTGATTTTATTGTATTACTGTGCTCATTGTATGTCAACGAACAATTTACTGAAAAATGTATTTGTTTTTTATTGGGTCTATTTATTTTCAAAAGATCATGCCTATTCAATTTGTTAACCTTATCCAATGCGTTATTTAACCAGTTTTGTGGATACCCTTTAGAACGAAATCGTTGGAATAGCAGTTTTACCTGTTCCTCTAATTCATGTTCAGTACTACAGTTACGTTTTAATCTATGTAATTGACTGATCAGTAAACTACGTTTTAAAGGAGCTGGATGATAACTGGCAATAGATAATATTGTGTTTTTATCCGTTAGCTTTCGAAATACTGTTGTATGTAATGACTCATTGATCTTTGTTATTTTAACATCCAAAAATTTATGGAATCACAGCTTTTTTCCATTGTAAACTTAACTGATTTTGAATTTTCGAAATAATGAATTGAATTTTCAAAATAATGAACAACATGAAAAGTTCCTGTTCAGAACCTGACCAAATCATAAAACAAGCATCTATATAACGCATCCAAACTTTAATATTTGACTGAAATGGATTATTATTATAGACATGATCTTGTTCAAATTTACCCATAAATAAATTCACATAATTTGGTGCTATTGGAGTGCCCACCGCTGTACCTTGCACTTGCAAATAAAAATCTCTCTCAAATAAAAAATAATTCTTGGTTAAGACTAATGTAGTAAGATCCATTATATATTGTGATGGTACTCTGCTGTCATCATCTTTACAGTAAAAATTTAGTGCATCCAAACCTGCCTCATGAGGTATATTTGTGTAGATTGAAGTGACATCGAGTGTTACAAGCCAGTCCATCGTGCTTATGCAAGGAATTTGATTCAAATTATTCAAAAAATCAGTGGTGTCGTTTAAATAGGATGGCAGTTTTTTCACTATCGGTTGAATCAAAGAATCAAGAAATTTAGATATAGTTTCTGTCAATGATCCATTCCCTGAAACAATTGGTCGCATTGGAGGATCTTCTAGTGATTTATGAATTTGTGTGTATAAAGTGTATAAAACCGGAATCCTAGGATATTCATTTTTTAAATATTTAAATCATCGTGAAATTAATCCATTTCCTATCTAACACTATTTGTAAAATTTCATCATTTTTTTTTCATAGGACTCAGTCGAGTTAAATACAAGTTTCTTATAAAATGTCTCATCATGTAACATCCCTTTTATTTTCTCGATGTACATACTAGTATTCATAACCACAATCCCTCCACCTTTATCTGCTCGTTGATTAGTCAATGTCGGATCATTACTTAATGCTGATAATGCTTCTCTTTGCACTCTTGTTAAATTTTTCTTCTTGCATAATTCATTATGAGATTCTTGTAATGATTTTTCCACATCGTTTTCTACAAGTCTACAAAATGTATTAACTGAATGATTATGAATTACTGGTGTAAAAGTACTTTTCCATTTAAACTGTTGTACATATGGAGTTGCATTCACATTCGAATTAAAAAAAACTTCTCAGTTTCACATTTCTGAAAAACTTAAATAATTCGACCTTAACATAAAGGGATTTGAGACATTATATGGTACAAATGATTGATGATACTTTATTCAATACTGTAGTTTGTTCAGTGGATAATTCTTTGTTCCGATAAATTGAATATAATATTGTCTTGATCATTTGAAACAGTACATTCAGATGAAGTTACCTCCCGAAGTCCTTTTCCCCGACACCCTCTTCTTGTTGGTTTCTTCCATTTTGATTGCGTTTGGAGCGACGGGGTTGGCCCAAAAAAGGTTTTCTCTGTCGAGATGTAATTTGAGAAGATGAAGTATAAGAAACATCTGATTCAGAGGCACTTGTGAATCTCAGTCCCCCTCGCTGTTGTTGAGGTTTAGATCTCTCTGACATCCAGGTGTAAACTTTATGGTCTTTATAGTCCATGGTGTCTCTCTTGAATTTGTGAATCTTGACATTGAGTACCTCCATTCTGAATTTATCCAATTTGTCTTCCATTTGTCTCAGAAGATCATCTAGTCGTTTCTTATCAAATTTGTGATTCATTTCCATCTTATGATTTTTCTGTTTTTTCAAATAATGACTTTGTTTCATTCTTAGTGAACTCAATGATCAAGAGCATTAGATTCATCGAGCAATGGTTGAGAATCTCGCACCACTTTTTGCAGAAAAGTCGTCTCGTCCAATTGTTGGTTCTTTTGGATTTGCAGTCCCCGTAGTATCTGACAATTTCTGTAGTACTCACTCAATGACTGCGTTTACATGCGCACGAATATTGCGATTATTTACAATAATCAGAGTAAGGACTTAATCGCATTTTGATGTTTACATGTCAAGAGCAAAGCTCTTACTCCCGTTTACATGCAATTTCCATTATTCTTATTATTCGCTAAGAATTGTGGTTAATTTTTTTACTGCCATTATTCACATACCCCACTGGACAGCACAAATGATGGACTCAGAAAGAGCAGTGTTACTGGTCGCGGTTTTAATTTATTTACGTCTAATGCAGAATGATTTTGTATGGCTGTATTCCACGCTTTTTCTGCGCCATAGAAATGTGATGGAATTTGTTTGCCTTTACGCTGCCGTCGCGTTCTGCTCGCCCTTTCTGAATGAGGGTAAGGAACAGAGACTGCTGGCAGCTTGTTGTGTTTTCCTCAGAATGCGATGCTTTCTTCCTCTCCATCGTTTCTAATCTCCGTATTATTACAGGTGCGTGTCACGTTATTCATATATGTCACAAGCGCATGCGCACTTTGGTCAGAGCGGCAATACTGCGATTAAGGTGTTTACATGCCTGTATATTCCGATTAAAATCGGCGTACGTTACGCCTATGTTAATACGATTATGCTTGCTGCGATTATGAGCTTAATCGTATTATTTAGATTGAAGTATTGCGTTTACATGGGGTAAAGCATAATCGCAATATCGCCAAAATCTCACTATAATCGCATTAAGAGGGTCCATGTAAACGCACTTAATGTTTGGGCATGTAGCTCCAGTGCCAACAGCCTTTGTTCCATTTGTTGTATCATTTCTTGTGTAGAATTTGAGGACATGAGTATTTGGCCCGGGAGTAAAATCTTTTCCACATCTCCCATGGTGAATGTGAATATTGAAGCTTTTTCATCAGTAATTTTAATAATTTCATCAAAAGACATCTTATTGAACATCTTATTGGCATCTTGTTAAAAAGGAAATGTTTTAATGATTGTGGTGATTCAGCATTGGCTGGTGAGTGATGATGTTGATATGGTCGTGATTTGAAAAGTGGGTGGAGGGACGTAATTGCTTTACACACTGAGGAAGGCTTGGTAGCCCAAATGTTTGTGTCTATTCCCCAATGGTAATGTTTGTAAAATAAAACGAAAAAGAAGATTGTTCTCGTGAGTGCGGATCATAAATTATTTTACAAAGTCTCTTATCTGACACACTCAGTGCAGTTCATGGATCTCTCTCCTAACGAGCTGATGATCTAAATCAGGTGTGTTAAATAAGGGAGACATGCAAAATGTGCAGAGCGGTGGGTTCCCAGGACCAGGATTGAAAACCACTGCTGTAGATGATGAGATTTGCAAAGCCTTTGCAATTTGATGTTGAGGAATGTTGTTTTTAAAGTATTCCACATTCTTTTTACGCACTCTTTCACACATTGTAGAGCCTCTGCCCATCTTTACTTCTGAGAGACTCCGCCTCTCTAAGGCATCCCTTTCATAGCTAATCATGTTACAGGTGTATGATCAATTAACATAATTAGTTGCTAGATGTTCTCCCAGCTGAATCTTTTCAAAATGTCTTGCTTTTTCAGCCCTTTGTTGCCCCTGTGCCAACTTTTTTGAGACTTGTAGCAGGCATCAAATTTTAAATGAGCTCATTTAGTGGATAAAAATGTAAAATTTCTCCATTTAAACATTTGTTGTGTTCTCTATGTTCTACTGTGAATAAAATATTGGCTCATGTGATTTGAAAGTCTTTTAGTTTTCATTTTATTCAAATTAAAAAAAAAAAAAAAACATCCAAACATTTCTGGAATTTGGGTTGTACTTCAAACTGGATTAGCTAAGACCCATGTTTATAGAACATTGAACTTTTTTTTTTTTTAATCAAAGAGACTTCAACTCATACACAACCCAAGTCAAGTGTCAATCAATTCTGAAAACATTTGAAAAAAAAAAAAAAACAACTGGAGCCCAGCCCTGTGTATCTATACTGTACTCTACTGTTCAAAAGTTTGAAGTCAAATAAATGCTGTTCTTTTGAACTTTCTATTAATCAAAGAAAAAAAAGCCTGAAAATAATTGCCACAGTTTCCACAAATATATTAAGCAGCACATCTGTTTTCAACATTGATAATAATATGAAATATTTCTTGAGCTGTAAATCAGTATATTAGAATGATTTCTGAAGGATCATTTGACACTGCAATTGCTACTGAAAATTCAGCTTTGTGTCACAGAAAGAAAAGAAGAAAGAAAAAAAAACAGTTAAAACAGTTGTTTTAAATTGTAATGATATTACATTTTTTATTCTTCTTTTGATCAAATAAATGTGGCCTTAGTGAACAGGAGACTTAAATAAATAAATAAATAAATACAATTTTTAAATTTTACATTCCCCAAACTTGAATGGTAGCATTTAACTTTATCTCAAAATGGGTTTTGTCATGTAATTTTCTTGAAGCCTCACTCAACTGTACTAAAAATGGCTCCAAGCAACTGCATATTGTGATACGCAAGAAAAACTGTCTATATTAAATTATAGAAACGTATAGAGTGAATACTGGTGGGTTCTCGCCCACTTCAAGCACTCACCGCAGGTAGGGTTTTATCAGCCTCAGGCATGAGAGACTCCTTTCTCCAGATACAACAGTGACTGTTACTATTATCTGTAGTACCAACCAATTAAGACACCACAAAATGGAGAAAGACAACCCGCTCTCTTTTTCAGCTCATTATATGATCAAATTGGCAAACACTGAAATGGGAACAAAAATGCAAATTTTCATAATCGCATATTACCTCATCACAGCACATATGAGTGGTATACAGTTATCATTTTGCACATAAAAAAAAGGTATTCCATGCATGCCAAAAATTCACACACTGCATATCGCAGAAGTAATAAGAGTACTAGGCTTTTTGTCTATTCCAAACATACTCTTTCCTTTCCTCCTTTTAATCAGAGTTTTGTTTATTCTTCTGCACTGCTCCATCTACCATCTCTCCATTTCTATCTGCCACCAGGTCGTTCCTATCTCATTCAGTGAGCACAAAAGCCAGCCATCAGTGTGTGTTAATGTACCCTAGCGTGAGCTGAGCAGACAGACAGCCTGATACACCACATCAAAGATTTGCTCAAAAAATCTAAAGCACTTCCCAAGAGAATAACAAAATAGCCTCGGAAGTAAGCGGTGACAGTAACTGATTATAAATATTCATAAAGGCTTTTAAAAGTGGGTAATCACTTTTGCTGTTCTGCATAATGCTGCTTATTTATTCAAACGCAGGGACGCGTGGGGAGAAACAGCGCTGTTTGAGCGAGCGAGTAGTGTGTTCTTGTGGGTGTGGTGAGCTGAGGAGACAAAAGCACACACAAAAGTGTGTGTGTGTGTGTGTGTGTGTGTGTGTTTCGAAAACGATGTTTGGAGATTCGGTGATGAGAGGCAGTGAGCGTGTGTGAGATGGGAGGTATTTCACAGTCACACAGACACATTATGGGTGATAATTTATGAGGAAACAGCAGCAACTAATTAGGCCTCACACTCTGTAGGAGTGACATCAACATCTGAGCATGTCTGTTGAGTGCTATTGAAACATACACACACACACACGCGTGCGCGCACATAAACACACATTCACTCCCCTGTCCTTCATTCTGTGTTGTTGTTTTTTAAATAAACACATATACATACATACTGTACATACACACACACACACACAGATAGATAGATAGATAGATAGATAGATAGATAGATAGATAGATAGATAGATAGATAGATAGATAGATAGATAGATAGATAGATCTATCATCATATATCATATTATATATTATCAGTGTTGAGCAGTAACTAGTTACTAGAAATTTAGTTACTGTAATATTACTTTTTGTAGTAACTAGTAGTGTAAATAATTACTAATAATATTACAGTTACTTTCCATAAAACAGCTTAGTTACTTCTGATGCCTCAACCCCGCTGATTTAAAATCTAACTATCAAATAATTCCTAGATTTACTTTCATAATTTTCATGATTTACACATGCATGTGATGTCCGCGGTGCAGCAGGCAAGCTTGGAATATGGAAAAGCTTACATTCAGCGGATAGAAATATTGCATTATATTGATTTTGTCAGGAAAAAAGATCTGTTGTGTAAGTTGTGGCTTTACTTTACTCTGGCATTACATCCCTCTGATCAGCATGTGGTACATTATATTAATAGAATTTAAAATATTTTTGGTAAATTAAACAGTTTCTTACAAACTCATGTGATTTGATAAAATACATAACAAAATTTAATCGCATATGGGTAACGGAAAAATTACTTCAAGCTACACATGACAATTAATGAGATCTTCTACTTGAATGTCACTATCAATCACTATTGAGTGATTGAGTAATAACTTCTGACTGCGATCCAGTGTGGTTTTTGGTCAAATGATGAGGCAGAAATATGTCGTTAGTAACATTCAAGAAGAATTTCTGTGGAACTTCTGTGGAAATTGAAGAAAAAGTACTGTAACTAGTAGTGTAACTAATTACTGTTGCCAGAAAGCATTAAGTAAAGTAACAATATTAATTTTGAAAGGAGTAACTAGTAATGAGAAATATCTTACAGTCTTTGAGTAACTAGTCCAACACTGTATATTATATATGTTATACATTATAAATATAATATATAATATATAATGTTTCAGAGCTCTATAAAAAATCAGCTTTTTACAAATAACAAACATACATTTTACACCACTTAAATTTAAAAAAAAATTAATAAAACATAAGCATGCAAAAGCATTATGAATATATTTCATAAATACGCTATAATCTCACAATGTCATCCAGGACATCAGGCTTGAACACAAATGTGCGAAATGGATATTGATTTTTTTGTTTGTTATCTCTCATTAAGTATAAACACTCATCTCTGGCTTCACTCACAGCTGCTTTGTGCTGTTCTCTCCTCGTTCAACACTACCGCTGGAGAGAGGCAGTCCTGCTGGATGCCTGTCTGGAAATAACACTTTTTTTTTTTTTTCTAGGGTGAATAAAATAAATGGAAGTCCTTGTAGCACTATCACTGCCACAATCAATGTCACACTGCACTCACACAAGAGTTTGCTTCACCTGTTTGCATAAAGCAGGCATCACACACACACACACACACACACACACACATGCTCAGACAAACTATGACAGATTCTGCATGATGGAGGACAACTAGTTGATATACATTCATGGAAACAGCTTACTCACAACATAGCATGTGTCAGTATGCTGCTTTCCCTCTATACGTCTCAGAATGACGCTACATTCTTGCAGTCTGTAGCACTAAACACAATGCTGCCATGTCCCTTCACTTGCTCAAAATTCAGACTACAACATATCCGCATTGCTAAAATGAACAGGACAGTCTTTAAACTGACCAATAACATGCCACCTAATTCGCACACATGAAGATCCTGAAGTGCTTATCAAACTGTGCACTTCCTTGTTTTGATTTTTTATAGTGACATCAGTTCAGTTCACGTTTAGAAAAGACTAAGCTGTTGTATGGACACGTCAGGGAAAAAAGTGTTGAGTTTTGTTTTGGTTTTAACATTTAATGATAATTATTCATTCAATTTGAACTTGAAGTTTTATTGAATGTAAAAATTCATAACAGATACATTAATTAGATGATAAATTGGTACAATAGTGTGCATTCATATTTATTATTTATTTGGGATATTTTAGCTGTGTAATTGCATTTGTGCATTCAATACAGTTATGATTTATGATTTGTTTGTTCGGAAAAGAAGACAGATCTGTTCTATGGACAAGTCAAGACAATTAGTGCTGAGTTTGGTTTTTAAATACAATGTTAATAATTTACTGATAATGATTCTCTCAATTTAAACTTGTAAGAGTTTCCAGTGAATAAATTCATAAATTCATAACACGATTATTACATGATCATCTTATTTAAATTTTTTTTTTGTTCATTTTTTCCATTAAGACATGACCAAAAAGTGTTTGGCATCAAAGTCGTTCAATATTAATAATAAATAAACCACATTGTGGCAAATGAGTTCTTTAGTAGATGGTTTGATATGAATACTTAATCAGACTATCATTATTACAGGTTGTATAAGCCATGTATTATGTTGCAGTTATTTTAAATTACTGGCCAAAGCCAATTCGTAATTGCATTTGGTTTTTGGTGAGAGTTCATTTTGGATTCTGGCTGTGATACAGAGTGGCCATGCATATACATTTCAAACAATGTAATACCATAGATAATATGCACTGCTTCACTCAGAGAAAAGAGGAAACTATTGCAATATTAAACAGCACAAAGATAGTTAGGTCTCTGACATGTCAGCTCTCCATGTAAAATGAAATATTATTTATCAAAATGGGACATAATGATCATTTAAAGCAGTTCTTCATACCTGTTCAGTCTCAAGATATTTGCTTAATTTAAATAATTAAAGGTATTTTGCTTAGTATAAATTGTGCTCTTGTTCATTAATGTGTCATATGTGTGGTGCATGTTATATTCAATTCACTGACTAATCTAAAATCCGAAAGGTGGAAAAATACCAGCAGCATACACTGACAGAGACTGCGGGCCGGCTGCAGTCAAACTCAGAGCATCTAATTGTGTAATCCAATGGCTGACCGTGATCTTTTAGTCGTAAGTTCACATCAGTTACACTGCGCATTCATCCAGGCACACCTTACTCATTCACGGCTTCACCTATCCATCAATCAATGCCTCCATCAATACACAGAGTCAATCAATCAATCACCCCAGAGCTCAGCAGCCTAAAATACAGTCCTCAATCTAATGTCCAGTGATTCTCTACCCAGGCATATAGATTTTCTAGAGGGGCAAAGACAGAAAAAGACATATAAGAGAACAGAGAACAGAGCCTTTTTGCATTGCAACAAAGACCTTTCTGGGAGAAAGCTTTATGGGCAACATATGTGGGACAAGGTTATGATTATTTATAGAATGGCTAAAAATGTTGGACAGTATGGTTTATGGCACAGTTTGTTGATCTCCAGATTTTGGAGTTGGAAAGTAATGCTGCTGGGTTCAGAGTAGCATTTAGGTCACTAGCTACTCAGATAAGTTTGCACTTATTTCATTTCAAGAGTCTGGAAACATATGAGTTTGCGAGTATTTTGGTTTGCAGATATATATATAATCCAGGTTATGTTCTTCCGTTCACTCACCACCAGAGGTCACTCGTTCATCACATGGACTCTTGCACCACACTATTGTTGCACTTCACCAGACTACATTTCCCATCATTCATTGCACCAAGTACACACAGCTGTCTCAATCACAGGCTCACACCTGCTAACACACAATCACAGACTATATAATCCATGGACTTCTATTCACAGTTTGCTGAGTATTGTTCTGCGTGTAGCACTCTCCAAGTGTTAGGTGCCTTACCAAGCCATTCTGTGTTTATGTTTAGCTCTGTTTAGTTCTGCATATATCCCTCTCCTAGTGATAGCTGCTTTACTGAGCCATTCTGTGTTTTTTTAGTTCCAGTATTGTCCAGCGTTTATCGCTTCCCCAGTGATAGCTACACTATGGAGCCCACTTAGTTGTCTTAGTCTTGTCTACTTGGTTGTTTTAGTCTTGCCTTGCCTGTTTCCTCGTGTTCTGATTTCTGCCGTTGTATCTTGGATTAACCCTTTGCCTGCTGTCTCGGACTCTGTTCGCCCCTGCCCGGATAATTGCTCGGATTATTACCCCTCTCGTCTAGCCCTCTGGATATTGTTTGCCGATCGGAGACCACGCCCGCTCAATTGAATACTCTTTTGCCTTGCCCTCTATATACCGGTTTGCCATTTGTGTGACCCTGCCTGTTATGACCATGTCTCTGACTAATAAAGCTTTGCAAATGGATCCGCACGCCTCACATCTCGTTGACCCCGTTACATACACACACACACACACACACATTACTGGTAAAAAGTGTGGAATATTTTTATAATTTTTTTTCTTATGCTCACCAAGGCTGCATTTATTTGATCAAAAATACAGTAATATTGTGAAAATTATTACAGTTTTAAATAACCATTTATTACTTTAATATATTTTAAAATGCAATTTATTCCTGTGATGTAGAGCTGAATTTTCAGCATCATTACACCAGTCTTCAGTGCCACATGATCCTTCTGAAATCATTATACTATACTGATTTTATGTTCAAGAAACAAATCAGTGTTAAAAGCATTTTTTGCTGCTTAA
Organism: Acrossocheilus fasciatus; assembly: GCA_036784905.1. Classification (NCBI taxonomy): domain Eukaryota; kingdom Metazoa; phylum Chordata; class Actinopteri; order Cypriniformes; family Cyprinidae; genus Acrossocheilus; species Acrossocheilus fasciatus. Next base: position 5,716,139 of record CM071953.1, read on the forward strand.
TGTATCTTGTGAAAACCGCGATACAATATCACATAAGGCAGCTGGGTCATCAAACTTGATCCTGGAGGGCCGGTGTCCTGCAGAGTTTAGCTCCAACTTGCCTCAGCAAACGTGCCTGAAGTTTCAAGTATACCTACAGTAGTAGGACCTTGATTAGCTGCTTCAGGTGTTTGATTAGGGTTGGAGCTAAACTCTGCAGGACACCGGCCCTCCAGGACCGAACTTGGTGACCCCTGATATAAGGTATTCTGAAAAAAAGGTAGAAGAAACCTGCAATACTGAATCAAAGTGCAGAAATTATAACAGAAAATACATTATTGTGTAAAAACCAAGGCTGTCAATTGATTTCAATTTTCAGTTATGGAATGCTTATATTAACGATTAATTGGTCAAATTAATATTGCTGAGAAAAGCCTCTAAGTAAAGATAGTTTAAACCTGGAATCAATCATTGACAAAAATTAGCTTTAGATTATCACAAAATCATTGCAAAAATTAGCTTCAATATATTATAAGTCAATATAATGTTTATTTTATTTCAAAGCATTAAACAAAGTCATTTATTCATCCATTCCAAATGAATCCATTTGATCTACATATGCTATATAGACTTTGGTTCATGCTTGGCATCTCACTGTATTTTTAGTGTCATGTGCCATGTGTGCTGCTTTAAAAGAAAAATGCAGTTTAAAATATATTATTTTATTTATTTATTTTCTCTTTTTTTCAGAATTTCTGTATAGTGTGAGAAAAAAAATGATTAACTGTTACTATTTATTATAATAATATGTATTATAATAAATTGTGCTAATAAATAGCAATACATTTATTATAACATTCTATTTTTACAGTTGATCACATCTTAAAAAGACATGTTAAAGTCAACACTAATAATCATTAATTAAAAATATTCTAATAATGATAGATTAATAAGAAGAATGAGTTTAATTGATAAAGGTAATATAATTATTTGTATTTATATATAAAAAAAAAAAAACAGCAGCATGACTGTGACTATCAAAATAAGTTAAACCAAAAAGAGATTTGAACCAAATAAAACTAGTTATTTTACACTTGGAACACTTTTTGGACTTTGGGTCTTGTAATGAAGACTCAAGTACACACTTAAAGCTGTACTGTCAAGAGAAAAAATAAAGAAACTTTAGTGTTTTGTCATAAGAAGGCTGGTTCTTCAAAGATTTCTCAAGAAGAAAACATTACTAGGTTACACATTCCTAGAACAGCGTTCTCTTTCAAAGAGTGTATTTCCTCAAATGCTAAGCTCACCACAAGTCCTCCTGTAAAAACCATGTTAATCCACTGACCAAACCCCTGAGCTCCGTAAGCCGCTCTGTCTGGCTTCTCTTGCCATACCGGCAGCATGTGTACCCTGCCACGTCTCCACTCCATTCAAATAAAGCATGTTCCAGCATACATTTTTAATGAGGCACAGATTAGAAAACTGGATTTAGAATCTGTAAAAGAGGATTAATATTTAAGCAAGGAACCAATTTCCCTTCAAAACCAAGAAAGACGGAGAACAGTCCAAAGTTTGGGTAGGCCCCAAAAAATCAGCTGGTCGTTGAGAAATGACTAGGTTCATAATTTTTTTCTATATTTAATAAGGAAAAGAACATTTAGGGTGTATTCACACCTGTCTTGTTTGGTTCGATTGAAACAAACTCAAGTTCGTTTCCCCTCTTGGTGCGGATCTTTTGGGCAGGTGTGAATACAGCAATCGCACTCATCCACTTCCAAACGAATTCTGGTTCGGTTCGTTTAAGGTGTGAATATGAACCGGCCTCGATTGACCCCATTGCAGAAAGCACGCTCAGAAACATACAGCTCGTGCATATAGTGCTGTTGTTTGCATTTCAATAGCTTAAATCACTTGTTTTCAAACCACAATGCTTAAAAACGTGTGCAAAATATGAGTTTTCGTGAACATAGCACACATCAACGTGACATGAGCGCACTAAATAGGCTAAAGCTTGCCGCAAAGCCCCAGCAAAAGTTACAATGAATGTGTCTGGGGGAAATAGTAAGGAGATATTTGAATTATTTATTAATAAACTAGTGTTTTCTGAGTCAGTGTCACAAAGATGAAGTTAAAAATCCTGACTCGCCATCTCCTCATTGGACGCGCCCATTATGTATATATAAACATTCTCTAGGTATATTGTAGGGTAATGTAGGTTACATTGTAGTTTACCCAAAAATGGAAATTATGTCATCATTTACTCACGCTTATGTTTTTCCAAACCTGTATGAAGTTCTTTCTTGTGCTGAACACAAAAGAAGATATTTTAAATGATGCTGATAACCAAACAATTGATGGTAGCCATTGACTTCAATTGTATTTTTTTTCTCCATACTATGGAAGTCAATGGCTACCGCCAGCTGTTTGGTTACCAGCATGCTTCAAAATATTTACTTTTGTGTTCGAAAGAAACAGTAAACCCGTACAAGTTTGGAACAACTTGAGAGTGAGTAAATGATGACAGAATTTTATTTTTTTGGGGGTGAACTATGCCACAACAACATTTGCTCTCTATTAAAGTAGATGGTATGCAATCTATTTAGAGTTTGGACTAAGGGCACAGTGGCCAGAGTAAAACCAGCAGGAGCTTTTACATTTCTTCACACAACCTGTCTAGCAGGAAAAATTCAATAGGCCAACTGAATAATTGAACACATCCCGTCAAATACTGTGTACGAATCTGTCAATTTTACATTTAGTCAATAGTCTGAGTGGTTGCTGTGTCAACTGTATTTAAACTCTGTGGAAACAAAGTGTTTGTCCAGCCTAAATGTCTGTAAGTATGGCCTGAGGCCGTGTTTAAGGAGCTGGGTGATGGCACTGATGACAGAATGAGGTCACGGTCATAATTCAGCATGCAATGATGAAGCAGATGCTTTTATTTTTAACCAAGTTTTCTCGTATATACAAAACATTAGAACACAAAGGCTTTGTCTAACACTACACATATAAAAGCACACGTGATGTGTTGTTTTCAGCTTCTGCTGTTTCACTATATGAAGACATGAACATATAAACTTCATCTCCAGAGCTGCTCTGAGAGTCACTTCATCAGCATTTCGCCATTTCATTGGAGAAAAACTATAGCCAGATACACACACAGACACTCAAAAGTCTTCACTATAACCCATCAAAATAAGAGTTTGGTTTAATATGAAGAAATTGTGACAGAAATGTATTACAGTTATAATAATATATGTACGCAATAATAATAATAATAATAATAATAATAATAATAATAATACTATTAAAACTTTATTTAGAAAAACTGTATCAGAACATTTTTGTTCTATGTTTTAACAGTACACATCTGTTGCACAGAACTTTGTTTGCCAAAAAATATAAAAGGAATTGTTAAATTTTCATTTCATTTAAAGATTAATTTATATTTATACTACGGGCCGCTGAATGCTTGAACATTCTAAGGTGTGCAATTATTTTCAGGGAAACGCACAGCGAACGTAGTTCCAGGCAGCTCTTGACCGCATTACATGACCATATCACTTCGCCAAATTATTTCTGTTATTTCAAAGGTCTTACAACAGCAAAATAACCAAGACCCACAACGACACTGGCCAAATAAATAAATATAGTAAACAATATGATAAAAACGACAGATCATGTCCATGTTTTTGCCACAAAATCACGCTTTATTATGTACGGAAAGCACCTACCAAAGCTTCACTATAACTAGAGACATTGCTGCCGAACACTATTGAGAGATGCACAGAGGTAATTCTCTCTCTCTCTCTCTCTCTCTCTCTCTCTCTCTCTCTCTCTCTCTCTCTCTCTCTCTCTCTCTCTCTCTCTCTCTCCGCTTCGCATCATGACCACATCACCACCTCGGGTGTGCATTATTTTTCGAATAATCCAACGGCCCGTCGTCAATTATTCCTTGCATACATGCCTTCATTTGATTGTTGCTGATAATAAGTAAATGATAATAAAATTATATGAAATAATAAATCCACAAAAATTAAAACACAGAATTTCTGAAAGCAAAAACATTCCATATGGCCCTATTATTGTAAAAATTGTAAATGATTAAATTGTTAATGTAACAATTTAACAGGGCCCTTTATTATTATTATTATTATTATTATTATTATTATTAAACATTTAATAACTTGTTAACTTGTATAAGTTTCATGATTTCAAATATTTAGACTTAAATATTTAGCCTTTTGATCAAATAAAATTTTGATACTAAAATTTAATTTAACCATTAAAACAGAATCCAGAAATTAAAAAAAAATAATAATAATAATAAAAAATAAACAAAAAAATATTAATTTGGGACAAATTAAAAATGTAATTTGAGACAAAATAAAACAATTTCATAGGACCCTGGAAAAGCAGTGAAAGTGACAGCAGAGGAATGCAAGCATATAGAAGGGCAAACATAAAAAGGTACTTTGGATTAAGAAAGAGACTTTCACTTTCACATCAACCAAACAAACTTAGCTCAGACATCAAAAACTCTGAGGTATAGTTCATGTTGACTGATTCCCAACTGGTATGAACACAACTCTGCTGTACTTGCACGAATAATTTTACTGTTATAGTAGATTGCATATGTCTTTGTAGAATCTGCATTTAGGAAATAGTTTGTATTTTTGCATCTTCTGAAATACTGTACATTCACAGCAGATGAGCCCATGTTCTGCTTCCATAGGCATAAGAACATGGTAAAGTTTTGTAGTAAAACCAAAGGGACAAAAAACTTGAATAAAGCAGCTGGTGCCTTGCCCTCCTGATTCATTACCAAGTGACAGTGGTGAACAGCTGCTGTTAGCACTCATGGTGGTATCAAGCAATCGAACCATGTGTGAGGAAAGCCTAACAGAGCAGTTAATTATGTCATCACTTTGGAAAGTTTTCAAATGAAAAAAATAAATAAATAAATAAAACAACAACATTAAAACTAAGACAAATTTATTGGCAGTTAATCACATATATCAATATATACTTGAGTTTGTCAGTATATTTCCAAAAAAAAAAAGATCAGGGGCTAAGTCAAAGTATTCCATCTACTTTTTAAATTATTGGTCTATGTACTGTGTACGTGCGAATTAATTTCTTTGGCCATTTCTTCATGTCTAGAACCTCACACTAAAAATGCCATCTTTTAAGAAGCCATGTCAGTTCAAAAGCTCAATGGAACCAAGTCAAGAAGCTCCACCACCTTTCCAATATTTTATTTATTCCTAGTCATTAACTTTCCTATATAAAATAATAGCATTGGGTCCATTTGCTTTTCTTTTTTTTTTTTTTTGGCAATGCATAATAAGTATACAGAGGTGTTTCCCAACAGATACCGCCAACTAAATAATCGTTTATGTGTCATTTTAAGTCTGGCTGCCTCTTTCAGTGCAAATCAGTTTTATACAGACCACCAATTATGTTGAGTCTACACAGTGAAATCAGTGCTGTGGAACACTTGGTCTGGAATTATACAATTAACTCTGCAAGCTGGCGTACCACTGCCTACTGCAAACTTCCACCTGTTGTGCTCCCTTCAAATCTAAACAGGGGAAGCAGAGGTCAGAACTGATGGTCAAGCATCAGACATACAGTATGTTGGGAGTTTGGATACCCTCCACATGGCAAACTCCTCATTAGGATTTTTGTCATTTTTTGGACTGGTAGACTTGTGGTGGCCTGTCACGGTTGCATCAGCATTGGCAGCTACAGGTAACAGGTAATTAAACTCACTTCTTGAGCTTCAGGTGACCTGTCATGGCCTCCCCAACTCTAATCTGACTTGACGCAATTCTCAACTCCCTCTGTTCTGTTTCAACCATCTATCTCAGTCATGAATAGCCCACATATGACATTCTTTCTTAAGGACTCTTCCTTAATGTGTCATTTTTTGAAGGTTGAGATGGGACACCAGGTGCAGTCCCAGTTCTGGGTAACTCTGCCTGCAAAGTTTAACCATCTTGGGTTGGTTGAATACCAGATACGCCACGTGTTCTGGTTCACCCGTAGAGGATTAATCACACTAGCTGGAAGGTGAGGAAAATACCCGCCCAACGCATTAACAATGGCTGTTATCATTCTCTATCTCAATGCTTTTACTCTTGTGTCAAGAAATGAACCACAAATGTGCTTCCACATACAATTTAGACTTTTACACAAAAGTCCATAGCATTAACAGCTTAATATCGTCTGATAAATTCTCACTTCACCACAGTATTGATGAAACTATCAAGCTATTCAACCTGTAGTTCTAATCTTTTAAGCACAGATTGACTCATCGTTATGCCAAGCTTTATGCACAGGCCTAAAAGAACTACTGATGTCCATTTAAGAACCTTACTTTCAGTCTTACTGTATGTTTCATGATACTAAACCCACAACCGACACATTATTATTGCACACATTCTTATTCTGGGCAAAAGAAGCTATACATATCCACAACAATTTCCCCCTACAACTATAGATTAATATTCTGCAAGCACTCATTGAATTGCTGTCCTACAAACTCCCCAAATCGACATCGTGACCACACATTCTCTTGGGGGAACTTAAACTGACCTACTAACATTGCCTGAGACATCAAAAGGGCCTGATCCGATCAGATGAGAATGAATCTTATTCCGAGCTGTTGAATAGAGAAGTTCATGCCCAAGGAGGTCTGAGAAACCCACTGTAATTGACTGGCTGAGCCAGCACCTAATTTATTATGGCCCTTCTCACAAATTTAAACACCCTCTTCACTGCCATCATTCATACGGTCTTTTAGACCTCTCAGGACTCCATCAGAGAGAGGGACGGATAAACCCTTTGCCTGGGCCGTCAACCTCTGTTCTTCATATCATCCCCAAGAAAAGGATCACAAGGACGGAAGGGAGCCAAGACAAATGATTATGTCAGGCTTGTTAGGGTATAAAAGTCTTTGTTCAACATATTAGCAATTGTAGAAACCGAAAACTAGCTCATAAGGGAAACAGCAGCTAAATGTCAGCTGCATTGCTGGAAAGCTCGAGAGAAAAATGTTATGTGCCAAATGGCACCTAACCACAAAATCTCTCTCTCTCTCTCTCTCTCTCTCTCTTTGTAAAACCTGAACTAGCTTGCTCATATATCTACTCACCCAGCAGCAGAATACAGTCATCTGTCTTGTGCTATATATATACATAAGTGCTATATATAATTATATTCACACTGTTCAGTTATAGGCAAGAGTGACTACCACATTCTGACTGCCTTAAATTTTCACAATGCAATTTCAAGAGTGACTTTGTTTAGGCAAACTGGAAAAATAGTTGTCTGTGATGTGATGTGATGTGATGTGATGTGATGTGATGTGATAGAGATACAATGCTGTTTAAAGGTTAAAGGTTTGGGGTTGATTTTGGAAAGACTTTAATACTTTTATTTAGAAAAGGATGCATACATTTATCAAAAGTAACAGTAAAGATTTGTTATACATTGATACAAAAAAAAAAAAAATCAAATAAGCATATTAAAATTATTTCTAAAGTGGCAATGAAGACTGGAGTAATGACTACTGAAAATTCAGCTTTGCCATCAGGGAAAAAAAAGACATTTTAAAATACATTCAATTGGAAAACAGCTATTTAAATTGCAATCATTTTTCAACATATTTTTTGTTTTCACTGTATTTCAAATGATGATCAAAACTTTTGAATGATAGTGTATAAGCTGTCACCCATAGGTTTTTGATCCAGTCTTCTAATAGAGATAATCATTCAGAAAGGTCAATTATTAAAAACTGAAAATGCATGGACTCTTTAATGCATATTAAATACCATTGTGTCATATGTGATAAGACTTTACAGTGTTATGGATGCATCTTTGATATTTACTTTAGTCTGTCACTATGGTTACAGGCGTCATGCACGGCTTCTGGAATAAATGGGAATCGAAAAAAGAACTGACTTCAGTTATCCATCATACGCAGTATTTAAATGTTACTGTGAGCTGTTTTATGAACAGGACAATGTGAGACCCTGTTAGTAAAGCATTGACTATGTGAACGTAGCCCCTGTGAACTGCTGTTATAAATACCTGTGAGTCTCTATTCGTTCTAGCTCTTTTTCTCTCTCATTTTTCCTCTCTCTCTCTCTCTCTCTCTCTCTCTCTCTTGTACAGAAAAGCCTGTATTCTGGAGAAGTGCCACTTAATACTGGAGTGCTTATGTAAAACGGCAATAGCAGAGCGATTCCAGCCCACGGGTCTGCCATCACATCCAGTCACAGAAATCAAAACAGCAAGCACCTAACAAACTTCAAAACAGCAGATTTACACAGCTCCCTTCCAACAATACTGATTGCAGTCATAGGTCAATATAACCATAACCCCATTCTGCTGCACTCAATGCTGAACCTGGATGTAGAACTGCAGGGTTTTGGAGAAACCCGTTTTATTTAAGGTACCTCATTACCAAGATACAAATCATTATTCCAAACTCCCAGCATGCTCAGCTGTATATTTGAATTACAGAGATATTCAATGCCCACGTCTGCCTATGTGTCTTCCGGGCACCTTATGATTTAACTGCGTTACGTCTCGCGGTCTACGTTACCCGTTGACTTTAATGAGGGTTCTATACTGCATTCATAATGTGCACTGAGCTGGAGAAAATGCGTGCCATAAAGTCTGGCTGATAGAGACCGAATAAACCATCTCTCATGCACAGTTGACATGAACGGCGTTGTATTTTAATAGTAACTTAATACTAATAAAATAATACATTTATTTATTAAGCATTTAATAGTGTTGATATAGTTTAGCATTCATGAGCTCGCTCGCTAACAGAAGAACACACAGTATTCTCTCTCAAACATACACTCATTTATCACCCATGTTGCTGACAGCAATTGAGCTGCTGCATGAAGGATGTTTGGCTGCAGTTTTGCTGTTTTAAAAAAAAGGCACTTGAGAAAAATGACAGGCTTCTCTTCACACTGCATGTATAAATTGAAGAAAATAAATCAGTCTCTTCTGCTGTTTGTCTGTGGAGATTTAATCAAGGTGTTAAATATTATTTTGTTTCATGGGAGCTGCAGTGTTCTTATAGCTCTAATAGTAGACTGTAACGTTAGTAATGACAACGTTGGGGGTTCAATTCTCAGAGAACACTGTGTAGATAAACAATTGATGACTCTAAATGCAAAGATGTTGAAAGAAAGTAGGATGGAGACAAAATTAGTACATGAAGGAGCTCTAAATGACTTTATTGGATTCAGAGGTTTTCTTCAAAGAAAATTCATTTTAATTTTCGATGTAATGAAAAAATTAAGAACATGATTATATGCTTGATTATATGTTTCAGCCTTGTTCATTTCCCATGTACATATATACAATACAAAAATTACGATTTAAATGTTATTACTGATATGACAAAAGAATACAGTAAATTAAAATTCCATAGAAAATTAACCCTTTACAAAGAGTTGAGAATACACAAAAATTATGTTTGTTTGTTTTTTAAACCCAAGTTCAATTTAAAACCGTGCCTGTTGTGATATTTCTGTAAAATTGTTACATAGCTTCTTGCACATTTTATAACACTTTCAAAGTGAAATTTCTAGTGAGTGGAACTAAAAGTATATTTAGCTTAATTCTAAACAGAAGAATATGAATCTGACAACTTTCTATTCTGGGTTTTTGTAAATATTGCAGTAATTTGGAAATAAAATGTCCTATCCCATTACCAAAATAATGTACCACCTACACAACCCTACCCTAAACAAAATTGGTGGTGTTAAAAGAAAATCTGGCATAAATACATATTTGCTGCAGCAACTACGCCATTTTTGCTTATTTCTATGAGTCTATTATCTCTTTTATGTTGACTCATATTTCACAGATCGCATTCTCGAGTGCTGCACATCACAGGTTAAAGCTGTACCAGGTGGGCTACAGAGCAAGTTTACTATGTCAGAAAAGCTATATGGAGCCGGTTATGCAATACAAGCATCAAAATGTATTAGCACTATGGTAAAATGTTTGGTAAACAAAAAAGAAAGTCTTTAATAATCTGCCCCATGATCAAAATTTGTCAGAAAAGTTGTTGGTGTTTTACTGCCACCAGTGTTGCTGGAAACTGCATGTAAAGGTAAGTTTTGCAAAAATGTGGGTCGAAGCATGATTTTTCCAATGAGTCTACATTGGTTTTTTCTCAACCAGTGAATACAAGATTTATGCAGAATACCGGAAATATCAGGAAATGAAATTATTGTATATTGTTATTGTTTGTTTGTTTGTTTTTCTTCCTCCTATTGAGTTGGTTTGACTCCGTTTATGTATTCTAGAGGTAAAGCATAAAAAGGCACTTAGTGTGTGTTTTAAAGCTGCATCAGTCATGTGGAGTTAAAAACAGGTTTGTTCAGGTGACAGATGGTGACCTAATATTGCTGCTTTCTATAAAATGATTTTATTAGCCTCATCCTGTTAATTTCAGGAGCTGAGAGAATGCAAATGAGGAGGTGCAGATGTTTACAGAAATCCTGCCTGGTCTGTATGGAGCATCTTTCCCTCTGCCAAATCTCCCCGCGAGCCCCTTTCACAGAGCTCAGCAAAAATGACCAGCACACAGAGCACCAAGCGAAGAAATCGCTGAAACAAAACACAAGCTATTACACTCCCCCACTGGAAATATATATTTGTCTTATTCTTAAGGTCAGTGAATTCGGCCCTCTTTTGCTCTCGATCTTTCAAAGGAAATCTGATTCCCAGCAGGCCTTGAGGCAGGAGCCTCTCTCAACCTGCCTTCTGACTCACATCTCTCTGGGTCTTTTTCACAATCCCTGCGTGTCACTGTTTGTCATCTGTAAATGAGAAAAAAAGTTATTCCACACGCTCTACTTTCCTTGCAATGAGACATTAGGTGTATTTGCAGAAATCCACAGCCGCGTGGGCCGATGAAAGCCGCCTTTTTATGCTCACACGTCCCCCTCCCCCTAATTTCCTCTTACTTCACACGCGAGGCTGTGAATAGGCCTTTATCTCTCCGTTCGCTGAGCTCTTATCGGCTGAAAAGAGGAAATCATGATTCCGATCCCTCCAGTTCCATTCTCTCCTCCTTTTTGTTAAATCTATCTGTCTTATAGCTGCCTCCTCTGTAATATATCCCCCAACTCTTGCGCTTCATGACTTTATTTCAGCATTCGCTGCCTGAGGGATCTGTTTTGATGTTAATACTTTCATCAGAGGGATTCTGAGGCGATTTTTTCTGCGCTTTGGTCACCCATGTATATCTCATAATATTAGTGCTCGGTATTAGCTTGACGACAACTTTAAAAAATCTCCGGATGTGCCGGAAATGTAAACCGGAACCTCTGGGGGGAATTTCGATCAAACAAAGGAGCGAGAAAGCTGAAAGACTGAAGTTCCGTTGTCTCATCTGCTCTCTTTTTTTCCCCCTCTCTCTCTCTCTCCTTCTCGCTTGCCTTCGGTTCTGTCTCTCATCAAAGGTGAGAATTGTAATGTCTTTCTTCTTAACCTCAGGGGAGGAAATGGCCAGCCTTTCTCTTCAGTGGCAGAGCAGACATTATCTTCTTTTGAAAGCAAAGGTCAAGTGCTAATTTCTGTGCTAAAGTACTTAATGTTTTCTGGCATCCATTATTAAGAGGCTCAGGCTCAGAAAGGGAAAGGGAACGAGACAAGTTGGTCACAATTAAAGCAGATTTGATAGAAGAGCAGAGGAAGAGAGGGAGAGCTGTGGAAATAATATGATTATTGACCGACCGTGCCGTTGGAACTGACATCAACATCTGCTTCGGAATTAATAGGCCTTAATGCTGGAAACAGGATGTTGGAGCACACAAAATTCAAATCATGCAGCATATGCATCAGTCAAAAGCATGACAACATCTTTAAAAAATACTGTCAAAACCATACTGCCTTGGAAATTGCTTGGAAGCCGAATGCACCAAGTCCAGCTCAGCTTCTTCTTTTTTCTTTTTTTTTTTTTTGATAAGCCCTTTTATTTGGACGTATCTCACAATATGGTAAAGAAACTTCTATGTCATGCCAATTTTAAAGCAAAACGTCTTTTTTGTGTTTCACAGAAGAAATAAAGTCTGGAATGACATTAGGATGGGTAAACTATTTTTCATTTTGAATGAACAATTTCTATAATGCAGCGCCTCAAGAAGCTGAAGACAAATAAAAACTTTGGAGATGATGACACTGCAGACAAAGAAACAACCGCAAATAAGTAGAAAAGAGGAATCACTGTTTGAGTAAGTAATGGACAGACTGTGATTTACAGTCCGCTGAAAGCTTCCCGCTCCAAGGTTTGTTTTATTTACAATGTTTTTGAGGACAGACATTCAAGCTCCATGCCCAGATAAGAGAGAAAATAAAATTAACATGGAAAGGAGTTCTGAGTCAAATATAATGATAAGAACAAAAGGATGAAAGGAGGAAGGTAGACAATGTCTACTTTTGCTTGTTCAAAAGGCATGTTGTTAGTTACATACGTGGATGCATATGTACTGTCCTTGGCATTGTGTTTCTTGAACCTGAAAGAAAGGCATTTGCATTGCGTTCATGCTTTGTCCTCCTATTTTGACTGACGCAACAGGGTAAGAGTAATTTCATTTCACTATGCTTGGGTTTTCAGCATCGATCTGTTTGCCGAGTGAATCCGACTGGTCAAGCGTGTGGCGGAAGAGGAAGTTCTACCTGATGAGCAGGAAGAGAGACAAATCTGTGCTTTAGCTCCACTTCACATTCACTTATTGGCTTTTGACATAAACATCCCATATGAGTTCACATAAAGCCTGCTTCTGTATATCATTTATTCTAATTTTTTTATTATTATTATTATTATTTATTATCAAGCTATCCATGTAGAGATTTCACTAACAGATCAACAGATCAAGTAGAAATGTAGAAGGGAAAGTGAAGAGCTTTTGGAAGCTACTTCAGTGTGTATGTATAAGCGAGTTAGTCCACATTGTGAGTGACATTTCACTGATCAGATAGCACAAGAGTGACAGTGAATTGAGCCTTCCTCAATAAAGTGACAGTTTAAAAGAGTGCTTCTTTTCTCACCATATCGCCCAATAAATTTCTATTGCTGTTTGCTGTCTCTGTGTGCCTATGTGAGTTTTGTGCAATACTGAGAGTAAGCGGATAAGAATGGCTGCTTCATGTTTTATTATTGTTATCATTCTCAAGAAATGATAAGGTGTTTGTTTAGACTGATAGCAAAATCATGAACAAAATCAATCAAAAATGATCAAAAACAAAAAGTGTAATGCATATATAATACATATTTAATGCATAAAATATTAATATGAAAATATGAAGTCAAAATTAACGTATCATCAGGTAAAGTCATCATGAGTCATCAACAAAGAAACTTCATGATGAGGGATAAGAAATGGTGATAAATATGCATAACAGGTGGGAGGAAATGGTTTGTTTTCATGAGTAAATCCACTGTTAAAATGTTTGCAGTCAGTCTAAAAGGAAAGGCAAAGGACAGATTGATACCTTAGGGCAGAGGCTTTTTTTTAAGCACAGGAATTGTGATTGTTTCGTACAAATATAAAACGTTGGTTGAATTAACTACTGTAAATAACTGTTTCAATTGTGCATGCTATTTCAGGACAAAAATCACTGTTTTATTCACTAATACAGTTCGACCAGGTAAATGCACCGAGACAATGTAAATTATATTTTTTAAGCATAAAAACATCTTGTTTCTATTAACACTGTGCTATTACTAGTACAGAATTTCATTTAACATTTAGCTCGTGTACATTTACTATTGATCATGGCAACAGTAATTCATCGAAAGATGATCAAGTAATAGAAAAGAGCATAATAATCCAAATGTGCTTGTAGATGAGCGCACCTTTAAAGAGTTTGAACCTGATTCGCCCAATTGCTTCAGTGAATCAGGTGTGGTTCATATTCAGTGAATTCTCCTCATAATGTGTCAATGTGATTCTTAATGTATTCCCAATGTATACACCGCTGCACATTTTACAGATTCTTTCAGTCATGGCACACGGGCCTCTGTTATTTGAATTATGTAGCAGGCATTGTCACCCATGTAATAATGAGCTGTGAAAGATCCCAAGAGCTGTGACCTGTGTGTAATATCATGTAACACTCATTTACCAACAGGAAGAGTTCAAAGATCAGCCGTCAGGAGGGAAGAACTCAATGTACTCGCATATCTTTCAATACTAATGAATGAATTACATTTAGGTTTAGTACAGGAAACGGGTGAAAGGCTACCAAAGGCCTTTATCAAACAATACAGAGCACAACGGTTGTGTAAAATTAAAGCTGATATGAAATTGTCAGAAACTATATTTGAAATGCATTGTGTCATTCACAAAAATCAGGGGAAAAAAAAGGTTTTTGCTTAGCCTTATTATCATGGTTTCATCAGGGTTTTTCACCAGGTTCATTTTTTATATGCAAGTATTAGTATGTAAAGTCTAGAGGTACGAAACATATATTTTTGTGCATTTGGATACACTGTAGAACAATATATTTTAAATGTAAACATTAATATGTACTTACAGATGAACAAAATATTCACAAATCTTTTATATCATTACTGTTTTAAAGTGAGGTATTTGACATTGTGTTATCCTTTGAAACAAGTTGACAGCAAAAGTCACACAGAACAGAATAAAATGTTATTAATAATTTATTATTAAAAGTAAATGAGTAAGCTGTGTTTGATAAATGCGATTTTCAAACATAATAAGTGAATGCAATATAATGGAGTCAGTCATACACATGAATTAGCATGTCACACGATTTAGCTATTGGCTACTTTTATGGTGGCTTTGTGTTATAACACCACAGTCTTGACAACATTCATTCATCGTTGGATAACCTGCAATCTATCCATGTTTATCATTATTGCTCTACATTGATTTTTTTGCCATGTATTCATTTAAAGTTAAGAAAACAACCTCCTATGACATAGTGTTTACCTCTATGAAGTAATTTTATTTTCCAATCTAAATGTAAGGCTGTTTGTTCTGCCAAAAGCACCCCAAACCGCATGAAACAGAATCTGAATCAAGTTGTATCACAGCGAAGATGAATCGTTACAATCGTAGCAGTAAAATCTGACTCAATATCCTATTACTGTGCTACAGATCTGTTGAGATTTTCAAACATCCACTCCGCTGTATTCCCTGACGTATACAGCACTTATTTACATTCCCCAACACTTTTCAACCGCACACATAATCTGAGACACTCGAGACGCTCTCCTAAACAGCACGCTCTCTAGTTGAGAAAGTACTGAGCTAGAGGAGTCCCCAAAGTCTCTCCAAGCATTTTAGAATTATGTTTAATTTAAGGGGAAACATCCTTTATTTATTTCTCTATCTCTCTTTCTCTAGCTCTAACTGTCTGTCTCTCTCTCTCTCTCTCAAGTCTCGCTGCTCTAAAGTCTTCTCCTCCAAAGGACTGATGAAGCCTGACTGTGACATCTGGGGAAATCAAACCACAGCATCCTATGGTAAAAGAACACACTTACACGCACACACAAATGTGCACACACATGAAAGCACACTGCTTTCAATCCGTGATTCCTCTCAACCCAACCCTGAATGCTCGAGGAGTCATATTGAGTTCTCTTTCTCCCAGGCTGATAGCATTCTCTGCGGGCTTCCAGGGAAACTAGATTACAGCATTAATGACAAAACTGTGAAATTGGTTTGACAAGAATCTGGTGGAGACGTACACACAAAAGCATGTTTAAAAATATATACATAACCACTTAAACTTCCAATAAAGAAAAGAAAACTTTTGGTTAGGTTTTAAACAACACAGGCTCAACATAGGAACAAGCCTCTACCTGCATTTTTGCAAAACATACATGTTCAATTCACATGAACACTAGTGGCAGTAAAACAGAACTTTTATTCCTTTTTACACAAAATATGATTACAGGGACAGATTATCGATTGAATCACATTGCAGATTATATTGCATCACAAAACCAGCTCCCTTTTATGGCTTTTCTGATGCAGTAAACTTGCTCGGTAACCCACCTGGTAAAGCATTAAACTTTTAGCACCACTCACCATTGCATTTCCAAGCTGCCGCAGTACATACAACAACCAATGTAATAAAAAGTTAACAGATTTATATTTATCAGTTTCCGATAAATCCGAACATGCTTTTAGCACCGCTCACTGGATATTTCACTTTAAAAGTGTGCCAAAATGTGCATAAAGCAACATGGTATCATTCAACATCTTTCAAAGATTTGTTCCCACCAACCTGGAAAATCAATCTTAAGAAGCACTTATTGTATCAACCACGTACTTGGAAAACACGACTTTGTTTTTGTTTCCAGGTTGTCAAAATAAGAAAATCAACCAATCAGATTGGAGCTTACTAGGTCAAGTCAAAGTGATTTCAGTTTTGTGTGCAGTACACATCAGATGACCTGTCTGAGGCTGAGTCTAATGACTAATCATAACGAGCTTGTAAAATGTTTTGGAACACAGGGAAGAGAGGACGCAAAATGCTTGTAATGCTTTTTCTAGAGCTTGACAGATCTACAGATCATTCATTTCCATTGTGTGGAAAAGAGCAGTGTGAACATCCATCAACATTTCTGCTTTAGTGTTCCACAGGAGATGAAAATTAGTAATGAGTTTGGAACTACATGAGGATGAGTAAATAATTCATGTTTAGGTGAACTTTCACGCTTACAGTGATTTCTATAAATAAAATGTCCCATATCCACACAAATTCCTACCAGGTTCAACAGCAAACCTCACATGTACACACATGCGTGACCTTTGTAAATGAAAGCCTGTATGATGGAAATGGTCTGGAATCTCTCATGGAAGTGCTTACACTACGCTTGACCTATCGACATTTGGCAAGTGAAATTTCCTCTCAGCGGAGCGTGATCTGATAGTCAGAGCACAAAGGCCGATGGTTTACGTCAGATCTACGTTTCCCACAAGGCCAGTGAGAGAAGAACATCTCAAAATGTGAGCTGTTCAAAAAAAACTGAAGTGTCTCTTTTAGCCTCTCCGTCTGTGATTCCATCCCTCCCTTCCTGTTGTTTTCAGATCTTTGTCGAAAATGTCAGCTGGGATGGGTCTTGCCGAGCAGAGTTGGTGTTTAATAAGCACCCTGATTTGCTCCCATCTGCTGGTGAATGTGATGATTCTGTTTGGGCTGTAGGGTACTGGACGTGCTATTGATTTTGTAGTATCAATTGATAACTGGTGAGGAAGTGTGAGGGGGAGAATGATGAAAACAAAGAAAGGATTAAAGATTTTCTCTCCACTGAAATGGTGCTGATGATCAGCCGGGGGATCTGTGGACCTCTTTCAGAACCAGCCCTCATTTACTCTGACCTGGAAACCGAAGGATGATGTAACTGACTATGTCATCTCATAGTCACTACATAGTAACATATCACAAAGAAAGAATGCATACCAAAAAAATGTGGTTACAAATCCTACTGCTAGTTTTGAGAACATATTCAAGTAATCTTTACTGCCGTAATGAGATGATTTTGATGCAACAGCCAGAAGATATTTAAATACAATTTAAATACATGGGGAAATTGTACTTCAGAGCAACAGAAGAAAAAAAAAAGAAAGAAAGAAAAATATATTAAATATATATAAAAAGTAAATATGTATTTTCAAAATAATAACATAAAGTAGAAAGATTTACATATTGTATTATGCTCTTATTATTTAATATAAAGACCATACTTAATGTATTTTCTTTAAAAAAAGTTTTACTATAACAACTTTTTGGCTTCTTACAATTTCATTTTACCATAAACAAAAGCAAAATGAACTATAATACGAAAGTAGAATTTTCACTTATGATAAAACTAAAATGGTATGTTTGATTTAGCTTATTTACTATAAATAAAGGCTAAATCAAATAAATAAAATCCCTAATCTCTCTGTTATGGTCAAAAAAAAAAGTAATAGCCAATATGTGTTCTGAACATCAACACTCTGGGTCAGTTGAAAATACTGTTTTGTTTTGTTTTTTTGTGTGTTTGTTTATTTGTATGTTTTTTTGCCTTTAAACAAACTAATTTAAAAAAAAAAAAAAATCAATTAGGCCATAATAAAAATGAACTTTAAATAAATGACACTGTCATTTCACTTTTTTAAGGACACTTTTATAAAGAACATTCATAGCAGTCAATTAATAAATGAGAAAACTTTACTCCTTATGCGGTGTACAGTACACTGTGGCAACAGCACTGAAAAATGAACATTGATGACTCCTACAAGACGAAAAGAGGTTGGTGTCAATAACATACATTCATTAATCCTTCCATAATGTGGTAAATCTCAGTTTGAAAGACTTTTTAAATTTCTTCAAGAAGTGGACAACAAGCATCAAAAAAGGTACTGGCATGCACCTCATGCCTCCAGAGAACTGCTAACATTCTAAATGCCGATCCCACATTTAATATGACATTTCAGATTGGATTTATAGCATATCAGCAGAAATTCCCAAGACTACCTAGTCAGAGTGAAAGAACGACTTTCCGATATCTAGCCCTTTGGCTTTGCATCCATATTGATTTCTTGGAGCAGATTTTAAATCATGTTTCTGTAGTGAACACGGGTCTGAGTGTACATACCCTACAGTGAGATTATTCAAATTTATCAAGATGAATTATTGACTCAAGATTGAATCGTGGAACACTGGGGTCTGTCTGTGATTCTGACCGATTCTTATACAAAGAACATTCTTCAAAATGCACATCAAGTTTTGTATGTATTACTGGCACACCACAAAAATGGAATTCCAATAATTTAGCCCCAGCAATCACTAAATCTGATGTAAGAGTATGCTATGCCCATCAGATTCACTCCAGTGTTTTGTAATAATATTCCTGTCTTTGTGTTCCTGGTCTTAACAGATCAGCCAACTTGTCCAAATTTACATTTCCGACTTTGGCTCCATTTGCTTAACGACATGCTGATATCATATCAAAGACTTTTTTTAAGGCAAGTCCACTCTGCAGTCATATTCTTCCTCATTATTTGCAGTCATGCAAGCAGAGCTCCTTTTAAGCTTTAATAGGGAAAGACCAAAATCTCCAACACTACTAGCAAGCAATGGTATCTTTGGTTCAATTCACACATATAATGTGTAGTGAAGTTAATATGCATGCACATGTGATTTCATGTTTGTTTTTGTTTTTTGTTGTTTTCTTTTTTTAAATGGCTAAGAGCTTGGTAAATACTCTACATATAAATATTTCCCAGGTCAGCCACACATGCAAACTCATACATATGCGACATGAGCCTCTTCATAACCCAGGAACAGAACATTTTTACCCACCGATAGAGATCTTCAACTCAGCCAAGCTGAGAACGAAATCTTGTGAACTGAAATGGAATTACCATTTGCTTCATCGCCTGCAACTCTGCCTCTAAAAGCAATTCCAATACAACTCCTGCTGTGGAGCCAGCCGGTCTAGTCCTTGCTGTATTCGCTGCCAAGAGTTTGCACTTGCCCCTATCTTAACTAATTCTTCCTTTTTCTCATTTAAAAATGAATATTTGATTTGTTGTATTACCACTAGTCCTTCCAAAGTTACTCCTCAGTAAAACATAACAGATTAATCTAATACAGTAACATGCAACTTGTGAACCCCTTGTGAAAAATAAGTATGCTTGATTGTACTGAATGTGCACTAGTAGTGTATTTCAAATCTTAAAAGAATATTTAAAAAACTGCTTTGCAGATAATATAATATTAATAAAATAAAAGGCCACTTAAGTGTATTTAAAGAGAGAAACATTTTACTTCAAAGTGCATTTTATCTATATGTTAAAAAAACATTTATTTTGACTAAAGCACTTTATTACATTTTAGTGTGTTGTTCAATTTTAAATTTAAAGTTAGTTTATTAAATTAAAATGTAGTAAATTGCAACTCCATCATGTGTTACAAACATATTTAAATAGGCCTACATGACAAGTTTCAATAAAATATTTCAGTTCACCATGAATATTGTCAGTACATTTAGCAGTACACTGTAACTATATTTCAAAGACAACCTAAGTAATTATGAATTTACATATAAATGTATACTTAGGTGCTACTTAAGTTGGTCAAAAATGCACTTTTATTTCTTCAAATTAAATAAAAATAATAATAATAATAATTGTAATTAAAATTTAATTAAGTGTCCCCAAAACATTATATTCAGTTCATGTTTAAGATTGTTTAAGTATATTTCCATATAGTCCTAAGTATACTAAATGGTATCTTTCTCACAAGGGACAAACTAACATGCTTTACAAGAACCAAACAATTCTCAAATTCTGTGCATCAGTAAATCTGCATTTACTCTTTTGCTCATGTTTGGTTATCCTCCAACAGAGCTGCAGAACCTTCAGTTATTTCAGAGCCAAGAAAAAGAGCTTTAATATTCATCATATTCAAACATGTTCTGCTCTTCTAGTGGTTTTGTGCTGCCCATTCTCTTATTCCTTTATTTTTGGTCTCATCAAATGGTGCAGCTTAGCTCCTATTTATACAACCAATTCTCCTGCAGTTTCATTGGCCGTTTCCACACCTGCAGTGATTCTCTGCCGTGAGACTGCCGCTGCAAATTGCAACTGCTCCAGTTTTATATCCCTGTGGCACATCTCAATCCTCAGGTCCATCGCTATACACACTGTACAAAACAAAACTAATCTGTTATAATCTAACGTGCATTATTTACACTTACTGAGCAAAGTCTAGAAACTGTCCTATTGCTAAACTCTCAGAGATTAAGAAAACAAGCCTATCACTGCATTTGTTTTTCTCAAAAGGCTCCTAAAATAAAGTATTCAGATCTTTTTTTTATGCATTCATGAAGAATTGCTTGAGGATGTGGGAAAAGGTTAGACACGGTATCCATAAAGATACACTTTAAAAATGGTAACATCTAACTGGTTGTATTCGAGTCAAAGATATTATTTAGTATTGCTGAATCGACCTAAATGCATTACTTCATGCCAACAAAACAACATTTTATGGGTTTAATCGAGTAGAGATAGTTCTAACAATTGCAGGTTACCACTTTTTACATGGTTTCATGAAAAGGTGGCAGGAGGAGTTAAAAACCAGTGTCCAAGTCCAAGTCCAAAACCATATTTCATGGAGTTGATTTTGTCATGGACTCAGGAGCCTTTAGACTCGGTCTTAACTCAGACTCAATCCTCATTTTGTTTGGGTCTTTGACTCTCAGAAAAAAAGGTACAAAAGCTGTCACTGGAGTTGTATCTTTTCAAAAGGTACACCGTTGTACCTTATTAACTCTTAAAGGGTGCATATAAGTACCTTAAAGGTACATATTAGTACCTAAAATGTAGATATCAGTCCCTAAATAGAACATATTTGTACCTTTTGTACCCAGTGATAGTTTTTGTACCTTTTTTGATTAAACCTACTCAGGTCTTGGCAAGGACTCCTGAACAAGCTGGTCTTAACTACAACACTGGTTAGCATTTTGTTTTGTCTTTTTTGTGGAACTCCATTTCAGAAAATCGCTTTTGGGGTTTTCAACATGTTTAGCTGGCTTTCTATAATTAAGTTGGAGAAGCTTCCTAAAGAGAATCTCTGGGTTCTGTATCAGTTTCAGGGGTTTTGAAGTGCTCATGTTGTGTTGGTTGAGGTAGCTGTTGGAAGTTTTAAATGACTAAAATGAGGTCAGAGTACACTAGGCGTGTAGAAGAACAGCAGAGAGATTTCAAAATGCAGCTGCAAACTGAATTCCAGAGCAGGTAATGTGTATCAGTGGTTACAGGATGAGTATTATCAACAATAAGCAAAAAAGCTTTGCTTTGCCCTGTATCAGGAAGAAGAAGAAAAAAAAAAGAGTACGGAAATCCCTTCAACACTGCTTGCCCTGGTTTACTGACTGCCATGAGAGAATAATAACTGACAACTATGAAATGAGTGCTTGTTGAGCAGATTTTAAATGGGAGAAGCTGTTTGGTTGTGCCTTGAAGCATGGCAAACCTTTGAGTGCGGCTATGATCACTGATCCAGAGAAAGATCAGAGCAGAGGTTCGCTTGAATAACTGAAGAGAGTAAAATGGATTTACGTGGGTTGATGGTAGCAATTAAAACTAGTCCATGTTGTACAGGATGTTTTTGTTCAATAAGTGCGCTAGAGGAGAGTAAAAACGAGTGGAAACAAGAGGCAACACATCATGGCCAAGGCTTCAAGGTCCAGCTTATACAAGGATGGAAGTACAGACACAAGGGGTACAAAGATAGCAAAGGTAAATAGGATTGAAGCCACTGCTGCTTGCAGAGGCAGTGTAACATTAAGCTCTACCTGGGGACAAACCTGTAGGTGGGCAAATAGAAACAGTATGAGGACACAATGGGGATCGAGGGAAGGGATTGTAATAGGCACAATATAACTGGGAGATCAAGACTTTGGTGGCTGTGAACGTTGAGCATCATGCAGGGGATGAAAGACAAATCCAAACTCACTGTTAAAATGTGACTGAAGCTAAATTTCTGCAAAACAATATAACGTTGCTTCCGGTGTTGGGAGGAGTTACATAATCAAACTAGCAGTACTTTTAGATTTACAACAAAATATCTTCAAATAATTAAAGCCAGTTTTCTATTTATTCACTGACACCTCTCCTGTCCCTGTGTGGAGTGAAATTGGGAAAGACTTGAAGGAGGCATTTCCTTCAGTCTGAATATTTGATTCCTTCAGCCTTCACTTCTGGTGTGAAAGGGCCCTTAGTGTTGCCAAAAATATCATCTTTCTGTGTTTTGTTATTAAAAACAAATAGGCAAGCCCATCCTAGGTGACAAAAATTAATGCAAAAGTAATGCAATACATTATTTTCCAATAAAAAAATAACGTAACACTTCACTCAATGTGAAATGTCTTATGAGTGGGTAATACTCTACTATCTAGAGTATTACCTACCTTAACCTTATCCTAAATCTAGTTTGATGGTGTTAACAGAAACAAATGTGAGATCAAAATACATTTTCTGATGAAACCATGTCATTTTAGCTTGCTTCTACAAGTTTTTGAGCTCTTTTAGCGTGACTCGTGTTTCACTGGACTGTTTTTATTTATTTTACTATGTGAGATAAAAACATGGAGCTGGTTATGTGATGCAAATGTCAAAATGTATTAGTTTAGAAATCAGGCACTATGGTAAATAGTGTTTTGAAGCCAACGCATTGTATTGTGCAAGTAGCATAGGTCTTTATTTATTAGCTATCTGCCCTGTAATTATAATTTATGCAATAATTTTATAGAAATATTTTATCATTTTATAATTTCAGCTGGAAATCACAGTGAATTGTATGTAAAAGTATGTTTCTGGAGTTTTGAAAAACTAGAGGCACAATGAGTTTATGATGAGAAATACTGTCATCATCACGACACATGAATTTATAGGATTTCCAAAGGTGCACAAGACAGATTGGAGGCAGTAGGAATCTTTGAAGGTCCACTGGTGGCCTCTAAAACCTGGATTTACAAGTCTTTGCTGTCCAGTGCATCTAAAAAGTTCTGTGTGAGGGTAAAAATGGTTAAATAATGACAAGTGAGAATAAAATTGTCACAGGGATATTTTTAACTAAAGTGAACTGGACTACCATCACTCTGCTGGGTTGCAGTTTGCAGGAAAAAGGATGTGGGCTGTGATATGGTGGCCCACTGGACAGAAACCATAACACTAATTATTTGTCATTACTGGAGAAATTCCAAACTCCTGGTAGTGCAAGTGACAAGTACTCCATAGCCTGGCTCCCCTCATGCTGCTATTGACAAACAAGAAAGTCGCAAAACAAGCTAGCAAAAAATCCTTTGGTTCCGTGAAGGGTCTTTTTCAGCAGGTAATCATTTTTGCAGACTTGTGGGTAGGAGTAATGTGGGAACGACCTGTTCTTACTCATTATGTTCCATTCACAATTTATTTCAATAACGACAGTTACAGGCTCAGTATTATTGAAGCGAAGGTCTTCAAAGTGTTTGAATGGACAGTGATATAACAACACATTGTACGTCTTTAGGAACAACCTTGAAACATGAGATATGAACTTTAAGCTCTGTGCTCAGCATGTAAACAAATATAGATGGCTGTGATATGCTCTCCTTTGTCTCTCAAGGTCACGTATGTCCTTGATGAAGTAGGCCTGCACCAGAGGTCATGGAATCGGCACTGGAGCACACGAATGGTCAGCACTACTGAAGGACAGCATACAGCCTCACTAATGGAAAACACTTGCCACTTTCAGCGTCTTTAAGATTTAGGTTTGATTCGTTCAATGTGCTTGTCCTAATTTGAAGTGAAAATTCCATCAAATGGAATCGTAATGGCAACTTTTCATTCAAACAGTGGTGTGAGTTTGGGGCAGGGCTACCTGCTTGAAAAATGGCATATTGTGTTTGGAAATTTTTTTACAGTTCTGTGTGGTCCTGTAGAGGCATTATCCTTAAGAACACTGCCAATGATACAACAATTTATAACTTATTTTAAATATTTGTTTAAATAAATATATATATATTGCATAGTTCTGGATAAAGATGCATTTGTGTTTTAAGCTCTTTTTGTTAAAAAAGTCTTTGTTTTGAATTGAAAATGGAAATGGATTTACATATTTTATAAGTATAATTACTTATATAGAAGCTATTCTGCATGTAGAAAATGTATGAGCACTTTTAGACCTTTTAGCTCTTTTTTTTTCGTCCTGTTGCTCTTGCACTTCTAACACAGTGGGGAGAAAGACTTTTCATGTCTTGATAGTCTTGCTGTGCTCATTAAGAGCGTGCCCTGGTGAATTGTATTGTTTTTGACCAGACAGCTCTTTGTTTTGACTTTGTTTATGTTGTGTTATGACCCGATCAGCTCTAGTTGTTATTGTATCTCTCTGTGGCACATCATTGTTAATATTTGTTAATGAGTTAATTGTTAAAGGCAGTGCAGCTCTCTTTGCTCTTTGTCTCTTCTGCATTTCTTCTCTCAGATGCAACTCAATTAAATATGTATGTAGTCCAATAAACAGATAAAACAGAAAGCAGTTATCAAAAATACTGAGGCTCAAAAATACAAAAGATTACTAAATAGCTATTTAGCTATTGCTTAGTGTTATTCAAATGCCTGCGTGGCCTTGGTGATGTCAGCTGAAAAGTTGTTTTGGTTTCTCTTCTCTTGCAGCAATTATTACATTTTGATAAAACACTTTTTCTTTGGACTTTATTGCACTAAAATGCTGTGCACAATGAAAGCAGGAACATATACTGTTAAGAATGTACAAGGTGTAAATATTTAAATGTTTAATATGTATTAAATGTGATCAAATATTATCTGAAACATAATTTATAGACTTACTGATTTTTATCTTATTCTTAAAATTAACACAACATTAATTTGTGAAGTTTTCTCTTGACCCTAGAAGTTTATTTGTGATGGCAAAGGCAAAGATGCAATGTTTACAAATGAAAGAAACTAACATGAGTCCTAACTTCATTTTAAAAAGATTATTAAAAAATCATACAAATGACATACTACACGCATGCTATCCTATAAATAATCTAAATTAACTGTTTTTATTAATGTCAAAAATATTGTTGAACATCTCTGAATGCACCTAAATACATTGATTTATACCAGCAAAACTCATTTTATGCATTAAATCAGGTAGCAATAGTTCTGTGAGATAACTATTACACGTTACCACTTTTTACAAAGAATTGTTTACATATAATTGTTTATTTTATTAGAAATGCAATACATTTAAATACCTGAATGCAAATGTATCAAATGATTTGAAATATAAACAGTGTTTGTTAGCAATAAATATACAACGTGTATCCAGGCGTGGAGAGAATTGTGTGTTAGAATGAGAGAAGGGCAGCTGAAGTCACAGAGGACGGTGGGACAGTGGCTGAGAGCCAGATGTTGTCACAGACAGCTGCTTCCTAATGCAGGGACGGAGAATGTGATGACACATGCAAAAGACAGTAACGCTCATTCCGTTTTCCCATCTCCCCATCATCCCATTCAACATCATGTATTTTCTCTGTGCAAGAAGAGAAGACCTCACTTGTCCTACACGGCTATGGATGCAATATTATTCACAAACCTGTGCCACTTACACACCCACAAGAATATATCCCACTGGAACTAGGAGAAATGCAATCTTCCGCACTATTTTTATGCACACACACACACACACATACACATCACATCACAACTCAGCAGTGAATATCAGTGTATAATGAGAAACAAAGCCACCATGAACAATAACAGCAATAATAAAGCGTACCACATCCATGCATCTCTGCCAATTAACATTGCTGCTACTATTTTTAACAATCCCATGGCAAATAAATGTCTAGTTAAATGAAAAAGTGGAAGATATCATACGATTTTAAAGAAAGCATATTCTTTGCAATATTTAAAAACATGCAATCATTTTGCAGTTATGTGTTCGCAACAACAGCGAAGTCTATAGGGTAAATACACACAGGCTGCTTTCTTACACAATCATGTGCGAAATGCATTCTAACAATTAAAGCGCAAAAGCTGTGAATGTTTGTTTGCAGGCTTCAAATAATTCCCTTGTGGCACGAAGCGTACTTACCCATTCCGCTAATTGCAAACCATGCACAGTAATGATAAACTAAATTTGGAAAATCTCTCCATTATGTTACATTAGTTCCACAGTTTAAGGCAGCATCTGAAAAAATCAGTTATGAAAACAGGACTTGAAGGCTAAATTTTGCTGGGGTGTGTGATTGTGTGATTGTGTGATGTGTTTTCGGTTTGTGCTGGTGTCCTGGAGTGAGAAAAAAAAAAACAGCTTATTACATCACATAATTAAAGGAAGCCCTGGGCTATGTGACGGAGATCCCTGAGGTGCATTTGACATTATTTGATTGTATTGATTGAGACTGGAAAAGAAGCACATCAGACAGGCCTCACCCCAGAGAGCAACAGCCTTTGATACTAGTCTGCTGACGTTTTTTGGACATTTCCTCTCACAGGGAAATTTCCTCTTTCATTGTTGACCGTAATAAGACTGAAGCGAACATGTTCGCTCCTATTAAAACTACATTTCTATTAAGAAAGCGCCTGTGACTCAGTTCTGGGAGGTGATGCTGAGCTTGGATGGCCTTCCTCAAAGCATTCATTAAATGGTTGCTAATAGCAACATGCAAGAGAACATCTATGCAGTGAAACCTACTCTAAATCATGTCTAACTTTTTCTATGATGTTTAAAATAATATTCATAGCAAATGCCACAATAGAACAATCCAAAACGGAAATACGCAGGTGCCTAATACACACTCTGTATCCTACTGTGTATATATTAAACCATCAGTGTTCTCTGCACTGAAAAAAAAGGTAACCTAAAATGGTAACATGTTACCATTTCTACCATTAACTGGTTTTACTCAAGTCACAAATATTACTTAACAACACTGATGCATGTTTTTTTGTTTGTTTTTTTTCTTTTTTTTTACCAACACATCTCATATGGGTTAAATCAGGTAAAAATAGCTTTTAAAGGTAACAATTACAGGTTACTTTTTTGCATTGAATATTATTAACCTGAACACTAGAATAGAATAGAATGGAATAGAATAGAATAGAATAGAATAGAATAGAATAGAATAGAATAGAATAGAATAGAATAGAATAGAATAAAATTTGTATGACCTTAGGCAATAACAGAACAAAATATGCCATTGCAATACCTCACAGCCAGACTTTTCTCCTCATGAAACATTCAGAAACAATATGGAACAACGGAATATGCAACAGCGAATTGTACAGTGTTTGGAAGGGGTTTTGCGTCCGTCACAACCTGTACGCAACTTTTTCATGGGTGATTGTGGCTCAGAAAGTTCTGTGTTTGGAAAAGTAGCGTTCCCTACAAATCCGCAACGACTTTTAACTCTTTTTTAAGGGGGAGAAGTCAAGGTAAGATATCATCTTTCATTTAACATTCAAGCTTTGGGTGATATATAATAATTCACAGAGAGCGGCAACACTAAAACAACAGCCGGAGCTTCGCGGCGAACACGACAAAAGGCGTCTTGTTAAATGTATTAAAAATATAAATAAATTAAAAAAAAAGGTTCTTACCGAATCTTAACACATGTGGCATCCCGTGAGAATATCCCACACACAGTAAGAGCAGCAACAGCCCAAGCCATCTCTGATGAGTTACCAGAGGAGAGCACATCTTCATGATGCCTGCGATACACTGCATGTCATTCCCCTGGATGGATCGTTAGATTCCCACTTATTTCTGCTTTGGAGGTGTTTTTGTCAGCGATGTGATCACGGCATGGTCACTGAGACAGAAGAGGACACTCCATATCAGCGATGCTCCGCATGTCCGTCTCACTGCGCAAAGGAGCAACCTTCCGACCGGGCGTCCATGTTAGAGAAGGGAAATCCAGGAGAAATCCATGTACGGGTGGCCTGGAAGAGCAGAGCAACACGGGGATGAGTGATGAGAGCTAGTGTAGCGGATCGCTTGACGCGCGAGGCAGAAGCGGCAGCGGCAGCGACGAGCGCAGGCTGCTCATGTAATGCTGTCTACTGCACTGCTGCACTCACACTGACGTCGAGCCGAGAGCAACGCGAGCGCAACACTGACCACTCACAACATCCATTTCCTACTCTAACATGCTTCACGTCTCAAAGCGAATGCCGTGCATGGATGTAACATCTCTGTTCATAGATACCATGCTCAGATGATGCTTCAGGCGCAGCCGTTTGTCCGTAAGCTCTCTGCTGTGCAGCCTACGCTGTCTCGTGTATTCCATGCTAAAAGGATTTTTTTGTTGTTGTTGTTTTTCACATAGTTTCAGAATTTAACAAATGATTGCAGTTGCATTAGGTGAAAAACAAACTAAAACCCTACAACGCACGTGCTTTCGTATTAATGTTGCAATTGCACTTTTATTTATTCTTCCTTCTGCTCTCGTAAACTGCGGTTACTTTGCAAAAATAACAGTAGGCTAAATAACAGTTTTGGGGGGAAGAAAATCATTAGTGCACATAGATTCTGCTACAATAAAAATATGATAACTTGGTATTATTCACTGTCAGAAATGACAGTAATATTCCTCAAAGGAGATCTCATGTAAATGATCATGATTTATTATTATGATCATGATATTGTTCATGCATGTCACAATAAATAATTAACAACTGAAGCCTAATCGTTTTCCATGTTAAATATATGTGATGACATGACAGAAAGTAACAGTTCTTGCCACCTCGTGTGTGTGTGTGTGTGTGTGTGTGTGTGTGTTCGCGGGCACGCGCGCGTAAGTTCTTCTATTCTTCCAGTATTTGTTTCCGCGCTGACAAAATACGAAGATGACAAAATAAGAACATCTGTAGCTATACGGTGCTCTTTGAGCTCTGGGGGCCTTTGAGACCAGGAAAGGGCCTAATGAGGACGAATCCTGTACAACTTAAATTAAAAAGACCTCGATTGTGCCCCTACTTTCAAAATAGGCTTAAGATGTGCACTTGAATAGATTGCCTTGAGCTCATGAGAGCGCTGGTGGCTGTCAGCACCACGGACAGCGACGACAGAGGCTCCTCAATCCACTCTACTGTATTTCATCAGTATCCGCATTCACGTCGCTTTATACGGAATCAGCTGCCATCACCTCACAGCTGCAGGAACACACACTCTTTTATCCTTTCAGATGGACCATTAAGGATTTGTTTTCTTATTTCAAGAAATGTCTGAGTATTGTATTCAGGTCAAACCACTAAAATGGAAATGTAATGAATGCACCTAATGCGACTGTGTCAGTTTGAGAATTGTGTGTGTTCTGTGATTTTATTTTCTGCAAAAATAAAATTAATAGGATAATTAATGAAACGTTTACGTTTGAAAAAATATAGTAAAATGCATTTTAATTTATAATGATATGTGTTTGTTTGTTTGTTTGTTTGTTTGTTTGTTTGTTTGTTTGTTTGTTTGTTTTTCACACTCGATGATCCGCTAACTATAATCACTCTGGCAAATCATACAGTATGGAAAGTCATGTTACTTTAACCTTCTTTTGGATTTCTTTCACTTGTGCTATATGTGTGCTTATCTGCTCAAACATTCAGAAGATCGTTTGTAAAGTGTATCCTTTGAGTCTCAAATGAAATGTCTCTTCATAAGTGATGGCTCCCACAAAAGTAATTCAAGTGATGCTAAAAGACTCATCAACAGCAGTGACACACTATTTCCTGGCAAGGGCATATTTAATAACTTAGTGATGCTTCCTTCAACCTCTCAGCAGACATACGTGCATATAGATTCTGAGGGAGGTAGGTGTGTGTGTGTGTGTGTGTGTGTGTGTGTGTGTGTGTGTGTGAGAGAGAGAGAGAGAGAGAGAGAGAGAGAGAGAGAGACTGTGTGAGGGGCGGTGCATTTTAAACTAGGATCGTGCAGTCGAACCCGGGGTCTCAACATTCTTTATTAACTTACAAGTCATCACACACATCTGTGTAATTAAGGTGGGGAAAAAAAAAAAAAAAAAAAAAAGGTAGGCTATCATAAACACCACAAGCACTTTTTTTTTTTTTTTTTTTTTTTTTGCGCCAAGGACATTAATAATTCAATGTAATTGTTACCTCAGTTATTATTTGAGGTTTAAAAATAAGCACATGCAGCAGTCTGATCAGTTGAATTGTTCCGTCCTGTAAAATGTAAGCTAAACTTTAGTCGTTTCAACGTCTAAATTCGATATGAATTTAAAAGCAACGTAAGAGCCGCTAAAAGTGTGGTGACGGTGAAGATAAATGTCCTTACCTCGGTTGTTGAGAGCAGCTCAGGCTGATGAAGTGTGAGTACAGTGGGAGCAGTAGTTCATGTGTTCAGATGGAGGAGCCGCTCGGCTCTGTGGAGGAGACACGCCTCCTGTCGGACGAACACAACTCCCCGCTTAAAGACACACAGCTCGCGCTGCGCTATAATTCAAAATAAATATATTTAATCGATATATGCTGGGAGTATATCATTTAAAACAGTTATACAGCAAGGTAACGAGGTAAGACTGGATTTAACGCATGCTTTCAGCTGTCATTTCACTTTAATCGCGTGCTGTAAGTGATAGGAGACGGCAAAAGAAAAAAAAATCTTATTCTCAGCAAGACTTTAAAAACAAAAACCGTGAACCATGTTTTGGAACTACTGCTATATTAAGCTTATTACCAACACTGGAGGATGGAATTTTGGTGACTGTTTATCTTACAATTCCTTGAGGTAGGCTAATAAAACGTACATAACTAAAACATCAAGAGGGTTTGGCAACACTTTAGAATAGGGAACACTTATTCACTATTAACTACGACTTTTCCCTCAATAGATTTCTAATGTGCTGCTTATTAATAGTTAGTAATGTAGCTGTTAAGTTTAGATATTGGTAGGATTAGGGATGTGGAATAAGGTCATGTAGAATAATGCATTAATATATAAATGTGCTTAATTACTACTAATAAATGGCTAATATTCTAGTAATATGCATGCTAATAAGCAATTAGTTAAGAGACCCTAAAATAGTGCTACCTAAAGGTTTTTTTGTTTGTTTTTTTTTAACCAATGAGATCACACGTGCTCTCACTTGGAATTGTGGGAATTCCCTATTTTACATAAATTAAAAAGGTAATATATTTTTTTTTATTCATAATTTGAAATACATTTCACTTTCATTACAATATATAACAATTTTCATATGTTAGTACTTGAATATGTCGGCTATATGCATACGTCAATACTTATTAAAAACGTTTAATAATAATAATAATCATAAACAATATTTTCAGCAAAATCACGTGTATTGTAATTGAAAATATGATATCTCTTTTAAACACTAACTTTAAGTAGTTAAACATTCTTTTCCACTAAAATAGTAGCATATGTAACAGTATGCATTTTCCTCCAATGCTGCAAAAAGCTATTGAAACATTATTTGCCCAGGAAGGTATGGATATATGCAATATAACGATTATGAAATGTAAATAATGAAACTGCAAATATATTTTAAATAGTTTGAAGTTTCAACATAAACATCTGTGACAACTTGTAAAATCATGTCATTATATAATGATTGACTCATCTTAAGGATTTCCAGTGTGGTTTTATTGTGTTGCCTTGTTCACTTGTCCGTTCATCCATCAGTTTGTTGTCTGGCATTTATATTGTTTATTTGCGCCACATAATATGTGATGTCAGTCCATATTCAAAAAAAGAAAAAAAAAAAAACAACATTCTCTGTTATCTTTGACTAAGACAAGACACAAAGCATGTTGTCCGTGACTGTAAGTCTTGAATGAGAGTTTGACCAGGTTGGTCTCGTAGAGTGTGTGATCAGAGGTATGGCCCAAATAATGAGATGGCTCCTTCTTGTGAACTGCATTTGAAATAGCCATGACATCTCTGGGGGTCTTCTAAAGGACACCCTCGCTATAGTCTCAGCTTTCTGTCTCTTATGTGTGTGCAGCTGTGTTATGAGGCTCTGACTTCGTGTGGAGGAGAGAGAGAGAAAGAAAGAAAGAAAAAGAGGAAGTGATAGAAGCAAAGCGTCTCATTGCTTTTCCTCTCTCTCTTTAATTACAACCAGTCTACCATATCGGAGAGGAAATTAATTATTCACCTAATCTGCCACAGGAAGAAATACACGTCTAATGAAACACACCGCCAGTGCAACAAACAATAAGTCACATAGAACACAAAGCCATAAATAAGCAACCACAACACTGCAATAACTGTACATTTATGTATAGGATATATAGAGAGCAAGAGAGAGAAAGAGTGCTCTCAAAACGATTAATCGCAATTAATCGCATCCAAAATAAAAGTCTGTGCTTACAGCTTACATAATATATGTGTATGTACTGTGTGTGTGTGTGTGTGTGTGTACGCGTTTTTGTGAAAAGTCAGGACATAGATTTGTATAATGACAAAGGTATGACAGGTATTACAAGGTGAAGGTGACATCTCAGGACATTGACCCATGTCCCCACTTTTCAAAACGCTTATAAATCACTCAGAATTATTTTTTTGGGGGGAAAGTTGAAATGCACAGCCTCCTGTAAGGGGTAGGGTTAGGTGTGGGGTTGGTGTAGGGCAATAGCACATACAGTAAGTACAGTATAAAAACCATTACGCCTATGGGATGTCCCCACTTTTCACAAAAACGAACGTGTGTGTGTGTGTGTGTGTGTGTGTGTGTGTGTGTGTGTGTGTATGTGATTTTTTTTTTATATTCAATTATATATCTATATTACATATATTCACAATTCTATTAAAACACTATTAAAATAGATAGTATTAATAGGTATCTTTATAGAAATGTGTGTGTGTGTGTGTGTGTGTGTGTGTGTGTGTGTGTGTGTGTGTGTGTGTGTGTGTGTGTGTGTGTGTGTGTGTGTGTGCATTTTTGTGACAAATGAGAACATACATTTGTATAATGACAGGGGTATGACATAGGTATTACAAGGAGAAGGTGACTTTTCAGGACATTACTCCATGTCCCCACTTTTCAAAACGCTTATAAATCACACAGAATGGAGTGTATTGAAAATCTGAAATAGCAGAAAGTTTCCTGTAAGGGGTAGGTTTAGGTGTAGGGTTGGTGTAGGGCAATAGCACATACAGTAAGTACAGTATAAAAACCATTACGCCTATGGGATGTCCCCACTTTTCACAAAAACAAATGTGTGTGTGTTTCAGTTATTTATCATTGTAAATTATACATTATTCCTGTGATTTGTTTGGGACAAAGCAAATAAGTGAAATGTGTAGTGTAGTAGAAGCTAACTTGTGATTTATTTCACATTCCTACCATCTCACATCTTCTGGGTAAACAGAGGAAATATCAACAAGCGGCTTATCTCTGATCCTGTGTGGTGCAAGACTAATTTCTAGTTTTGAACGTCTCGTGTTCGCACCAATTATTTATGGTGACATCCCTATTAAGATCCCTCAGCTGCTTTTTGAATTAGAGAAGCGCTAATAAGGTCTTTCAGCAGTTTATACACTGCAGTCTGTAGACTTTAATGAGCCCCTGGTCGCCCCTATTATCCCAAACAAAGATGGAGGTGGATTACCGCAAAGGCTGGATCAGCCCATGCTCTCAGACCTCCTGTCATTCTTCCTGGAATGTGCCTCCTTAATATTAGTGAGGAAACACTGCATGAGGCAAACAAGCGCTGTGATATTTGTGAATTCTGTGGCATTCCCACAAGATTATAAATGTGCTGTGTCTATGAGAATGGAGCAAGGGCTTGCTGGTTTTAATACAGGAAAAAATTGTGTGAGTTCATTCTTTGCAACCTTTTCATTATGATGTCCAGCTTATTCTCTCTCTCTCTCTGTCTGTTCACATTCTGTAATAGTTGTCATGGTAGTGTTACTGTGCTGGTTTGGTTGGTGAACACATATAACATCAGACACAGAAATATGTCTCATTTCCACAGTTGAATAGAACAGATATACCAACCTTAACAGGAGGGAAAGAAGGCAACTTTCATTGTTGAAAACTGTGAGCAGTAGGTTGGGTGTTAAAATTGAGGATGCACTCAATCCAAATTGTCAAATTTCTTTGCATCACCGTGACATGTGAGCATGAGTTAATTTTGAATAACATCCAATATGCATCATAAATTTTTTTTTTTTTTTTTTAAACTCTGCTAATCAAAAAGTATATAAATAAATATAACATATATTTTATTTATTGTGTGTGAAATCTGTAAACAAATGACACTATGACTCCCTTCTTTTTCATTATGACAATTTAGTATTAAAAAAAGAAACTTTTATTTTTTAAAACTGTGAGCAGTTACATGGTCAAAAACTCTAGCACTTCCATCTTACATTTGGAAAACAAATGATTACTGCAGGAAATGACATCAACATCATTAAGCAATATAACTGAAGTTTTTTTTTTTTTTTTAAATAGTGGAATATTATTTTACACTTTATTAAAGTATTAAGTCCACATCTGCATAAATAAATAAGTAATGTGTGACTCAAACACACACACACACACACACACATATTATCTGTCTGAATGAAAAAGGATTCTCTAAAGTAAATAGCATGATGTTTCAAAAATATTTGCTTAAAAAATACACACAGTTGCAGAAGAAATGATGTGAATTTTGAAACTGATTTTAAAGTCATTTTTAGACTTTAAATCTTAAAATCTGACTACGCATCATTAAAATATTGATAGTGCAATAAAGTAAAACAAACATGTTGGAGCCATAGCCATATGGGCAAGCCCTCTTGACATATTGTGCCGTTGCGCTTCAGGTGACCTGAGTTTGAGTCCCGGTCCAATTTCTCATTCTCCTCTTATATGATTTCCTACTGCCCTATCTAGGCCAAGAATCCCAAAAATGCAACTTTAAAAAGTAAAATAAACTATTTATATCATTTTGTTTAAAAAGTATTTGCAAACAAATTACACTGCACCTCATTTGTGGTGTGTAACTTTTTTAGTGTATCAGAAATGTAACTTTTTTAGTGTATCATTCCATTTTGACAAAAATCCAAGCTGTCATTTGCATCACCACAATTTCCACTATAAAATGAATCAAAATTTGATGTATGGTGGAAAGTTTTAACAAAATTCAGAAAAAAAGACAATTTGACAGTAAAAAGTTTGTTTTGAGAGTTTATTTTCTAAAACTCCACTGGACAAAAGTCATGTCTATCTATCTATCTATCCATTGTGCCAGACGGTAGAGGCAGAGAAGTAAGAACAGGAGCAAGAGGACTTTGATTGAGTGTCCACTGTGAAAACATAGTGACAGGTGAGTGGCTTTTTTCCGTGAATGCTTGGTGGACAGCTGAGGAGTGGACAGGGCCACTTTTCATTCGCACCTTGAGAGGACAAAAGAAACAAGCATCAGATTTGAAGTGGAAAGCAAGCTTACCTGATGCTTCTCTCTCAGGCTCGCTTGTTGCCAAGAGCCAGTGACTGGAACTGCCCAGGCCAGAATGACGCTGATAGGTGTGAAGATGAGTTTCCGCCAATGATGATCATGTCGATGGGATAATCGACAACCCCTGCAAAGGTCAGCAATGGTGTGCAAGAAAACTTGCAAAAAAAGTGCTTGTTTTTTATAGTGTTCTAAAGAAATGACCAGAAACATACTCAAGAATATAAGTATGTGATTGCTTGGTCAACATATTGCAAAAGCATTGTCCAGATGACAAGGCCGGATAAACCATATGGACAATTGGGCACTTGCCCAGGGGCACCACATCCAAAAGGCCACCACCATGTCCAAACAGGGCACCATGTAGAGCTGCATAAATGTTTTCAAATAGAGCAAGATGTCGTGCAAAGGCCAAAGAGTCAAGAGTCAAAAGTCAAGATTTGTTGCCTCCTTCTGGATGAATCTTCAGGCAAAAACAGCAATAGTGTGCATGTTTAAAGAACCCTGGTTAAGATCCCCTCTCTTAATTTTATAATCAAGAATGGACTCTTGTGTTCTGTGGCATCCAGGAGAGTTAAGACTGAGAAGTGGCTGGCCTTCCCCCAAGCTAAGGCAGAGGCTGTGAGGGGACACTTTTATCTTGGTGCCAAGAACACTGCCAAGAGAATTTCAGACATCTAAGGTGTGTCAGTGGACCTCCTGCAAGTGTCTACCCCCTACCCCTTGCCCCCTGCTGTCACTGCTAATCATAAAGTACCCTTCAAGCACATAGTTGGATCTCATTGGGCTGCTATCAGTGCCAGTCCTCAATAAACTGAGAATAAGAATTGTCTATGGTCTTGAAAGACACATCACATTTCCACATCTACAATTTACACTTCAGATAACTGTTTCAGCTAATGGTGGAGCAAGGTAAGTTGTTGCATGCCAATTTATCATCCACAGAATTGTTCAAACGGGCCTCCAAAATAGATAGCAACAAAAGTTGGACTTGACTTGGTCAAGTTACATTCTGTTAAAGCCCATTCACAACAAGAAAGATAACCAGAATGATAAATATACTGGTGTCCACACCAAAGGATAATAGCATACTGTTTATTATAATTGTGCACTGGGCCTATTTAGACTTTTCCACTCCATGTGCTTTCTCTAAACAAACAGCTAACTGATTTGTTAAAATGGTTCAGTTTGGCTCAGTTTGGTATCCACAAAATGTATCTGACCTTCAATTTCCATACTGCATGCAAATTCAGCAGTTTGTGTCACCAAAAGCAATGGATTGCACTACACTGTGCAGGTTCTACTTTCCTCACATGATCATTGGATTCAAATCGATGTTTTCAGCACGGAAGGCATGCGTGCCAACAAGAACACTAAACACCGCAGCCTCTAGTGTCAGTCACTAGTGTACCTCTTTAGATAAGAAAAGTGAGGTTAACCCACACAGCTCTGACCAGCTGGCCTCCATTACACTCACCCCCTAAACCTCACTCCCATCTGGGAGCAATGGGAGCACCAATGTAACCCCTCCGGTTCTACTCCCCTCGCTTGCTCCGAGCAGGATTCAAACCAGCATTTCCAGAATGGGAGGCAGGCACGCTAACAAGGAAGCCAAAGACCATAACCTCTAGCATCAATCGCTCGTGTGCCTTTTGAAATGAGGTTTACCTGCACAGCTCTGACCAGCTGTGAATCATCCTTTCTAATTGTCCTACTACTTGTCCACTTGATCCTATTACACCTAATGTCCTTCAAGCCATTTCTCCTGCAGTTGTACCTGCACTCACTCACGTCATTAAAGTGCCCCATTATGGATTTTTGAAAATTACCTTTCATGCAGTGTGTGACCTCGCTCTAATTAAGTGAAAACATCCTGCAAAGTTTTAAATCTGAAAGTGCACCGTGTATAAAGTTATTGTCTCTCAAAAGAAAGAGTCAACTCTGAATCATTGAAACGAGTCATTTTTAAAATGAATCCCAAGCCGTTTCATGATGACGTCAACATGAAACATTAGCATATTGCCTGCCAACTTGGTCTTTCACGTTGGTCTGAATGAAAATGCAAATTCATTCTTTGCCATTAGGTGCCTCTTTTGGAGCGGTAAAACAGCTGTTTCCCCGGTAACACTGTACACAAAGTAGCACTGCCACAAAAGCTGCTGTATTAGGCATTACAGGCATGATGAAATGAAAATGAGACCAATCGGACCAATCACGGCAGATTAGTGTCAAGCAAAGGAGGGGTTTGGAAAAATGAATCGTTAAATGAATTGTTTGGGAGTCATTGAGCAAATAAGGTAAAAAAAATAAATAAAGGCATATTATAAGAAAATGAAAGTATTTTTTGACCTTGCAATGCATGTAAACCTGTTGTTGGGGACTCCCAAAACCAAAATATGAACCTTTCATTACCCATAATAGGGGTACTTTAACACATCCCTTCACACTTCCAAATCTTCAATACTTACCTTGCTGGATCTGTCCACTGCTTTTGACACAGTTAACCACCAGATCCTCCTGTCAGCCCTATTGGCAAAGGGCATCTCAGGAACAGCACTGCAGTGGTTTGAGTCTTACCTCTCAGATATGTCTTTCAAAGTACCTTGAAGTGGTGAGGTGTCCAAGTCACAACATCTAACTACTGGGGTGCCTCAGGGCTCAGTTCTTGGACCACTTCTCTTCTCTGTCTACATGGCATCACTAGGCTCTGTCATTCAGAAACATGGCTTTTCATATCACTTCTATGCTGATGACACTCAACTCTACCTCTCATTCCATCCTGATGATCCGACGATTCCTGCATGCATCTCAGCTTGTCTAACAGGCATTTCTTGCTGGATGAAGGACCATCACCTTCAATTCAACCTTGCCAAGACAGAACTGCTTGTGGTTCCAGCAAACCCATCGTTTCATCACAATTTCACCATCCATTTAGGCACATCAACCATAACTCCTTACAAACAGCCAGAAACCTTGGAGTTGTGATTGATGATCAGCTGACTTTCTCAGACCACATTGCTAAAACTGCCTGGTCCTGCAGATTTGCTTTATTCAACATCAAGATCAGGCCCTTTCTTTCAGAACCTGCTTCACAACTCCTTGTTCAAACTCTTGTTTTGTCCAGGCTGGACTATTGCAATGCTCTCTTGGCAGGTCTTCCAGCCAGTTCTATCAAACCTTTACAATTAATCCAGAACATGGCAGCAAGATTAATTTTTTAATGAGCCGAAAAGAATGCATGTCACATTTGTATTTATCAATTTGCACTGGCTACCAATGGCTGCTCAAATAAAATAAGTGTAAGTGAACGTTGCTTTATTGTGCCATCCCAAAGAGGCACAAAATCACTTTCACGGACTTTTAAATTAAATGTTCCCTCCTGGTGGAATGACCTGCCCAACTCAATCCGAGTCCTTAGCCATCTTCAAGAATTGTCTAAAAACACATATCTTCCATCTTTATTTGACCCTCTAACTCTAGCACTCTCTATTCTAATTCTATTCTTAAAAAAAAAAAAAAAAAAAAACTTGCACTCTATTCATTTACTAACTGCTTGTTTTCTTTAAAAAAATAAATAAATAAAATAAAAACTAACACTAGAATCTCTATTCTTTTGTATTCTATCTATCTATTTATTTTCTTTTTATTTATTATACAATTAGCAAAAGCAAAAAAAGCCTCTAGATTGCTCTATTCTTTTTCTATTCTATCTGTTTTCTTTTTATTTAATCTAATTAAAAAAAAAAACAAAAAAACCTTGCTACGTGTATTAAGCTAACTGAGATTTGTTATAAAACTTGCGTATCATTGCTCTTTTGTTGATTTTGATTACTTCCATTGTCCTCATTTGTAAGTCGCTTTGGATAAAAGCATCTGCTAAATGACTAAATAATAATAAATAAATAATAATTAATTTTTCACTAATGTGAATAATAAAATATAGAATCAGTTTATAATGGTGTAGCTGATGCAATATTGCAGTTACAGAAATGTAACAGTATATCTTTTACAGTGCAATGAGTACATTTACTAATTAGTAGAAATGCAATTTATGTAAGCCGAGAAGGAACAGGGCCAGATCACGGGTCAGCGTTCACAGCATACCCTTTAACTCATCACTCTAGACTGTCTTAATAAGGCTGGTTAGATGCTGGCTGTCAGAGGGGAATAGGATTACAAAGAGCCAAAAGAGAGAGAAGATTGCTTGGGAGAAGAAGATTGCAGTGCCCTCATCATTCCCAGCGCCGAATAATTGTATGAAATCGCCAGCTGGGGAAAAATATATGTTAACCATTGATTGTGGATGTGAAGCGGCTGCCTCCGGGGGTTTGTTTTATGTAATTTTACTTCTACAGCACACTCTAATTCAGATTTAATCACCGGAGTACAAAGTGAAGTCCAGGTGATTGTACACTCACCATATAAGTCAATGCCGTTGGTGAAAACACCTATGCAGAGGAAAATAAAGCATCTAAATATACTGACTTTTTTTCTTACAAATAGGGCTATTCTTGTCTTCAGGCTGTGAAAAGTTTTTTAACTGATTTCACTGCCCCAGAAACAGTCCTGCTTCAAACTTACACCATTGTTGAGCCAGTGTTGTTAGGTTACTAAGAGAGAGACACTTTTCACTCGGTTACATGACACTGTTAACACTTTTGAGTAAATTGGCATTTCAATGCCTCACTCAGCTCTCTGCATATGAGAAAGCTTGGATATGAGAAAAAAAAAATTGGATACAAAAAGTTACACACTTTACTGCCACTATTTTGTCTCTGGCTTTTTTTTTTTATTACAACTTTCATCGAAAAGCAATATCCCAAAGTTTTCATTCGTAATACTTAAAGGAACAGTTCACCAAAAAATGAAAATTAGCTAAAAATGTAATCACCCTCCATCCAACATGTAGATGAGTTTATTTACTCATCAGAAATGATTTAGAGAAATTAAGCATTACACTTGCTCACCAATGGATCCTCTGCAGTGAATGGGTGCCAGCTGAATGACGTTTATTGATAACTGCAGGCGTGTGGATTACTCATGGATTATTGTGATGTTTTTTATCAGCTGTTTGGACTCTCATCTAAACTGATCCACAGATTCACAGTATTCTATCACAACATTCAGTATTCTTTACCCACACATACAGTAGGCCCTATATACTTTTTAGAATATACTTTTTAAACAGTGACAAAAGTTCCTCATCAAACATAGTACTTACTCACAATGTATGTCATTTCAGATGCAATTACTTCCTGCATTTGGATGCATGGTTACAACTGTAACCATGGTGCCCCGAGAGGTAATGAACCCATACTTCCTGCATCCCTGTGAGTGACTTGCTTCAACCTATCAGAAGCTAATGCTGTTTACACCGGATGTGCTTTTAAGCTTCCTGGTCATTATGTCAACTCGCCCGTGATGTCTCGCCACTCTGTTGGACTGATGTCACATGTTCTTCAGAATGTGGTAACGCACAGGCATTCCCAAAATGTTCTGACGCAGTGTCTCGTTCCCTCTCAGAGAACCATGTTTTGCAGTCGTAACTTAGAGATGTTTTCTTGTGTTTTTGTTTTCTAATGAATTGCTTGCATTGGATCTTACACCTCCTCGTCTCCGAGTTTGCCTGTGTGACACCTTCTTTTAGCCTTTTACTTTGGGTGATTGTATTTACGCTTCAAAATTCATAAAAGTTGTGTTCATTTGTGAAGATTATCCTAATTTTGAAAACTTTTTTCAACCCTTTTTTGTTGGTCACAGAGCTTATTTTCTGCAATAATCTAAAAACCAATGGGAAAATTCTGTTGGCTTTTTATCAAGGGAACCAGGGATGGGTTGGCCTACAAAAAATAAATAAATCATCCATGCAGTATTCAACACTTCTTCATCTCAATATACTTTGACTACTACTGACACCTTCTGCCATGGATGAATTAAGTTTATGAACTGTTGCCACTTCACAATAGTGCTTTTATTTTGTACCTTTTGTTGTTTGTCTCGTATTACACATATTAATAAAACAGATATTCTTGATTTAAAGTTTTATTGATGGTTGGTGGTTCCTGTTGTTACATGGAGAAGGATTGCTGTTTTTCATCATCTTGCTGTGAGCTCTGTAATTATTTTATAGGGCCATTTGGATTTTGACTACCCATTGATATAGTAGTGTGAACACCATAGTTGGTGAAGGTCTCTATTTCAAATCCTGTTGGTGAATTTCTGTAGTTAAAATTTTTAATTACACTATATACGAGTGGATGTCTATTAGATGCATTTTATTTTGTGCTTTGATCAAAATCTGTATGGTGCTATTATCATCCCTGTCACATTTTTCATTCTTCTAGAAGGTAGAGTTATTTTTCATACACATTCTATTTCTAGGTGCGGGCAGATAGCAGCCGAAGCTAGAGGAAGCAGCAAAGTACAATTCATTTTCAAGCAGTTTTCAATGAGTGGGCTGAGCGAAAAGGAAAGTGGGTGCAATCCCATGAAACTACCCAGAATATTGTATCTGATGCGTGTACAGGCAACACACCATACTGTGTATGATAGGATCCACCATCACTCACAGCAAATACATTTTGCAATTAATTTACAGATTTATTTATTTTATA
The DNA here is from genome assembly GCA_036784905.1 of Acrossocheilus fasciatus. Lineage (NCBI taxonomy): Eukaryota > Metazoa > Chordata > Actinopteri > Cypriniformes > Cyprinidae > Acrossocheilus > Acrossocheilus fasciatus. Next base: position 5,758,728 of record CM071953.1, read on the forward strand.
GTGAATTAATTAATTGTTGTTAATGTTAAACATAGTAAAGCAAACATATTTTAATACTACATCCCGAATTCCGGAAATGTTAGGACATTTTTTAAATTTGAATAAAAGACTTTCAAATCACATGAGCCAATATTTTATTCACAATAGAACATAGATAACATAACAAATGTTTAAACTGAGAAATTTTACAATTGTGTACACAAAATGAGCTCATTTTCAAATTTGATGCCTGCTGCAGGTATCAAAATAGTTGGGACAAGGGCATGATTACCATGGTGTAGCATCTCCTCTTCTTTTCAAAACAGTTTGAAAACGTCTGAGCATGGAGGTTATGAGTTTCTGGAGTTTTGGTGCTGGAATTTGGTCCCATTCTTGCCTGATATAGGTTTCCAGCTGCTGAAGAGTTTGTGGTCATCTTTGATGTATTTTTCATTTAATGATGTGCCAAATATTCTCTATAGGTGAAAGATCTGGACTGCAGGTAGGTCAATTCAGCACCCGGACTCTTCTACTATGAAGCCATGCTGTTGTAATAGCTGCAGTATGTGGTTTTGCATTGTCCTGCTGAAATACACAAGGCCTTCCCTGGAATAGACATCATCTGGAGGAGAGCATATGTTGCTCTAAAACCTTTATATACCTTTCAGCATTCATAGTGCCTTCCAAAACATGCAAGCTGCCCATACCGTATGCACTTGTGCATCCCCATAGCATCAGAGATGCTGGCTTTTGAACTGAACACTGATAACACGCTGGAAGGTCTATCTCCTCTATAGCCTGGAAAACACTGCGTCCGTGATTTCCAACAAGTATGTCAAATTTGGACTCGTCTGACCATAGAACACTTATCCACTTTGAAACAGTCCATTTTAAATGAGCCTTGGCACACAGGACACGACAGCGCTTCTGGACCATGTTCACATATAGCTTCCTTTTTGCATGATAGAGTTTTAGTTGGCATTTGCAGATGGCATGGCGGACTGTGTTTACCGACAGTGGTTTCTGGAAGTATTCCTGGGCCCATTTAGTAATGTCAATGACAGAATCATGCTGATGAGTGATGCAGTGTCGTCTGAGGGCCCGAAGACCACGGGCATCCAACAAAGGTCTTCGGCCTTGTCCCTTACGCTCAGAGATTTCTCCAGTTTCTCTGAATCTTTTGATGATGTTATGCACTGTAGATGATGAGATTTACAAAGACTTTGCAATTTGGCGTTGAGGAACATTGTTTAGACCTGATGTCAGTTAATCTAATTAGTTGCTAGATGTTCTCCCAACTGAATCTTTTCAAAATTTATTGCTTTCTCAGCCCTTTGTTGCCCCCGTGCCAACTTTTTTGAGACCTGTAGCAGGCATTGAATTTGAAATTAGCTCATTTAGTGGATAAGTGTAAAATTTCTCAGTTTAAAAAATTGTTGTGATGTCTATGTTCTATTGTGAATAAAATATTGGCTCATGTGATTTGAAAGTCTTTTAGTTTTCATTTTATTCAAATTCAAACGTCTCAACATTTACAGAATTCGGGTTGTAAGTGTGACTTTTTGACATTGTGAAATAATCAACAAATATATTATATATATTTTTTAGATATCACTGATAACACTGATAAAAATGATTTTGTGGTGAAGTAAATTTCTTCATTCTTCATCAAATTCAATATTAGTAAAGAGTAAATTCAATATTATTACTCAATTTAAGCTTGTAGAATTTAAAGTTTTAACTTTTAAGGATATTTTACTTGGAATTGTTTGTTATTTTTACAAATATTGTTTAAGTAAATATCAACATCATGATCCTGTTGTTTCCATCATGCACTTGGGCATGAATAATTAATAAGGATTTTTTTTTTTGCTGTTTTTGAGATGCATTTACACTGTTTTGTGACACCTGACCCATTCATACTCAAACACTATTCACTGATTGTCACCATCATTGTGTATCATGTGCCAAGTATTCAGGTCTCGGTGTTCATTCAGTTAATAACTATACTGAGTCAACATATTACCTTAAAATAAATAACAAGCAGTCTACTTGCTTACATACGTGCTTGTAACTTAACCACGTGTTTTTTTTGTTTTGTTTTGTTTTTTTTCAGTGCTATGTTGTTTGAGTAAAGTTTACAAACCGTGACTAAGTGAGATGTACTTGAGTACAGTAGTTAAAATAATTAAGTAGAAATTACTCATCAAACTCTACCTGGCCACGTTAAATTTACTTATTTCCTTTACTAATTTTAGATAACTTAGTTAAGTAGATTTTACTTAATTCCACATTTAAACTTTTCTTTAAAAATATGCATGCAAAAAAAATTAAGTAAATGTAACTTCTTATTTTTTTCAGTGAACTAATGAGTCAGTTGATAAGAAAAACATTCATGTTTCATTCATTCATTCATTCATTTACAGTGTGTCTGTCTGCAAGTTTTTGAACCTTTGATTTTTTAAAACATGATTTTCAGTACAAAGATACAAATGCCTTATTTTCTTTTAAATGTATCTCTCTTTATTAATTTTACTAATTTAAATTGACCAAAAGCACCCTGAGACACTAAAGTTTCATAAATTAACCTTTGCAGAGTCCTTATTTCTTACTGTCTTGTATTAAAGTCAGGACTTAAATCTGTGAAAAGTGCTCAAATACATGGTTTCATTGTTTACTGCGTACACCTCCAGCTTTCTGCTGTGCAGCAACCTCGTGAAATTTCCCATCTGTGATGCTATCTGCAACACATTTTATCAGAGCCACACATTTTCCTGATTTGAGCTCTGCACTGAATCCCTAGTGTGAAAGGGCCTAAATATTTAAAATTATAAGCAAGCAGTGGTGTAGTCTACGTGATACGCAGGCATACGGTGTATACCCACTAGCAAAGGTCAAGGATTTCCGTATACCCGCTTAAAAAAGTCACAACGTCTTTGTGACAGAACTTTCACAGATTCATTCATAAATTCACCCCGTCTGTGTTGCGATCGGAGCGCATTGTGCAACTCTTTCATTTCAACTGACTGACTGAGGCCATCCTAAAAATGCATCACTGCTGTGCGTGGCCATGAAAGCTTATCATTTACAGGCGTTTTTATGCCTAGCCCATTTAAACATTCAAAAGAGTTTATAAGCATTCAAACACAGGACGAGGAAAAACTCAAATGAGTAGGCCTACTCGCGTGCCGTGTTCGGTGAGCACATACAGAGCAAACAAACTTAATTGAACTTAACAGTTGAGAAAAAATCGGATGTGTATCATATTGGATGTATTGTCTCTTAAAGCGATCGCGCCTAATTTACTAGCTGCTGTCGTGTCCTTAATGTTAATCCAAGAAATTAAGTCAGAAAAAAAAACACTCACAGCTCTTTACTGAACTACTTTGTAGTTTAACAAGAATTAATCTATATTTCATTTTACAGTGAAGACTATGAAATGCTATTTTATATTTGATTATTCAGTTTCTGTACCTGGACACCTACAAACTTTAAAAATGTAAACACTGTGTAAATAGCACAAATAAATATATAGAACAAACATATATTAAACTATTTCAAACTGGGCCCACAGGTACAACCTGCACCTGGGCCCCACAAACCCCAGCTATGGCCCGGGGAGCAGTGACAGATCAGTCAACTGTCCCAAGCATCTTTCACACAGTCAACAGTATGCTGACTTTCTCAGGCCAACATAACTAGCTAATAACTTCAGTAACATTAGTGTGCGGATCAATGAATGCAGGAGAAGGGGAGAGATAACACAGATATGTGTGTGTCTGTGTACAGCAGTTAAAATTAATACAATATTTATATCTCATTGCTTCAGATGATGAGAGAGATAAGAACTCCTGGCCAGTCTTGTGGACTGAAAGTCAGGCTTGGGAATTTAAAAACAGGCACTCTTAAATGTGCATTGAAAATTGCCAACTGATCAAACCTGTGCTCCAGGGGCCATATTCAGGAAAAGTGTAGCTCTTAACTGGCTGAGTTAGATTATTAACATAGTAGAAAATCAGTCCAGTCTCCCCAACTTTAAAGGTCATTGGCTGTCTTGTGTTGCTTATAATAAATTGACATGTTGATATCGCATAAGCAGTCTTTCAGAATGTTGTCAGTTACATGTAGATGCATACTGTACACATTAGTGAGTGGTGCTTATGGGGTGTCGCTTTGAGATGGGTGAGGGAGGGAAAAATCACAGTATGCTCACTACAAAAAAACTAGACTACACCACTGGAAGCAAGGGAATAATATCCATTAGGGATCCAACAGGGTAATAATGATCTGCAGAAGAAAAAAAACATAAAAGCAAATCTCTGTGATTTTATCGACATTTACCACATATTGTTTTAACCCATTTAGGACATAAAAATGTTTGATTTAGAAGAAGCACCTCAAAAAATTCATAAAAACCCAGGGTTAAGGGCTTTTCACACTGAACGCGAAAATTCGGCGCGAATGTTCGGCGCGATGACGCTTTTTTAATCGAAATTCGCGACACGAAAAAGCGAGGATTTTTTCTTCGTCCTGTGTGCCGATTTTTCCTCCGTCGCTCCGCGAAGAAACGGGTCGTCCAATCAGATTTGAGCTATGATCAGAGTTCTTGTCATCTTTGTTATCTGAGAACAGATTTATTCTCACATGTTCTTAATATAATTTCTGTTAATTCTCCACTGAATTATGTGATCTGGAGTGTCGTTTTTCTCCCACGTGTGCGAGGGTTACTCTCTAACGTTAGATCTTCCGAAAACAAAATCGAGTGAAACATTTTTCTACACATGAAATATGAAAGCAAAAGACATGATTATGAGGATATATTTTTCTGTATGTGTTTTGTATGCAGCTCATGGTATTTTTATAACAATAAAGGATGTTTATAAGCAGGGTGGTGTTATCGCGCGCAGTGTGAAACTGCCTTTAAATGTGCAAGATCTGTCTTATATTTGGCTCAATGTAGAGGACAAAACAGTAAACAAGAGACATTAAAACAAGGCATGTCTGACATAAAATATAGACATAAAAAAATGTGCAAAATGTAACTATGAAACTATTACCGCAAAGCATTTGGACACGATGCACATCTGTTCTCCAAAAGTTTTATGGAAGCTCTTAAAATGAATTGCCAGATTCCCTGGATTTGTGGATGCAGTTATCAGTGTCATGTTGTTCCTTTTTGAGGGGCAGTGACTCAAAATGGGAGTAAAAAAAAACTAGATCTGAGAAAAAGAATGTAATGTAGTGGTGGGGGAATCATTACACAATACATCTGATCAGTAGCCATGCAGTGAGGCAGGATGATTGTCATTAATTATCATTGCACTAGATTTATGATTAAAAGGCAGAGTAATCTTGTATTTTACAATTTATTTCAAATAGCTTTTCTAACTTGTAATTGCTGATTACGATAATGCAAATTATGCACATTTACATTTATTTATATGGATCTGTGCCTGTTCATATATTGTAAAATCTTGATATCTTTGTTTTTCTTGATTGAGGTTTTCTTCTCAGTGGCCAGAAGCAGGAGATCAGAAAGTTGTTTTTGTCTGCACAAGTTTCTGATTTTCTAAAAGCTTCAGCAGCTTCAATGAGCGTTTAGCAATGGCTCTTGGCACAGATGGTGTTGCATAGATATTTAGCAATTTAAAAAGCATCAAACTCTTCAAATACTTCTAACACTGGATGCCCAATTTTTTGGAAAAATAAATGAAAAGAAAAATACTTTTCTTAAGTATTTTGTCTTGTTTTCCTGTAAAAAAAAAAAAAAATCCTTAAAATAAGGTACATGCTTCTTACATGTATACTGATGGCACCCATTCACTGCTGTGAGCAAATGCTGAATTTCTTCAAACCTTTTCAAAAGTAGGAACAAACATCTTTGATGGCTTGAGGTTGAGTAAAATTTCAGAAAATGTTTCATTTTTGGGTAAACGATTCCATTAAATATTTGTATTTGATCACCCCAGTTTATCAACAAATTACCATGATCCTCTAAAAGGAATATTCAGTACAATATTGACAACAACAAAAAACAATGATGATAATAATAAATGACTCAGCTTTCCTTTGACACAACAACACATTGTGAAATCCTAGAGCAGTCATTGTTCTATGAGCTCGGCTCAGCTGCAGGTACGAGGTCTCTGACTCTCAGAACAGAATGAGTGAAAGAGAACTAAACCTCTCCTGCTTGTTTGCCATCCTCCTCCTCAACCTTCCTAAGTAATGTGAAATTAAAGGCTTCTTCACAGTCTATAATTAGTCGACCCTGACACTAATTAGAAATGCTCTGTATGGTGCCACTTCATATTAAACTGAATGGGATATTCTCTTTCATTTTCTGCTTCTGAACATTAGTCCATATCGTAGGCTGAATGTTACAGGGGCAGAGAGAGAGGCACCATGCTCAAACCTCCACAAGAAGAGAAAAACAGCGCTAAGATACCTGACCAAACAGCACAAGGCCAGATACACTGAGGGTAAGATGCATATCTGGAGTTGCAGCAATATGGATCTTTCTACTTTAGAATATCAACAGATGTATTTTACTGCTTACATTTTTGGTCCATGTATATAGAGAAAGGCTGCATTTATTGGATCAAATTACAGTGAAAATGATGATGTTTTTTAAAATATTATTACAATTTTAAATAACTGTTTTTGAGTTGAATGCCTTTTAAAATGTAATTTGATTCCTGTGATGCAAAGCTGGATTTTCACATGATCCTTCAGAAATCATTCTAATATGCTGATTTGTTGCTCAAGAAACATGTTTTATCAGTATCAGTGAAAAAAGTTGTAATGTTTTTTTTTTTTTTTATTTGATGAATGGAAAACAAAAAGAACAACCTTTATTTAATTGTACAGATACCTTTGAACAGAAGCACACTTTCCAGTACTATAAGCTGTTTTCAGGCTCTTCTTTTCCCCCCAGTAGTTAAAGGTAACTTGTCCTCCAAGTACTAAGAAAGAAAAAAAATGCCATGCAGAAATGATGAAAATAAAACTATCATCCCAAACCAGCACAGTATGTCCTGAACATCTGTCAACATATCTGCACAGGACCTAAATTTACGAATATTACTATGCTGGGCTCATGAATATTAATTTGGTTACATGAACAGGCGGTCTGGTAAGGTTACTTAGCAAAGTCAGCATGACCTAATTAATATTCATGCCTTGACGTCACAACAAGCCAGTTATTTCCCCCCTAACTTGAAGACTAGCCTGAAGGCAAGCTGGTTTGAGGCCTTTTTGATGTTATGTTTTATTTAGAATATAGGTTGCCGTGAAAGCATTGCAGAGAAATGCACTGCTACCTTCAGACACACTAAAAAGCTTTATTAACTTAAGGTTGACGGCTGGATCTGAGAGTAATGGTTAAAGGAATGGCGAAGGTGGGGAAAATGTTTCTTCTCCTTCTCAAATCCTCAGGGTATATGATCTTTACTGTGGTTTTGATGTATTCAGGAACATTCAGCATCCTACGGCTAATTAATAGAATAGCTCTGAAATCTGACAGCAAAGCACTTTAGACTACATCATGTTTTTGATGAGCTGTCTGGCTCTAGGTTTTCAACTTTTTACTGTGCTTATTTATTAAATATGCAGCTGTGAAGTTTAAAGTCTATATAAAATAGCATTAGCAACTCATTTTACTCTCATAATGTGATGCATTAGAGTATGACTTGATTTTATCAATTGGGAATTAATGGGATTCTGAAAAGTCATCATGCAACACCAGAATGAAGCTAGATGGATGAAGAAGCTGATGTTATTATTTAGCCTATAGTACGGTAGCCTAAAAGACTGTCCAAGTTTTATTTTATTATACAAGTTATTACTTGTAATGTTACAAACACACATAAGATTAGAATAATGTGCACTAATAAATCATATACAATAAGCCAAAGAGTGTGCATTAATAAATAAAAGAACCAATTCTGATTGACTTCTATGTCAAATAAATTTGAAAGCACACTCTTCTCTCTCTCTCTCTCTCTCTCTCTACAGTTTTTGTCTTCCATCCATGGCAGAATTTTTATCCAGCTTTTTGAAAACACTCTTCCAGCCGTATAAATTTGTAGTGCTGACTATAAAAACAATGATGCATGTTTAGTCATGTGACGCAGTGAAGTGATGTAGGCTATTCAACCCAAAAACAGTCATGTACTGGTATTGCTCTGCCTGCCCTCCGCTTTCATAGTGTTGCTGAAGATAATGGTTACTTCTGAATGTATATTTCATAATTCTGACTTTTTTCTCAGAACTATGTAAAAAAAAAAAAAAAAGTCTGAATTTAATCTTATTAGCAAGATTTGATGGCATTGCCCCCCCCCCCCTACAAAATCCATTATCCTAAGGCTACATCTACATTATTGTCACGTATGTGTTGTGGAGAAAGGCGAGGAGACGTGGACAAATACTATTAATACTATCTTTAATCAGAAACTTAAGTGAACAAGGAACTTACAACCACATAGAAGGACTAAGACGGAACACAGAGGAGAGGGAACACAGGACTTAAGTACACGGGGAGATATGATCATTAAACACACGGGGCTGGGGACTAATAAACTCATAATGACTAAACGAGGACAGGAACTCCAAATAAGGACACAGGAGGCGGGGAGAAACACAGGACGCGGAGACACAGTCTGACATTACTCCCCCCTCCCCCTAGGCGCGTCCCGCGCCGTAAAACATCCAACGGGGAGGGGGGGTGGGCACTCTGGAGGCCTCCAGGGCGGACCAGGGGACTCTGGAGGCCAAGGCGGGACCGGGGACTCTGGAGACCAAGGCGGGACTGCCTCCGAGACCTCGGCCCCTGCCCCCACCTCGGTCTCTACGGCTGGAGCCCTACTACCCCCCCACCCAAAATGTTCTTGGGGAAGTTCACGGGGTTGCTGGTCAGACGATCAGGGGTAGCGGGCTCTTGGGGGCACTCGGGCAGCGCGGACTCCTGGGGGCGCTCGGGCAGCGCGGAGACAGGGAGGCGCCTTCGTGGCGCAGGCACTGGGGTGCGCTCTTGCAGCGCGGGTTCAAGGGGGCGCTCTTGCAGCACGGGCTCTGGGCGGCGCTCTTGCAGCACGGGTTCAAGGAGGCGCTCTTGCAGCGCGGAGACAGGGAGGCGCCTTCGTGGCGCAGGCACTGGAGTGCGCTCTTGCAGCGCGGGCTCTGGGTGGCGCTCTTGCAGCGCGGGTTCAAGGGGGCGCTCTTGCAGCACGGGTTCAAGGGGGCGCTCTTGCAGCGCGGAGACAGGGAGGCTCCTTCGTGGCGCAGGCACTGGAGTGCGCTCTTGCAGCGCGGACTCTGGGAGGTGCTTTTGCAGCGCGGAGACAGGGAGGCGCCTTCGTGGCGCAGGTACTGGGGGGCTCTCTTGCAGCGCGGGCTCTGGGCGGTGCTCTTGCAGCGCGGGCTCTGGGCGGGCCGCGGATGGCGGCACGGGAGGAAAAGCCGCGGGCGATGGGCTGGTTCCGACTCGGGATCGGACGCTTCCCAGACACCGGTAGATCCCTTCCCGCCAGCACAATCCAATGGTGTCTGGGAGGTCTACGGTACGGTGGTATGATGCCCCGAACCGAAACAGGTGGAGGATGGCTGCATCATCCAGCGGCATCCTCCCGGCGAGATGAACAAACTCTGCCGCGGACTCAAAGAAGGGGAGATCCTTACGGGCAAGGGAGAGAACGGCAGCGGCACTTTCCATCTCTGTATTGTTTTGGTTCCGTCTTCTGTCACGTATGTGTTGTGGAGAAAGGCGAGGAGATGTGGACAAATACTATTAATACTATCTTTAATCAGAAAATTAAGTGAACAAGGAACTTACAACCACATAGAAGGACTAAGACGGAACACAGAGGAGAGGGAACACAGGACTTAAGTACACGGGGAGATATGATCATTAAACACACAGGGCTGGGGACTAATAAACTTATAATGACTAAACGAGGACAGGAACTCCAAATAAGGACACAGGAGGCGGGGAGAAACACAGGACGCGGAGACACAGTCTGACATTAAGGGGGGGTGGGCACTCTGGAGGCCTCCAGGGCGGACCAGGGGACTCTGGAGGCCAAGGCGGGACCGGGGACTCTGGAGGCCAAAGCGGGACTGCCTCCGAGACCTCGGCCCCTGCCCCCACCTCGGTCTCTACGGCTGGAGCCCTACTACCCCCAAAATTTTCTTGGGGAAGTTCACGGGGTTGCTGGTCAGACGATCAGGGGTAGCGGGCTCTTGGGGGCGCTCGGGCAGCGTGGAGACAGGGAGGCGCCTTCGTGGCGCAGGCACTGGGGTGTGCTCTTGCAGCGCGGATTCAAGGGGGCACTCTTGCAGCACGGAGACAGGGAGGCGCCTTCGTGGCGCAGGCACTGGGGTGTGCTCTTGCAGCGCGGGTTCAAGGGGGCGACAATTATTCTGGACAAATTTGAAAACATTGTTTTCATTTCAAAATGCTCTCAGTTCAGCATTTTCAGGCATTTTCTCATAGTTACTTCTCTACACTGAAATGACTAAAAATACTTAAATCACCTTATTGTGCATGTGTAAAACATCATAAAACCTCACCAGACAATACTAAAAGACTAGACAGTAAATTTCTCACTACATTTCAGGCATGAAGGCCACACACAAAATCACCATTCCATGTATGGTGTAAAACACAATTGCCTTCATGTTTTGCCGCAGGACAGCAATTGTGGGTAAATTTTCTGTTATCTTTGCTGAAATGTAATATAAAGATTGTGAAAATTATAAATTCACAATTCTGAGAAAAAGAAAATAAGAATTAGGAGCCAAACTCGGAATTCTGTCTTTACAACATGCAATTCTGTCTTTTTTTCTCAGAATTCTGAGTTAAGATCTCATAATTTTGACTTTTTTTTTTGTTTGTTTTTTTTGTTTGTTTTGTTTTGTTTTGTTTTGTTTTGTTTTGTTTTGTTTTGTTTTGTTTTGTTTTGTTTTGTTTTGGTTTGGTTTGGTTTGGTTGTTTTTTGAGCCACGGGGAAAAAATGAAAAAGGTTATTGCACATTTTTATCTTACAGCTCTGATGTTATTTTTCACAATTCTAAGTTTACATCTTGCATTTCTGATTTATTTATTTTTTTAATTCTAAGTTTATATCTCACAATTCTGACTTTTTTCTCTGAATTCTAAGTTTACATCTTGCATTTCTGTTTTTTTATTTTTTTATTTATTCATTTATTTATTTTTAATTGTCAGAGTTCTGTCTCTTTGGTCTGGTTTATTCTGAGCCATGAAATTTGTAGAGTATTTTTTCATCTTTGTGTGAGTGTGTGGTTCGAGTTCAAGAAACAAAACTGTGCAAACTAAAAAAAAAAAAAGTGAAAAGTGAAGTGACGTGTGGCCAAGTATGGTAACCCATACCCGGAGTTTGTGCTCTGCATTTAACCCATCCAAGTGCACACACACACACACACACACACACACACACACACACACACACACACACACACACACACACACACACACACCATGAACACATACCTGGAGCAGTAATGCAACAGCAACAGCTCTTGTTTTTTACAGGACAAGACCTCACAAAAAAAAACATATAAAACACTAGGGCTTAAATACATACAGGGTAACAAGCTCTTAAGAGGAAAACAAAACTTTGAAACCACCCTTGTGAAATGGCCAAATAATATTTTTTATATGTGATACAATAACACCAATGTGATTAGATCGTTCAGTGTTGCACAGCATCAGCTGCTAAATTCAAATCTGGGTTCGCCGGCTGGCGCTGAGCCAGAGACAGGTGGGTATGTACAGTGCTGCATTATAACCAATCACACACGATTCTGTTGATCTTATGAATGCAATGGCCAATCAGAGACGTTCAGATGAGTCATCGCTGAAACGCGGTGTTTCTTCCCTTGCTCGCTGACTGAATTCTCAGGCGAATTCTCTCATCAGAAACAACAAAGTGAAGATGTGTTTAAGTTACGAATGTAAGTTAAGATATTCATTTCACAGTGTAAACAGCTTCAGTGATTTTAATGGGAGTTTTTGAGAGTGCCTGAACTCTGGCTAGACTGAGTGAAAATGTTCTTTGATCATGTAAATGTTCTTTGCTTTTTGTAAAAAGAGAGTGTTATAATTAGTAATTTACAATATTGTTATTAAATTCAAATTAAATACAAAGTCGTTCGTATAAAAAATATTTTATGGCACCCATTTCTGGTACTTAAGTAAAAAGTTGGGTTTTTATGTGTCGTTAATAGATTACTGTCACAAATCAAGCTGGAGACAACAGGTAAGTGAAAGACATGCAGGTTTATTAACATGAGGAGCAAGGGGTGATCGTTTCGAGCAAGGCAGGTGAGAATCCAACACAAAGTAAAGTTCAATGATTTTTAGCTGAATACTAAGGTTTGGTTTCTGTGCAGGTTTGAACATACTTTGGTTAAAATTTTTCAATGGTAATGTAAAAAGCACCTTTTTTACCATGTAAAAATCAGCTCTGTTTTTAGCAAGCCATTCTAGTCCATGTTGCTTTAAATGCTAATCAGCTCTGCTGACCCCGCCCTCTCTTCCATGGGGTGATGAGCAGTACTGTTTACTTTAGCTGTGAAACTGGCTAACTAGCACATTATTAGGAAAGGTGATTTGCAAAGATTCATAAAAAACCCTTGTACTCACTTCTTCTGTAGATGAAGCTGGATCACGAATGATTCGTGCGAACATAGACGCATTTATTCAGATCTGGATCGGCGCATTCCCTTCAAAACGAAAGTAACGTTAATGCTCTGTGTCTTCAGCAGCTCAGATGTCGCTAGTTAATGACGACTACTATATTCATTAATACATCTGACAACAAAACACTTCAATCCCTTAATCTGAGACATCTGGTCTTCCCCTGCACCGGAGTCGACTCAGTGGCGGACAGCTGTCAGCTCACTCAGGACGGGTCTAAGGTAAGATGGCCTTGTCAATCAACTCTCGTGGGATCGGTCTGTACAGAACTATGTCATTCTGACAAGAATCTCAGAAGAGTCTGATTTCAGAAAGGAGATTTTAAAACAGGGATTTAAAAAAAACACTGGGTGGATTTTTATCATTATAGGATGGATGTGTACACACACTTCCAACACACATTTAATAAAAATAAAAAAAACTTGTAAAGTGAATTTTGCATCCATTGACCCCTTTAAAGTCTGCTAAATTGGAACAACTAATTTGCAGAAGTAGTGCTGAAGTCCAACTAAATATATACTGAAGTATGTTTGATTGTGCTAAAGTGGAACTATTTCACGTGTATTTCATGTACACTTTAAATATCTTGCATTTAAAGACCAATATTATTCAAAGATCACACAATCCTCATCAATAGTGACATTAAAAACATTTTAGGCTTAATATTAAGGAATATTAAGGCATTGTGCACAAGTAGTGCTCCAAATAAAGTTGAATTATAATTTTTATATCAGTAAGCCTCGATCGATATGTCAGTAAATGTTAATAGATTTGAACTATACATTGTATGCAATAAATGTATGTTAAATATATTAGTCTATATATATTAGTTTTTTACTAGGGCAATCAAGAGCATATTGAGGTGAAAAACTACAAAACTATGGAACACAAGACAGGAAATGAAACAAAAGTCCAAACAGACAGAGAACATGTAACAATAAGAAGCCACAATTACTTAAAAAAAAAAAAAAAAAGGCAGAAATGGACTTCCACAGGAACAGGCAAACAACAGAAATGCAGAATGATAAAAACAATGAAAAGACCCAGTGCTGTTATATCATCGCTCTTGGAAAGTGCTTCAGATTTGAGGACCGTAATTAACTGTTGTATAACACTATATATAATTAAACAATGAGACTGTCACTGAAGTCATAAAATATCTAAACACCATTTCACAGATGTTATACATTCTCAAGAAAATTAAAATGTTACAGGAAGCAGATGCGGAAGGCAGGCTTGCGTGAAAGAGACCGAGAGAGAGTTTGGCCAGATGAGGTAAGGTGAGTTAAGTTGGTTTGGAAGACATCGAAATAAGAGCCACAAGGTATTTAGCCAGAAGACAAAAGTGGCTGAGTGGAGAAGAGGCCTGCAGAGATGCGATTAAAACTCTATTGATCTGGTCCTGCGATTGCTTTCTCCCACATTATATGAAGCCATGTTTGATTCAGCTCTGCAGTGTGAAGTTGGACTCAGTGATGAAATGGGCTCAGAGGATGACATTAAGGCCAGAGAGGTCTACGTTTGCTTTCTTTGCATGTTTGAGAACGCAGTGATTTTCCTTTTAAAATGTTACACTGAGTTGCACTTATTTAGTACAGCAAGCGTTATAGCTTGTAACATGTAGGACATAGGTAACTTCTGAGGTAAATGGCACTATTACCCTTGTGAAAAAGTACACTTTAGCATACTTTTAAAAACAGTACTTAATATGGAAATAACAGTATACTTTAAAAGAATATATTTAAGTGCAAACTGAATGTACGGTTTTTGGACACTTAATTACATGTTAATTACAATTAAATGAAAATGAGGTAAGCCTTTATTTTAAGGTGTCCTTATTACACGTTACATGTACTTACTATTATAATAACAATAAATTATGCATAATTACATGCAAGTAAAAATAAGGGTAAAAGTGGGTTTTCGCAGCGATGCCACAGAAGAACCAGTTTTGGTTCCCCAAAAAAACTTTCAGTGAACAGTTCTTAAAAGAACCATTTGTTACTTAGTGTGAAGAACATTTTAATAATCTAAAGAACCTTTTTGCTCTATAAAGAAGTTTTTGTGGAATTAAACGGTACAATGGATGGTGAAGGTTCTTTGTGGAACCATTGATGCCTATAAAGAACGTTTATTTTTAAGAGTGTAAGCCAAGTCCTAATCCTAACACTAACCATACAGTAATTACATGTAGATAATTAATATTACTCAGTACATAAATGTATAATTACACTGTAACAAGGACACCTTAAAATAAAGTGTTACCGGAAATTATTTATTGTTTAAATTTGCAATAAAGAGTGTTTTCTGACCCAGTTAAGTAGGAATTCAGTACATATTTATATGAAATTTCATTGTTAATTCTACTTCTGTGATGTGCTGCTCAGACAAAAATATAGTTTAATGTAATTTTTTTTAAACTTGTATGTCACATACATTAAATATATTTGTTACTGCAATTGTTGCAATTTAGTACATTTAAAATCTGTATAAAATAACACTCATAATCCAGTACTTTACAAACAGAATTAAAAGTGTACTTTGAAGTTTAAAAAAAGGCATTATTTGGCATTATTAAAAGCATTGTAAACTGCAATAAACTTTAATGCAGTGTCTATTGAAACTTGTATGTATGTCATATATTTAAATATGTTTGTATTTACACATTTTGATGAATGATGAAGTTTCAAATTAACATATACATTAATATATTAACTTTAAATGTAATGTCACACTATAATAAATACAACCCGAATTCTGGAAATGTTGGAAAGTTTTTTAAATTTGAATAAAAGGAAAACTAAAAGACTTTCAAATGAGCCAATATTTTATTCACAATAGAACATAGAGAACATAACAAATGTTTAAATGGAGAAATTTTACACTTTTATCCACTAAATGAGCTCATTTCAAAATTTGATGCCTGCTACAGGTCTCAAAAAAGTTGGCGCAGGGGCAACACAGGGCTGAAAAAGCAAGAAATTCAGCTGGGAGAACATCTAGCAACTAATGAAGTTAATTGACATCAGGTCTAAACAACGTTCCTCAATGTCAAATTGCAAAGGCTTTGCAAATCTCATCATCTACAGTACATAACATCATCAAAAGATTCAGAGAAACTGGAGAAATCTCTGTGCATAAGGGACAAGGCCGAAGATCTTTGTTGGATGCCCGTGGTCTTCGGGCCCTCAGACGACACTGCATCACTCATCGGCATGATTCTGTCATTGACATTACTAAATGGGCCCAGGAAGACTTCCAGAAACCACTGTCAGTAAACACAATCCACCGTGCCATCTGCAAATGCCAACTAAAGCTCTATCATGCAAAAAGGAAGCCATATATGAACATGGTCCAGAAGTGCCGTTGTGTCCTGTGGGCCAAGGCTCATTTAAAATGGACTGTTTTAAAGTAAAATAGTGTTCTATGGTCAGACGAGATCAAATTTAACATTCTTGTTGGAAATCATGGGCGCCATGTCCTCCAGGCTAAAGAGGAGGGAGATCTTCCAGCTTGTTATCAGCGTTCAGTTCAAAAGCCAGCATCTCTGATGGTATGGGGGTGCATAAGTGCATATGGTATGGGCAGCTTGCATGTTTTGGAAGGCACTATGAATGCCGAAAGGTATATAAAAGTTTTAGAGCAACATATGCTCTCCTTCAGACAACGTCCATTCCAGGGAAGGGACCTTGTGTATTTCAGCAGGACAATGCAAAACCACATACTGCAGCTATTACAACAGCATGGCTTCGTAGTAGAAGAGTCTGACCTGCCTGCAGTCCAGATTTTTCACCTATAGAGAACATTTGGCGCATCATTCAACGAAAAATATGTCAAAGACGACTACAAACTCTTTAGCTGCTGGAAACCTATATCAGGCAAGAATGGGACCAAATTCCAACACAAAAAACTCCAGAAACTCATAAACTCAATGCCGAGACGTCTTCAGACTGTTTTGAAAAGAAGAGGAGATGCTACACCGTGGTAAACACGTCCCTGTCCCAACTATTTTGAGACCTGTTAGCAGGCATCAAATTTGAAATTTCTCAGTTTAAACATTTGTCATGTTATCTATGTTCTATTGTGAATAAAATATTGGCTCATGTGATTTGAAATTCTTTTATAGTAGTTTTCATTTTATTCAAATTCAAAAAACGTCCATAAACTAAAGGCTATTTATTAATAAGGGATAACCTTTTTGATGGGTCCCACCCCAACTTCTTGTTTCCATACTATAACACAGAAAATAAAACTGTATTAATGAAGTTATTCCAGTGTGTATAGATTTTATTTCAATCACTTAAGTTAATTATTTGCATAACCATATCAATTAAGCCAAATGTGCATTATAGCGTTCCGTATTCCAAAATAAAAACATTGCAAACAATGCTCTTCTGAAGTGAGTAGTTTCTTTTATTTTCTCCTTGCTTTAATGAATGTTTTAAGCTCAGTAACACATCATGTCAAATAAATACAATAACATGGTGAAAATGTGCTGTACACTAAACATTACTTTATACTTGTTTTAGAATATAGGCTATATTGTGTACATCGCAGCAGATATTTTTGTCTCCAGGACAAGCAATATAAGAATCATTGACCTTTACAGAAATATTGTCATTCTAAAGCTGTAAAGCTTAAAATACTCTTTAGTATATAAGTGTTATGGATGCTCAGTGCTGACCTTTGAGGCCATATGGGGTAAAAGTGAAGACTGAAGAACAAAGCGAGCCTTCTCACCCTGAACATCACTGGAGTTCAGACTGACCCTGAAACACACAGATGCAGGAGATATCTGGATTGAAATTCACTTCACATCTTCTTCTCACTTCTCCTTCAGACAGATATTGTACAGGCAGGGCGAGCACAAATTGCTTCACTTTGCTCCCCCTAAAACATTTATGACAGTGGAATCAGTCATTTAGAGGCCAAAATTGTTTTGAACTGATTTGTATTTTCAGTGGCACAATGAATAGAGGAATTGGCAGTGACAGCAGTTTGCATCATAATGCGTGATCATTGGAGCTGAAGACAAAAGACAACTCTTCTCTTCCTCGGAGGAGCAGATTATGAGATATGGATTTCAATAAAGTTGGCTTTAATCTTTTGGTTTTCAAGGGGCATTATCTGGAGAACTGAGTGCGTGTTTTTAATAGTTTTATGAAACTCTGCGAAACAGAACAGCAGGGCAGTGTGACATCAGGCCATTTTCTCAGGGCATTCAGAATTTATTCAGAAGCAAATGCTTTTTTAAGCTTCTAGTGCACTGAATTATGTAAAAGTTCCCACTTACATACGACAACAGTTGATAGTGGCCACGTCTGTTAAGCCATAAAGACAAAAAACACATAAAAAGTAGTCGTAAAAGTAGTCATATAACTCTGATATATTCCAAGCTTTGCAGAAAAGAGCTTTTTTCTGAAGGACTAGACGTGAACTTAAAAAAGAAAGAAAGAATGAATTATCAATTTATTTGTTTAAAAGTTTAAATAAACTAATTTAAGCACAAAAATTGACCAATAAATTGACATTTTTATATTATTAATCTTTTTACTTTAAATTTTGGACTCAAAATCTTTAAATTAAACCTATAAAGAGCATTAAGGCCTAATAATTGTTTTTCTTTTTCCAGCTAATTCCAAATTGTTAGTTGGACAGTTGCTGATGTGGAGTTCATTTTCAGACTTTTAAGGAAACACATAATTTTAAAATATACATTCCTGATCGATTATTATCATTTTTTCAATGTGTTTGAAAGAAGTCTCATATGCTCACCAAGGCTACATTTACTTGATTAAATATACAGTAAAAAAATAGTAAGATTGTGTAATTATTAGAATTTAAAATAACTGTTTTTGTATTTTTAATATATTGTAATTTATTCCTGTGATGCAAAGCTAAATTTACAGCATCATTACTCCAGTCTTCAGTGTCACATGATCCTTCAGAAATCATTCTTTAATGCTGATTTGCTGCTTAAGAAACATTTATTGTTATCATCAGTGTTGAAAATGGTAGTGCATTTTTGAGAAACTGATACACCATTCAAAATTGTGGAATAAGTAAGGTAAGAAAAGAATAGAAAAGAAAAGAAAAATATATATATATTCACACATATTCAAATAAAAAGTGTCAACATTAACATTTCAGAATATTACTGTTTTTTTTTTGTTGTTGTTTTTTTGTTTGTTTTTGTTTTTTTACCTCAAATTCATTGAAAATTATTCGGTAACACTTACAATAAGGTCCCATTTGTTAACATCAGTTAACTACATTTGTACATAAACTAACAATGAAAAATACATCTGAAGCATTTATTAATCTTAGTTAAGGCTGATTGCAACATTTACTAATATATTTATAAAATCAAGCATTGTATCTATTATTGTTATTTAATGGACCTGAGCTAACACGGACTAACAATGAACAGTTGTATTTTTAATAACTAACGTTAACAAAGATGAATAAACACTGTATTATCATTGTTAGTTAATGTTAGTTAATGCATTAAATATAATTAACAAATTATTTTAAAGTGTTCCCAAAAAATTTACATTTTTCTGTTTTACTGCTGCATTTCGCAAAGAAGCATCTCGATGCTGTATGTTGACAGATGCTGCCTTGAGACTGATGCAGCACACAGTGTCTTTTTACATGATTACTGCGCCCTACCTAGACCTCACGCACACTTGCTGCATGCACAAGAGAAAACCTGGATTTATGGCATAATAAGCATCAGGTGCATCTCAACAGGGTTCAGGTTTTGTGCTCCTCCTCTTGGCCACGGCTCCTGCCGTGAATCTGGACATAGGCCAGTGGGAGGCTGAAGGGCGATGATGATTTAAAGGGAGTTGAATTTTCCGTCACATTAATGTGATACTTGTCAAACACTGAGAGAAGGCTGATACGGGTTGACTGAAATGAGGTCCTGAGCTCTAATGAGAGAATGGTTTGAAGAGCTCATTTCTGATACGGCCGTCATGTTTTTACATTGACTGTGGTGTCATAAAGCATCTGCGACATGATTTGGGAATATATTAATGAGCTTTCACAGATTGTATTTAGATGTACTACAAACTAGTCTTGTCTGACTTGTATGCTCATTATAATTGATGGGAGATGGATGTTTACTGTCACAGCAATTGAATATCTCATGTTTCCTATATGGTTCACCTAAACAACAGATGGCAGTTGCAGAAACTCTGTGAAATAAAGTACAGGAAAATATTAGTAAGTTATAGCATTACTTGAAATAAGATGACAAGTTTTTGATTTATTTTTGAAATTTGCAACGCTACCTATTTCCAAAATGTATGAAGATATGATCAAATTAAAGCACACAGAACATACAGTGGGGTCTGAATGTGGTCTGGAGACCACAAGTACTTTTTTTTTTAAAAATACAATTAATTTATCATTGAAAAAAATTTGAACAGTAAGATTTTGTTAAATGTTTTTTTTTTTTTTTTTTTTAAGTCTCTTATGCTCACCAAGGCTACATTTATTTGACCCAAAATTCAGCAAAAACAGTAATAGTTTTTAAAACATATATTAAAATGTAGTTTATTTCTACATTGATGAAGCTGAGAGTGAATTTTCAGCATCAGTGTTCGGGGGGATTCTTAGAGGAAGAGAGAATTCAAAAGAACAGCATTTATCTAAAACAGAAAGATTTTAATTAATATATATATATATATAGTTTTGATATAAATTGCATCTGCCATAGTATCAAGATTTCTTATTCACACCAAACCAAATCATTAAAATCTGTCTCATTGTTTATGAATAAACAAAATTCAAATTCAGTATGATATAATCATAAGGTTATGTAAGGGGATATTTATGTATGTATGTATGTATGTATGTGTATGTATGTATTTCCTCCATGTGTTATTGTGTGTCTTGATTTATGTGTCTTCTCCCATCTCCTTTGCATTCCGTAGGTTGGGTTGTAGGACCAGAAAGTGTAAAGTAGGTAAGACGGCACGCTGAATCAAAAGATGCACACAGGAGAAACTGGGTAATTATTTCCAAATCAAAAATTGGCAGTACTATTACAAAGGTGCTAACAATGGAAAACCAGCTTTTCAGTATCGACAGCCTCCAGCCCATGGACGCTGCGGTCAAACATGATATTTCTGACAGCTCCACAGGTAAACTCTCGTTTCCATGAGAACAGTCCTGTGATTTCAGACGAGCAGCAGCGGTACATCGGCTTTCCTTTTTTCTTTGTTTCTCCTTTCTAGCACTTTTACCTCTCTCGCTTCAACGACCTGCTTAGCTTGAGACGGAGAAAGGCCAGTCTCATTTGTAGTTAGTCTCGGCTCCCTGTCTCTCAACCTAGAGTTGATGGAGTGATTCTTACCTGCGATGCGCTTGAGAAAGCTATTGTGCGATGCTGATGGATGGAGTTTGGAGGTGCAGTGGGGTCTGGCCACTTGGAGAGCTTAAATCAATCTGTTCATTTGTGTCTCTGTTGGGCTGATCATTGGAAAGTGCAAACAGTTGAGCGGCGGCAGTATGAACCGCCCTCATGCTGACCAGAACGTTTTCATTAAAGTGTACACCAACAATCTGAATGCAGCCGCTTGTATCACTGGCCAAACTACGGCTGTACGTTCATGAGAGTGCAAGAGGCAGAAAGCCCAACAAGACTGAATATTTATGTGCATCTATCTATGATTCACAAACACAGCCTAGAAAATTCTTGCAATAATTCACAGGACATTTTCAAACCAAGATTTAACATCAAACATCAACAAACCAAAAGGCAAGTATCCCCAATAATGCTCATACTAAGCGTTACTGATTTGAACAAACCCCAGAGTTTAACTTTTGTGTGTACCTCCTCAACCCTGTTAAAAAACAGTACCTGTGCTTGTCAGAACTTAACTACAAAACAAATATGGTAGCAAAGCTCATAGTTCATGTGTATATTTAGTTTCATGTCTTGGATTAAGTTCATAGTTTATGTTTTAAGATCATTGATCATTTTTAATAAAACTACGCCTTTATCCTCGTCTGCTTCAGGCTAGGAATGCTACAAAATACACAACCAGTCAAGAACCCAGAACAATCTCTAAGTAGAGCATTATGTAGAGGAGTATTGTGAATTATATCATTTGGAGGGGTTTAAAGATGTTGCCCTCAAGGACATTTTTTTGAAGGTCTTGATGAAACCATCGCTTTCTTGATGCTGGCAAACACTTTTCACTGTACATTGAGTCAGTATACAGTATTAGCCTTGCCTTAACTGAGTGGATGGCCATTTACTGTTGGAGAAGTCAAAGAGGACTTCAATGCTTTTCCTACAGTAGATACCATCTTGGCAATCCCAATGCCGGAGTCTCCTCACATCATGGCCACTCAAGAATCCCCTTTAGGGGGCTATACTGTATGTCCCAAACCTTACCAGCCATGGCCTCCATGGTTCCCAAGTCTTGGGTGGTTCCAGAGGTCTTACATTCAGTGATTGCAAGTCCTGTGATCCTAGAGGTCATCCTATTGTCCTCGGTGCTTCCCATAGTCATCACCACTTTTCTGTGTGTGTGGGCTACACACATTTTCCGAGATATGGCAGTGTCCACTACAACTCCCTCTGAGAAGTCTGTTTGCTCAGTCACAGTCCATGTCACAGCCACAGAAACAGTCCATAAATTTTCTGTGCTCCCTATATGGCCATGGAGGCTGTCCATGCCTGTTCAGTCATGCCTGTCCCACCATGGGCATGAGGGCCACCTCTGAACTCTCCAGGCTCCTTGTCCCACTGTTTCCACCCTGGCCTCATGATTCGTCGATTCCTCCCTGGTCCTTCGCCCTGCTGTCTCCGTCTTGACTCCATGCTCGGTCAGCTCCACCCTGGTCCTTGGCCCTGTCGCCTTTGCCTTGGCTCCATGCTCTGTTGGCTCTGCCGTGGTCCCTGGCTCTGCAGGTTCCACCTTCGCTCCATGCTCCGTCAGCTCCACCCTGGTTCATGGCCTTGCCATCTCCGCCTTGGCTCCATGCTCAGTCGGCTCCACCCTGGTCCCTGGCCTTGCCGGCTCAACCTTGGCTTCATTCACCATTGTTTCAGCCCTGGTCTTTGGCCCTGCCATCTGCTTGGCTCTGTGCTCTGTCATGGTCTCGTCCTCTGCTCTACGGGCCAAATCCACCTCTGCTACACAGTCTAGGCCCGCCTCTGCACCACGATCCAGGCCCACCTTTGCACCATGATCCAGGCCCGCTTCCACTCTATGGTGTAGGCCCACTTTCACTTCATGGACCTAACCCTTGTCCTCCTCTGCTTCATCCCCTCCTGGACTCCGCTGTTGTTTTGGATTTGGTGTTATGTTTGGCCATCAGGAGGCAACCATTGAAAGGGCTATATGTTATGCCTGTTTAAATATTTCTTGTTGTCAGCTTAAGTCATGTCATGTCATGTCATGTATTTTAAGATTTTTTATAAGTATTTTTTTATTTGTTATTTTTTTGTATTTTTTATTTTATAATGAACATGTTTTACAGTAACCAGTCTTCTTTTACGCTACAATATAGTTCCAGCGAGAGTGAAACGCGCTATTATTATAATAATATGTGCTTTGTACTGTAATTTTTTTCACCAGTGAATGAGACATGAGGTAATCTGGCAGCATTGCATTCAACCCTCCACCAATGCCATCTCTCCTCGTATCCCAGGTTAGTCTCTTCTCTGACAATGTTCATGTGTTATGGAGGAGGCATGGCTTTGCAGAGTGATTACACAGGGAGGGTGGGGATCTTGCTTTCAAAGCTAACTTGCTATTGCTAGCCAACACCCTGGACTTTTGGTAGTCCCAAGGATTGCAAGGTCCACTAAAGGAGCAAGAGCATTTTCACTTGGCTCATAAACTCTAGAATAGCCTTCCTGATATTATTCGGGGCTCAAACACAATCTAGATTAAATCTAGATTAAAGACACACCTCTGATCAAAGGCACATTACCATTCTTTGCTTGAAATTTTCCTTACATTACTATAAGTTTGATAACATATTATCACTGCTGTTATTCGCGTTCACCATGCCTGTTTGAATACATGTCATTAACCAACTGCATGATTTTTACTGTCTTCGAACTGTATGTTTCTGCCATATGGACGTCACCTTTACATAGTCTGATAAGTTCCTAATTGAAACTTTCATTTTCTGTGAAGCTAGTTTGCAATGATGTGTATCATGAAAAGTGCTATACACATAAATGTGAATTGAATGGAATACTTCAAATGATTTGAGGCAGGGATTTTTGATGGCACTCACATTTTCTTCAAAATGCACAAACCTAGTTGTTGATATAATCATTATTTATTATCTTCTTTAACAAAGAATACATTTACATTTATGCATTTAGCAGATCAAAAGTGACTTTTAAAAATATCAAAAGGCAAAACTAACAAAAGAAACTAATTTATTCAGCTGTAGCTGTATAGAAATTCACAATGCAATTCACAGAAATGCAGGGATATATACATAAAGAGTTTGTTTGTTTGTTTGTTTGTTTGTTTTATTTGCAGATATACTGCTTATATAGATCTGAGCTGATTATGGTTCTGAACTGAATATGCTCAAAGTACCTTTTATTCTATAGTCTTTGATATGCTCTAATTTGAAATATAACAACACACACTGACAAGCTTATAAGTGTAGCCAAACATATATATTGCAAATTGTGCAATACACCAAGAATATAATTCAAAACATGTTTAATATGTAGTGTGCAAACTTTTAAACTTTAAATAGAGTGCAGTGTACACAGACAAATATTAATAATTATATGAAATAAATACTGTTATTAATAAAGAATATTAATATTAAGAAATATTATTAACCATTAACAGTTCATTTATTATTTACCCACTTTAAAAAAATAATAATACATGAACAAACAAATTATTATTATTATTATTATTAACAATAATATTTTTCAGTTCTCTCCAGCTAGATATCCATTAGATACTATAGTTAAAAAATGATTGTTTTTTTTAAATGATTATATAAAAATATATATAAACAAATATTTATAAACAAAGACAAATATTGACATAATGATTAATCATTACAAATAATAATCAGCTCTTTTAAATAATTATTTATTATTTAACCAAATGTATTAGTATGCATATGTTTTTAATAAAAATAGTAATTTATCTAGTTAGGTATTCAGTTAGATACTTCAGTAAATAAACAGAAATCTTCACGTTTCAACTTTTTTTTCTCTCTCTCTTAATTTAAAAAGAGCAGCAATAAATGTAAAATGCAGAGATCCTATATATGGGAGTTCACTCTGGTACTATTAACCAGTTAGCCTTAGATTGACCAACACACTTACACAGAACAGCAATAAAACACACACAGAAGAATAAGAGAGCTCCTGTTGGAGGCCAGGACAAATTGGAGTCTGGATTTGAGCTTGAGTTATTAAGATGTATCCGGTGCAGGCTGCTCCACAGGATAAGACCTTCACTGCAGAGTGCTCCTCACTTTGTGAATAATTAGGATGGGTATCCACGTCTGAGCGAGACGCCAGCGTGAGGCATTCTTGAAGTGCATTAGTGAAGTGTTCAGCACCATTCAGACGTAAACAAATGAGTCCATTCACTGCAGCAGATAGCCATAGTCCTTCTGTATCATTAATATTATGATTATTGCGGCTGAGGGAAGAACTGGTTTTGATATCATGCTGCACTAGCTACAGGGAGGATATAATGTATGCTTTGTATATCAAAAAAGTAAAATAAAATAAAAGATGTTTGGGTCACACTTTATATTAGGTGGCCTTAACTACTATGTACTTACATCAAAAAAAATAAGTACAATGTACTTATTGTGTTCATACTGTATTGCAAAACACTATTGCTGCTATTGAGGTGGGATACGGGTAAGGTTAGGGACAGGTTTGGTGGTATGGGTAGGTTTAAGGGTGGGTTAAGGTGTAAGGAATGGGTCAACGGTGTAATTATAAATGTAATTACAGAAATGAATTACAGATGTAATTACATATAGGTATTTTTTAAAAATATAAGTACAATGTAAAAACATGTATGAACACAATAAGTGCATTGTACCAAATGAGTAATTTAAATGTAAGTACATAGTAGTTAAGGCCACCTAATATAAAGTGGGACCGATGTTTGATACAAGTAGATCAAGATGTTCTATATATATATATATATAATATATATATATATATATATATATATATATATATATATATATATATATATATATATATATATAGTGGGGGAAAATAATTTGATCCCCTGCTGATTTTGTACGTTTGCCCACTGTCAAAGAAATGATCAGTCTATAATTATAATGGTAGGTTAAAACTGCAGTGAGAGACAGAATAACAAAAAAAAATATAAAAAATAAAATACAAATCCAGAAAACCGCATTTCATAAAAGTTATAAATTGATTTGCATTTTAATGAGTGAAATAAATATTTGATCCCCTATCAGCAAGATTCCTGGCTCCCAGGTGTCTTTTATACAGGTAAGGAGCTGAGATTAAGAGCACTCAATCAATCAATCAATCAGATTCCAAACTCTCCACCATGGCCAAGACCAAAGAGCTGTCCAAGGATGTCAGGGACAAGATTGTAGACCTACACAAGGCTGGAATGGGCTACAAGACCATGGTCAAGCAGCTTGGTGAGAAGGTGACAACAGTTGGTGCGATTATTCACAAATGGAAGAAACACAAAATAACTGTCAATCTCCTTCAGTCTGGGGCTCCATGCAAGATCTCACCTCGTGGAGATTCAATGATCATGAGAATGGTGAGGAATCAGCCCAGAACTACACGGGAGGATCTTGTCAATGATCTCAAGGCAGCTGGGACCATAGTCACCAAGAAAACAATTGGTAACACACTACGCTGTGAAGGACTGAAATCCTGCAGTGCCCGCAAGGTCCCTCTGCTCAAGAAAGCACATGTACAGCCCGTCTGAAGTTTGCCAATGATTCAGAGGAGAACTGGGTGAAAGTGCTGTGGTCAGATGAGACCAAAATCCAGCTCTTTGCACTAACTACTAAATTAAGTTAAGTACATACATATATAGATAGATAGATAGATAGATAGATAGATAGATAGATAGATAGATAGATAGATAGATAGATAGATAGATAGATAGATAGATAGATAGATAGATAGATAGATAGATAGATAGATAGATAGATAGATAGATAAACACACGATTACGATTTTCTTGAACAAAAGAATAATGATAAAATAATAATAAGGATTATGTCTCATACCTGGCAGAAGTGTGAAAGGTTCTGTATATATATATATATATATATATATATATATATATATATATATGTATGTGTGTGTGTGTGTGTGTGTGTGTGTGTGTGTGTATTAGGGCTGTAAGTTTAACGCGTTATCTTAATCACACACACTGACCCGTGTGTGTGTGTTTGTGTGTGTGTGTGTATATGTGTATATGTGTGTGTGTGTGTGTGTGTGTGTGCGCTCATTTTTGTGACATATGAAGACACAAATTTGTATAATGGCATGGGTATTACAAGGAGAAAGTGATTTATGAGGACATTACCCCCTGTTGCCACCCCCCCCCCCCCCCCCTAAATTAAATGATTAATTTAAATGTAAGTAGATAGTAGTTAAGGCCACCTAATATAAAGTGGGACCAATATTGCTTCTCTCTAAATTAATATGGTGTATAAAAGCTGCATGCATAATAATTTTAAAATAATCAGCTAAATGATGTTTAAAATAGTATTATATTGTCACACCACAGGACACGGCAAACGCATTTCATGTCAAATACCCACATGCACAAATGGTGAACATCCCCCCCCCACACACACACAAATCTGGAATACTGTTGAATTAAATTTATTCCTTTTCAATTCATACTTTTTATTTCAATTGTAATGTGAGAAGAAAAAAATTATTGCATTTTCATTTAATTTCATGCATTTTTTTAGTACTGTGCATGTTGCTTTATTAATTAAACCAAATGTTGGAATCTGAACAATACCTGCACTGTTTCTGTAATACAAATGCAGTTACGTTTCATTGGACACTTTCAATGAACAATGCTCATCTCCATCAGTATAATGAGGCAATTGTTACAGATATTGATCAGCGTGCAGCATTTACTAAATGAAATAACGTCAGGTCTGAATGAATTGGAAGAGGAGGAGCAGACCATAATTTAGAGCTGAAATGATGGAAACAAAGTCAGCAGATCTCAATTGACTGGACAGATACGTGTATTGTCTGCTGAGCCGCTCTAATGGCAGCACAATGCTACTGAAAGGACCTCCATTGCAGCACAGGTGCCATGATCACCCTGATCATAAAATGGTGCAGCAGAACTCTCCAACTTATTTACATTCAGACGGCCTTTGGCGCAAGCGGTCACACTTATACAGACACAAGGTCACTGCGGGGAGAAACAACGGCAGCCATTCTGACTTACACAGAAAGATTAGAGCAGCATCAGTATTTGATAAATGAGAAAACTCAGTGTCATCATTACCCAACAGAGAATATGAGAATGAGTTCTGCTAAAGGTGCTAATAATGTCAGAAAAAAAAAAAAAAAAAAAAAAAATGATGCAGAAACAAATTTCACCCAGAAATTGCTAGTAAATTCCACAATTACAAAGAAATGGCAAGTAACACACTGAATTAAATGTGAAATTTTGAAGTGAAAACTGAATAAGTGTTTTTTGTTGTTGTTGTTTTTGGTAAAATGTATATTTTAATATCTTTTGTTTTTATTTACAACTTATTCATTTTATTTTATTAAAATACTTTTTAAAGTGATATTGTGACAGTACCAAAATTACTAATATAATAAGATAACGTTATCATAAATTTTGCTTCTTTATCTCAAAGCACAGGACAAACCGTTATTCATTCATGTATTCATCTTTTTTTTTACTATTAACAAACAGAAAAAGTGATCAGCTTTTTTAAATGAAAGACGGGACTTCCATTTTTTTTTTTTTTTACAGCCACAATACTGAATGTTGTAATTTGTTATATTTTTCAATGAGTGGCCTATTCCATTACCATGTTAGAAAGAGAAAAATAATACTAGTTGAGTTTGATAAAAGTTTACTTGTTGGGAAAAAATGCACCATGATATTATTTCCCCCCCCCCCAATATCGGTCAATTATGACGAATTATTGAAAAAATATATAAATACATTGGTCAATATCAGTACTGTCACGGACATCTCTTGTGAAAAATAAGTAGACATGGACTCTTACCTGTGATTCTCACCTGAATGGTGGTTCCTTTGTGCATCCCCAGTTTCTCTCCTGCCATCTTGAAGTAATATCTTCTAGTAATTTTCCATGATTCTCTTCAAGTATTCTCCAGCAATCTCAGAACTCCTCTCCAGCGATCTCCTCGATATTCTCCATCTGAAGGAGACAAGACAGTCCCTATCCATCTCCATTTGCCTGAGGTGTGCTGCTCTAGTCACAATCCAACAAGTTGTAAGAAAGACACAAGAACTTCAGTTCAAGTTACTGTTTACATTATCATTTGCTTTAGTTACTCACCTTTGCAATCATGCACCATTTCTGTTCAATACAACTTGCCTGGAGTCTTGTGTGAATATAACTATCCATACATACATACTGTACAGTTTTACACATCTCTCTGAATTACTCGACTGTGATTGGTCAGTCATGGTAATCTGAGGTCAAATGTTGTATAATGATTGTTAAACTATAATTGACTGAATTCCTACATAGCTGTGCTTGTTCATGTTTCTTGTACTCAACCAGTATACATATAAACACGCATATGAACATTTCCTTTACAGAAACAAGAAGCCAAGCAAGTGGTGAACAACAAGAGGAATATATTAATATATGTACTGTAGCACAGTTGTGGGTGGCCGATCATCTACACAAACAGTTCTCTTGTGGATAACCTTTGACTACACCGTCACTTTTTTCGAGTGCTAAATAACTGCTGCGCTGTGTTACTACAGGTCTGGATTGGGATTTATTTAACACTAAATGACTTTGCCCATGGTTAAGTCAGGGTGCAGCCTCTCTACTGTTTAAATCAGGTTAGTGTTACGCACTGCTATATCTACAATGACACCATTCAGAGAGGGTCTTCTGAGATATGAACCTCTTTGAACAGCCTTGCCTTGGGCATTTCAGCAGTGCATTCATGGAAAATATAGGGCCCAATTTTGTGAAAATAAAACAGACATTGTTTTTGACAGTCCTTTAGACATCAAGTATTACTAAAATTCTATCAGTATGTACTGAGTTCACAGTCCTGTGACTTTTGGCTATTTATCTAACCGCTTTATTTGAGTTAAGCCTTGCAGTATATGTTCTATTGGCCTGCAAACCTACCTGCAAACACTATATACCAGAACATCATTGGCCTACATGTCATTATGAGCACTAAACATTACCAGTGTCACTTGGAAAAAAATATTAAACTACTTTTACAAAAATTACTCATTACCACTGCTAAAACACTTGCAATTTTAAGGGGACATTGTGATACGTTTTTTATTTTTTTCTGTATCTAACATGGTATACCTCAAATTACCATGGTTTAACCATCTGTAGCAACACTGCACCATGGTATTCTGTTACAGTGCTCTTTTGCAAGGGTAAACGCTCAAGAATATGCCATGAATCATTTAATTGTAGTAATAAATCATTATGGGTGATGATATTTGCTAAAACCCAAATCTAAGTCTGCACCTAATCCTCTCCACTAAAAAAAAACAAAACCTGTAAACTACTTTCCAAAATTTAGGGTCACCATTATTCATTCATTCATTCATTCATTCATTCATTCATTCATTCATTCATTCATTCATTCAGTACTGTATGTTTGTTTGTTATTCAGCAAGGATGCATTAAATTGATCCAAAAGTAAGAGTAAAGACATTTATAATGTTACAAAAGATTTATATTGAAAAAAAAAATGCTATTCTTTTCAACTTTATGTTCATCAAATATTCCTCAAACAATTTACCATGGTTTCCACAAAAAAATAAAATAAAATTAAAATAAAATATTAACAACATGATATTTGAAACACAAAATTTGAAATGTTTCTTGCACCAAATGATTGCAATGATTTCTAAATTAATTTCTGGATTTCTATAAATTATTATTATAAATTATAATTTATTTGTATAAATAATTTTATAATAATTTACTATAATTTTATTAATGAGTTATTTATATATATATATATATATATATATATATATATATTTTTTTTTTTTTTTTTTTTTTTTTTTAATTCAAATACAGCGTTGGTAACCCTAGACTTTTAAATGGCAGATTTAAAGTAGATTTTTAAACATGATTTAGCCCAGCAAAACCCGGACTCTGTTTTAATCTTTCTCTGGGACGTTAATAAAGCAAATCTCTCCTGTGAACTGCCAAAATACAGACAGCACATCACATGTCCCACCAGAGACAGTAATATACTGGATCACTGTTACACAGCAATAAAGGAGGCATATCGCTCTGTCCCACGGGCAGCTTTGGGGCTCTCTGATCACTAGTTCTTCTCATGCCAACTTACAGGCAGAAACTGAAATCAGCTAAACCTGTATTAAGGACTGTAAAAAGATGGACTAATGAAGCAGAGCGGGATTTACAAGCCTGTTTCCACCTCACTGATTGGACTGTTTTTGAAGCTGCTGCCACCGCTGCAGGTCTCATTTAACCTTCAACAATGACAAACCATGGTTCACTGAAAAACTCAGACAGCTCCGTCAGGCCAAAGAAGATGCTCGTAGGAATGGGGACAGATTGTTGTATAAACAGGCCAAATACACACTGGAAAAGAGATCAGAGTGGCAAAGAGGAATTATTCTGGAAAGCTAAGGAAACAATTATCTTCCAGTGATCCTGCTTCAGTGTGGAAAGGTCTGAAAGACATCACCAATTACAAGAAACCATCCCCCAGCACAGTGGAGAATCAACATACTGCAGGTTTGAAAAAACACCATTCACACCTCCTGTATCCCCCCTCTCCCGGCCTCCTGCACTGCAGATCAGTGAAGATGATGTGCGCCAGGTCTTCAGAAAGAACAAGAGAAGAAAGGCACCAGGCCCAGACGGTGTGACACCAGCCTGTCTGAAAACCTGTGCTGACCAACTGGCCCCCATCTTCACACAGATCTTCAACAGATCACTGGAGCTGTGCGAAGTCCCTTCATGCTTCAAACGCCGTCCCAAAAGAAACCCAAAATTACTGGACTTAATGACTACAGACCTGTGGCTCTAACGTCTGTGGCCATGCAATCATTTGAAAGACTGGTTTTGGCTTATCTGAAGGACATCACTGGACCCTTACTGGATCCCTGCAGTTGGCCTACAGAGCAAACACGTCTGTGGATGATGTAGTCAACATGGGACTGCACTACATCCTGCAACATCTAGACAGACCAGGGACTTATGTGAGGATCCTGTTTGTAGACTTCAGCTCTGCTTTTAACACCATCATTCCATCACTCCTCCAGCCCAAATTAACTCAGCTATCCGTCCCCACCTCTGTATGTCAGTGGATCAACAGCTTCCTGACAGACAGGCATTTGCCTGAGGTGAAGCTGACACTGATAAAGGATAAGTTCTGTATTTATTTATTTTTTATTTTAAGCTTGTTTTTGTATGTTTTTTTTTTTTTTTTTTTTTTTTTTTAGGAGGACGAGCTAAAGGGTCAGTCCCTGTCACGCTAAAACATCACAGAAAATAATGAAAATGTTTTAAATCCAAAACATGTCTAAAATGGTTACTGAAATTCCTTGATTGCATGTTAACAGTTTTTATGCTAGCATGCTAGCAGGCTGAGCTAGACAGGCAGCAGCTAGTAAAGCTTGGTAAATTCTCATCCAGCACTTGTACGATCAGCACTGGAGCTCCTCAGGGCTGCGTTCTCTCCCCACTGCTCTTCTCCCTCTACACGGACGACTGCACCTCTAAAGACCCCTCTGTCAAGCTCCTGAAGTTTGCAGATGACACCACAGTCATCGGCCTCATCCAGGACGGTGACGAGTCTGCTTACAGACAGGAGGTTAAGGAGCTGGCTGTCTGGTGCAGTCTTAATAACCTGGAGCTCCACACGCTCAAAACTGTGGAGATGATCGTGGACTTCAGGAGAAACCCCCCTGCTCTCCCCACTCACCATCATGAACAGCACTGAGACTGCAGTGGAGACATTACAGATGGTAGTCCGGAAGGCTGAGCGAATCATTGGTACAACCCTCCCTACTCTCCAAGAACTGTATTTATCCAGAGTGAGCAAAATGGGCTGGCAAAATCACCCTGGACCCCTCACATCTAGCACACTCCCTCTTTGAGCTGTTTCTGTCTGGAACAGTTTCTTCCCTCAGGCAATCCATCTCATGAACACCTGACAATAAACGTGGAACACACAACACTATTATACATTATTTACTTAACACACATACTTATTTACATTTCAAATCTGCACATATCATACCTGTACATTTGTAATTGTCTATAATATATGTTGTTTTTGCCATTTTGTACATTGTCAGTTTTGTATATTATTCTTTTTATTATCTGTGTCCTGTCATGTCGCTGTCATTCTGTCGCACTGTGGAGCTTCCGTTACTATAACAAATTCCTCGTATGTGTAAACACACCTGGCAATAAAGCTCATTCCTTCTCTCTCTCTCTCTCTCAAATATAGCCAAACCTACACACAGACACACAAGCACGTTTTATGGGGACTTTCCATAGATATAATGATTTCTATGCCGTACAAACTGTATATTCTATCCACTTACCTTACCCCTAAACACAATAATAATATTATTATTAGTCGGTCCATTGTTATGTTGGAAACATTTAAATGATGAAGTATTGTTGTCACTGTATATATTCATTTTTACGTGGCCACGGAAGAGAATCAGAGATTGTGGATCACATTCAACAGACAGACACACTGTATGTTTATATTTACTTCAACAAATGATAATTAAAATTAAATCACTGGAAGCTTGTGAACAGTTTTGCAGCATTTTAAAATGCTGGTTTAATGTACAGTCATGATAAAAAAAAAAAAAAATAATAAAAATAAAAAACACAGTCTAGAACAGAATATTAACGCAACTTGTTTAAATGTTAAGTGTTCTCCCCCCTTTGGAAAATTGTAATAAACGCTTATGCATTAATACAGGGGACATTCTACCAGAAACGTACATTATCTGTCCTTGACTTCTTACAGTGAATAAAAAGTATTTCATCCAAAAAATTTCTAAAACTGACTGATGGTTGATTTCTGTGAGTTGTTCTGTAAAGGAATATGTCATTCATCAGGTTCTCAGATATTTTTTTCTTTATTAAAAACACTTTTGAAAATTACAAATCCCGTCTTTGCCCTTGTCCTCAGCCAAAGTAGACCTACATCATTCATAGTTTTGTTATGCTAACAACTGTTATTTAGAAAAAAATCTCCATCAATAACAAGTTTAAGTTGTTATCATTCACATCAATTGATTAAAAACATGAAATTAAACATAAATTCTAGAAATAAATGCTATTTTACAACTGTCCCCATGTTTTCTGTCAGTCCTGTCACATTTACTCAACATCAAATGTGTTTAATAAGCCTTTAAGGGGTATGACTTAGAGGAAATGACATCATTTGACTGAGGTGAAGCTGACACTGATCAAGGATAAGTTCTGTATTTATTTTATTTTTTTTATTTTAAGCTTGTTTTTGTATGGGTTTTTTTTAGGAGGACGAGCTAAAGGGTCAGGCCCTGTCACGGTAAAACATCCCAGAAAATAATGAGAATGGTCTTGTGACACGGCCTGACAAATGAATGGCATTGTTCTTTTTTATTACCTTTATTGCATATAATATGTATTTTAACACATGACATTGTAAAACATTATTTGAATAAATAGACATTGCACTGTAAATTTGAAGCTTTTTATGCTCATCGACAATTTTTTTTTTTTTTAATTTTGTACCTCTTTTACCTAGGTCTGTATAGATATATAGATATAATTGTAATCTATATTAGCTTTGAGTAATGATGACTGTAATTATTCGATTTCATTCAGGTGGCAGTTAGATGGCTCCAGTTAGTGAAGCTGAGAGACAAAGGCAATGTCATGAACGACTAAATGAGACTCCCCGAGAGAAAGGAAAAACATCTTCAAAAAGAAAGGGAGAGATGGAGGCGGAAAAAGGAAAGAAGGAAAAGTATGAGTTCAATGAGCGAGACCAAAGACATAGTTGCAAATTATGGAGAGAGCTACAGAAAAAATCTAGGCTTAAGAGAAAGGTCTCAGTTCCAGGGCCACGGCCTTCAAGGTTAGAAAGGGCTACCGTCACAGTACCACTTCATATTACAGCTCGGTAATAACAGAGTGATACCATGGTAATATCTACATTATTACCTAAGAAATGACATGCAATTTCTGCTATTACCATGTAATTTCCTAAGTAATGTAATGCAAGTAATGTAGATATTACTATAGTATTACCCTGTTGTTACTGAGCCGTAATATGATGTGGCACCACAGTTACACATTGTGCCATTCAGTTAAATGTCTATTGATTACATTTGCTGTATCATAGTAAAATGTACTTTATATATTATGAAGTTAAATTTCCATAGAACTACACAGTAATTGAATAGAGTAGTGTAACCTTTTAATGACTGTTAAATGGTTGTGTGACAGTAACTTTAACAGTCTAATATTACATTAACATTAAGATTATAATAATAATTTAAAATAGGAATGCTTATCAAAACTTAAGAACACAAAATAAGTTGTGTAGGGTTATTTTGAAAGTACATCCACTGATGCATTTGCGAGATGAACATTATAGGAAAATTAGTTTTTTTAAAAGTCGAAAATAGAGTAACTTTTTTAAAACTAGTGATGGTGTTTAAGATATTAAAGAAAATGGTTGCAAAGTATTTGTAAGAGAGGTTCACTGCGAGTAGTAATGATATTTATTCTTGTAGGTTTAAGAGTGAAGTGGGACGAAAGTCTAGCTCTGTTTTGAAGTTTGTGTGGTGAGTTTCTGAACTTGATGTGGATTGCACTCCATTTATGATTTGTTTGTCCATTTTTTTTTAAATACCGAAGACCACAATGGAAATAAGCTGAAGGATTTTTTGTGTATTCTATCCTCGACAGTTTTGAAATGTGTATGAACGAGTCTTTTTGGACTTTTTTGTATTATGTTATACATTTTGTCAAATGAAACAAAAAAAAAAAACATAACTTTTTCTGCATCAAAGAAATCCATAATGTCAGTCCTGTCACACAGGAAATTATGATATAAAAATTTACTATTTGAGGAAATATTGATGAATGACTCTCTAGATGAAGGTGGGAGTAAATATACACTGCTATGTTTTTGTAAAAATCTCCTATGTAAAGGTAGTTTTTTTTACAACTATATGAGTGTCTGGCGGGTATTCTGTGATTTTTGTGTACAGTTGGAAAAGTCACATTAACGCATTTAAATTAGATATGATTTTTTCTGTTAGTAAACAATGTGACGTTTTCCTGTGGGCGGGGCTTAGCTGGAGGCAGAAAGATTCCTCTGACCGCTTCACTAACGCTAGCTATGAAGTTTGTTTACCTTGTTTTTTTAACAATGGCTGGAGAAAATCCGATTTTACCTGCATATATAAGGTCACTCACTGTGCAGGACCATTATTGTTATTTAAATAAGTTAACTTTAACGGACAAAGTCAGATTGGCCGACCCTTTGCTCATGGATGGACGATCTGACAGGATTAACGTTACCTCAGATTGAGTGACTCGTTAGAGAAACCTAACGAGTAGTAAAGAGAAACTCACCTGTCTATCTAGTCATGAAGATGTACATATATTTCAACTTCAGCAGGCTATTTTTACAGCTAACGTTACGTGAGAGTGAACTGGGCCAAAATACAAAAACTTAAACATTCAATGTGATGATATATTATTTGAAGATGTATGTATCATGGCCAAATAGTTATTTTAAAGTATATACATCCTGTAAATTATTTAAGTTAAGTTTACAATACTTTACATACAGTACAGTAGGGGCGGGCGGGGTACAAAGTAACGCAGGGTTAGTTGTAACACACGTTTTTTAAATATTTCCATACATGCTAGAGTAACTAAATTTACAGTATTTACTAGTTACCATATCAACATTATATAGAGGAAAAAAGTGCGCCAAAATTCAAAAGTCTTTTGAAGATATCGCTGAACATTTATTTTACCATAGTAAAATGAAATTTCTGGCTTAAGTACATTTTTCTTCTGAGTTTTTATTACTAATTTAAAACACCATTATTTTATTTAAAATAAATAATTATTTTATTGACTAAATATTTTAGTTTTTTCTTGTATATTTTTTTCATAAGATCAGATAACATTTTAGGGTGTCATATGGTCATGTTACAACGTGCCCTTCAGCTGTTACAATGTACCCCACCTATGGGGCATGTTGTCACATTTCACTTCCAATTTTTGAGGGTAAATAAAGAAAAAGGTTTACACTGTATTTATGAAACAAAGCGACATATTTGTACTAGACAAGTGTGAAATTACTGTGGATAAAAAAAAAATACTCTGAACACGAAGTGGATTTACACAATTTGAAAAAGTCAAAAAGTGTTACTTTGTGCCCCGCTCTCCCCTACATTTAAAGGAAGATGTGAATAGTTTCTGGAAATAAATTCCAGAAATTAATTTTAAACTTTCTGTGTTTGATTATTCATTCTTACTAAGTTCTTAGAAAGTCCAGCCACTATCAATCACAACAATGTATATTACAGATGATTAAGCATACATTGTCAGTTTGTTGTTTTACACAGACATTATTTCATGGTTGTGAGATGCATAAGAAATCTTTAGACACGTAACACAAACCATAACAACACAAGACAATACTTTATTTAACCTTTTCTGAAAAGAAATGTGCGCTGCAAACGCTGTCGTCGGTTTTCTTGTCTGGGAGTGGCAGCAGATATGCGTTAAAATTTCAAATTGGAGCCTGCACTATGTCGATTCTTGCACTCAACATCACAACAAGATGATATTTTAAGCTCCTCGTGTAGCCGAATCTGCACTGGTTTGAATGGACCGCCTCCAGTTCTCCCCTTGTTTTGCCTCCAGCTAGCGCGGTGACGTAATCGTGACGTCGGAGCAAAAATGGTCTACACAGATCTTATTAATTACATTAACGCATTTAAATTAGATATGTACAGATGTGTAACTTAGACACGTAACTCCACTTTGAGTCATCTAGAACTTTACTAAGCAATAGCATCAGTTTATCAATGATTGATTACTGCTGCCGTGCTGTTTCCGCATATGTCTCTATATCGGATATTGTAGTCCACTAACTACCGTTGAACCGTTGAAAGCGGGCGCGTAGTAACCTCACAAAACTACAATTCCCATAATGCAATTCAAAGTAAGCCTGCCGCATGTACACGGTTGACGCGGTTCTGACGGGTCCAGCTGAGAGAGTCCACTTTACCTCAATCTCTTCACCGCTGTCAACTTTAACTTGTTAGTGGTCAGTCAGCATTCATATTTGTATAACATAACAATGTTTTTGTGTGCCGAGGTTTGCAAATACACCGATGTGAACATGAGTAACAGACCTTAGCTCTGTTGTCATGTGCTGGTTATCTCTGTTTTGGTCAGGTTTGACCAAAATCACACTTCATGTTTTTTAATGGACCCTGCAACGTGTGTGTGGTTTGGTGAAGTAGTTTTAAATGATTTTTTTACATAATGAAGTCGCAATCACTGCGTTGTCACGATTAGATAAACAAACACGCACTGAGGCATTTCATAAGGATGTTGCTATTAAAATATCATGTAGTATACATCAGTATCATAACACGTTAGTTCAGTATTAAGCAGTTCTTCAGCAGTCTGTAGTGTCTGACAGCCTTATTCATACTTGCACAGGGGCCCAGAAAGGATTTGATACTTCAACATATTAATTATAGTAAATAAATTAAAGTGCAGTTCACAATAATAGCACAAGAACACTTTTGAAGCAGGGTTTTTCACAAATAAGCTTTTAAGTGATAAAACAGTACATATACTAAAATGAAGATGGAACATATTGTGACAGAACGCTTTGTGATTCTTAAATGTTAGAGGAAGAGATCATCAGATTGGGGATCTGAGGAGTGTCGTCAAAATCCAGAATATGTTTGATTTTGGCCGTCAGTTTAATTCATTTTAAAGCACCTTTTAGGCATTTTGTCTCAGTCATCTGTTGTGATTTTGTGTCAGGTGTTATGCACCCTAAATAAAATGAATCGATACGATCCATACTGTCTGCTTCATTAAAGACACATAAAGGAACTGTCTATATTCACATTTATTGTATTTCCCACCTGAACAGGTCTTGGCCACAGACGGCCTTCGGCGTGGCTGACCATGTCTCCTCCTCGGCTCACTGGAGCTCTGCGCTCCTTTTCTACCGTCAGCAAACAGGATGATTTAACACAAGACATTTATGATCTGAAGGTAAGACAACACGAATCCAACCGGAGCTTTGTTTAATGGTAGTTATTTTTTCATATTTTAGTTTTATTAGTTGAGCTAATTTTTGCATTTTAGCTTTAATGGTTTGTTAGAAAAGGAGTAGATATCAAATGATGTGATCACATGCATGTGTAAATTGACTGTTTTTACAACAGCTTTGAATGTGGCTCATTCAATTAGATTTGAGTGCCAAAACTATGTTTTTGAGAGTGAGTAAATGATAACAGAATTTTCATTTTTAGGT
This sequence comes from Acrossocheilus fasciatus, assembly GCA_036784905.1. Lineage (NCBI taxonomy): Eukaryota > Metazoa > Chordata > Actinopteri > Cypriniformes > Cyprinidae > Acrossocheilus > Acrossocheilus fasciatus. The sequence continues at coordinate 5,798,222 of CM071953.1, forward strand.
GAAATATTCTTTAAATGTATAAATGTATTCATAATTTGTAAATTAGTGTGAATAATACTTTTTTGTTGAATGTTCTGGATGAATGTACCCATAGAATATATGTATGGAATATATGCATTCTTCCTTAAATCTGACTTTAGTGCAAATCAGTGCTAAAAATCGTTTTGAATTGTGTTCATTTCATTGTCAGCTAAACTAGTTGTAGCTACGGCAGTATAATTTTTCCGTGCTCTTATTTAAAAGTGCTGGGGGTCATAATAACTCTCATGACCATTATTATAGGTGTTTGCTAAGATAGGCTGCACAATTCTTATTGCTCTTATATAGGGATGTTTGGAGTTTGAGATTTGAACAAAGCCCTAAGCCTAAGTATGCTGCTGTGTTTGTGCAGTGCAACTGTTGAAAAGTAGTTCAGCGGTTGGTAGGGGTGGGCGATATGGAAAAAATATCATATCACGATTTTTTTTAGAAATATCACGATTCACGATTTTATCAGGATTCTTTGTCATGTTGGTTTTACTATTTTGCAACTTATCTGAGCATTACAGCCAAACTAATTTCCCTATTATAAAGACAAAGCCTTTCAAGGTAACAAAAAAAAAAAGAAGAAGAAAAAAAAAGAATGGTAGATATTTAGACCAAAGTGGGTGAAGATAAAAATCTTTGTCATTATTTTATCTTTCTTATTGAAAAAAAATAAGAACAAAGATACACATTACAAATACACATACAATACAAATAAAACAAACAGACAGTGCTTTATTTTCAGGTACAATAGGTGTATTTAGCATGATTGAACAAATATAAAATAAAACACTATATAGACTGATTCCTAAAGCAACTGTATTAAAGTTTTTCAGTCAGGAGTAGTGAGTGATTTTTCTCTTTGCGTTTTGTTGTTTTATTAACGTTAAAGGAATAGTTCACCCAAAAATAACAATTCTGTCATCTGTCTGTCAATTCTGTCAAAGTGTTTTATTTTTATACCATCATTTACTCAAAATTAGTTTTAAACCTGAGTGAGTTTCTTTCTTCTGCTGAACATAAATGCTATTTTGAGGAACGTGGGAAAACCAAACAGTTGCTGGTCCACAGTGACTTACATATGATTTTTTTTCCTACTATCAAAGTCAATGTGGAGAGATTTTTATCGTCCACGATCAAAAGTCGTCATAACGAACATCCATAGCGGTTGGTTAGAATTTTGAGTTTAAGGTTGTTTTTGAAAGAAGTTTTTTATGCTCACCAAGGCTTCATTTATTGGATCAAATACGAAAAAAATAAATACAAATAAAATCAGTAATAATATGAAATATTTTTACAATTTAAGATAGCTCTAATTAGCATATATTTTAAAATGTAATTTATTCATGTGAAGCTGAGTTTTCATATGCTTTTTTTTTTTCTTTTTTCTTTTTCTTTTGCTGCTCAAGTAACATTGATCAAAATTCTAACATGATTAGCAAAACAGTTGAAAACAGATGTGCTGCTTAAAATTGTTGAGGAAACCCCGATACATTTTTTTTCTTTGAATTGAAATTTCAAAAGAACAGTAATGCATTCTTGCTGAATAAAAGCTGAGGACTTTTTATAGAATTGCATTGAGGGTCCTGAAGCATAGTGTTAAAATGGTTTGAGATTTGTTAGCTTTCTGACGACAAAAAAAAAAAAAAGAAATCAGGTACAGCTACTCTGTTAAAATAACAGATAATTCCTCATTGAATAATGAAGTAAGTTACAAATTCCACTGACATCCAGTCATAAAATAACAGAAACAGCAATGTGTCTCCGCTGACCACTTGTGATTGGTCAACCGATCTTAATACCGCACTTACCAAAAACACCTTAGCATCAAGATGGTGACCTTGCACTGGCAAGACTCAGAAAATGTAATAAATGTTTGTATTTAGGCGTTATCTGCACAAGCAATGTCTAAACTGTTTTTATCAATCACCTGTAGTCATGTCCAAGGCTTCACACACAATCAGCAAAAGTTAGGAAGTTTAACCAATGGATTAGCTGTGATATATGGATTAAAGTGGACTTAAGGCCACAGATATATCTGCAAAGTGCTGTTTTATGCTGATAATATCAGCCTACAGATTTATATCGCTCTAATTAATAGCCAAAACAGCTTTTGTCTCTTTGTAATCTGATGTCCTCTGTCTGTACTTCATATAATCGTGTTCCTTCGACCTTGAGAGTGTGATTCATAGTGTATGAAATAAGCTTTGACTGCTCTGTTTCTCTTTAATCTCTCTCTCTCTTGACTTTGCTTTTATTGGGATTTTGTGGCAGCGGAAGCGCCACACCTCCGTTCAGCGTAAATTCTTCTCCTCGTCTCTAAATTCAGATTTCTTTATCGCCACTGCTGCTGCTTTTTTTGTCAAGTGCTCACTCATAATGCTGATTTTGAGAGGGCACTGAAGTGCTGATACAATGGTGTGGTGTTAATTTACTTACTGACCCGGTGACATGACCTATTGAGCAGACATCACAAACCGAGGCGCTTATTCAAATAACCCTTTACTGTATCCTTCAGCTGTGTGCAGTGGAACTCATTCCATTAATGTTTTACAGTATTTCAGACCACAAAATAATATGATTTCAAATTTGCTAGTCTCACAGGGGATGGGTGATTAAAATAACTATGTCTCAATATTTTTCATCATTTTCATTTTTCCTGTGTAGCTTGATATTTATATCGAACCTATTTCACATGTTATAAACATATTACACATGTTTATGTGTAAACCACAGATTAAAAAATTGTAATTGCAAATTTGAATCTCACAACTCTGACTTTTCTCTCGCAATTCTGAGTTTATATTTTACAATTCTGACCTTTTTCTTAAAATTCTGAGTTTATATGTTTCAGTTCTGTTGTTTTTAAGTTCGGTCAGAATAAAAAAAAATAAGTGGGACTTTTATCTTTATAATTTTGACTCATTTTTTTCCACAACTGCTTGTTCTTAGTTCAGATTTTTCATCTCAAAATTGCAAGAAAAGTTCAGTTTTGTAAGTTGCTATTAATTTTTTTTTCCTAATACAGAAACAAGTTTCCATATATATATATATATATATATATATATATATATATATATATATATGACAATGTATTTACTCTGAACATGCTTAAAGTTGCAACTGGTTTACTATGGTAAATTTTTATTGAACAAATGGAACAGCTTATTGAACGAAAAACTTGAGAGAAACAGGATTCATTGGTTTATGAAAAGCAAGCTTTGCATACAGATCTAAATATGACTGACTAACAGTAGCTGCAGCTTCACAGAGGAACTAATAACCAGTGTAGCCTATTTTTAATTATAGTGAAAATGCAGTATTAAAAAAAAAATATATATATATATATATCACAATGTTACTGTTTTACTATATTTTTTATTAAGTAAATGTGGCCTCGTTGAGCATAAGAGACTTCTTTCAATGGAACAGATCCCAAACGGGTTATATTACCCCATGTGTATGTACACTACCAAAAAGGGTTCATTACATGAACAAAAGCCATGTGGGCACTTCTGTGAATATTGTGCAAATGCATCTATTATTACATCAGTCTTGTTAAAACTTGCATACTTCGAAGTTGGAAAGGAATGTGAAATTAACCAATTGATGCAGCCTTTAGGAAACTTGATGTCAAATTGATAAGCTGCCTCAGACATTGCACATATATTATGAATATTCAATATATTGTCCTGGAAGAGTATCGTGTTTTTACTAACAGTATTCATTTAGTTGTCCTTTCTGTTTAAATGTAAGTTTTGTTAATTTTGTCTTTTTGTAGAGCAAACGCCTGAAACGACAGGAAATATTTGGCCGAGACAGTCTGACATGGCAGAAGATAGTTCAGTTCTTCACCCAACATCTGGAGAAGAAAGATCAGCCAGCAGCCACTCTTGAGTTGAAGAATATCCTCCAAGCAGCCAAACAGATCGGTGGGTAATTCTTTGGTGTGATTCAAAAACAATCCAATCGGGAATTTACAGTATAGTGCACTTTATAAACTAATGGGCAAATGGGCACCAGTGCAGACAGTTACTTGGTTCTAAAGTAACAAACCAAATGCTTCTGGTGTAGATACAGTGTTACTAGGGCTGGGCAATATGGCAAAAAAATAAAATCTAAATTTTTTTCAGAACGTTTGACAGATTCACGATTTTTTTCTTTACAAGTCAACTTGAAAATGTAACTACAACATTATTCAAGTAACGTTTTCTTTATTAACCCTCTAGTTAAAGAAAATTCTATTCCAAGTGCACCACACACGAAGCTGACGTGATGTAAATGTTAAACAAATCAGTTGTTAAATATCTTTGCAGAAAAGATGCATGAACTACATCTCGTACAAACTTGTCTTATACATATTATATGTTCAGAAATAATACAAGAAAAATGCTTAAAACAATTTCAAATGTCAAGGTAATTCAAATTGAAAATGACTGAAGGTATAACACCTGTAGACTATTATTAAATATAAATGTTCTGTAAAAACAATGAGCAGCAGCGTTCAGCCTGTCACCATGATGCAAACAGAAGTGGTTCTTTACAGGTTTTCGTGGGAAAATATTAAATTCAAATTAATTGATAAAATCAGAAAAAATCACCCATCCCAGAGTATATTGATTAGGCCTATTTTTTGTTAATTCAGTCATATTTATAATGTAAAGCTGTTGTGTTTCACTGCTGCCAGACTAATCATTAATTTCATATTATTTTATGAACATACATATGCATATATTTTTATCTTGTTGCGCTACTTGCTGTTATATTAGAATAATGATTTCACAAATGAGAACATTTTTAGAATAATTCAAGTTATTTCTGCTTTAAAATGTATCCTAGACATCAGACAAACAGATAAAGAAGATCTAATGAAGTAACACTTAAAATGTCATGTGATATCGAACACTTCGATCCAGCAATCACAGGTTTTGTTGGTTGTCAGCCTCTCTTTTGGCAGCAGTTGACTTGAAGCCATTTTGATCTATTTCCCCTTATAAAAAGCTTCATTTCATTGACTTTTTTTATAACAGTCTTGAATAAACCCCTTGCTTCAGGTCAGATAATAATATCCAGATTCTAAAACACATTGTATTGAGAGTCATTGTGTTCACAGACTGAACATTGATTTATGCATGCTGAAGACTTTATCGAAGGCTTTGTTACCCTTTCTGGGCCTATGGGCATCCACATTTCTTTGTTCATTCTCTTGTCCTGTGAAAAACAAAATGTGAGATTAAATTGCTTTTGTTCGTCTTATGAAATAATGTAGTATTGAGTATTAATAGTACAAAAAAAAAAAAAAAAAAAGATATATTCCCTCTATATAAAGCCCCAGTGCAGCTTTTCCTATCAAAATTCAATTCAGTAATCCTTTACCATATGTCTTCTGGTAAAGGTTAACAGCCAGCTGTCAAAATAGATTTTTTTGCAGCAACTTTGCTGTGGTTCATTTTCTACCTAATACCATGAAGAACTAATCAAATCCAGTACTGGTAGTAGAGTTACTGAACCACCTTAAGGTCAGGATCATTTTCCACATGTCATCAACTCACTTAGCATCTAATGATTCATGATTATATAGCCACCCCTTACCTCAGTGGCATTCAGTTGTCCTGATGAATCTAATTCAATTTAATACAAGTCCCTTATAGCTCTGCTGTGGTTAAATAATCATGAATGAGTCTTGAGTCTTTCTCTGTCACTACGTTAAATCTTGCTTTTCTGCTCCTGTCGTGAATAACTGGGATGCGGAAGGAACTCTGGGCTGGAACTGGAGACTTAGCCTTTCCTGAACAATGCCAATGTGTTGTCTGTCTTGTTCACTCTTGAGTGATGCAAACTCCAAGGGACTTGTAGGACCATTCCACATTCATGTTCTCTTTCTTTTTGATCTCTCTGCTTTGTGAAGTGGACAGCGGACAGAATGGCATTCTAAATCCCCTTCCCACGTCACTGTGGAAAAGGTTCACTTCAGTGTGATTGGATTTCTGTAGGAACAAATGTCTTTTGTCATCAGATAAGACAACAACAGGCCCTGTGGAGAGGAAGGCTTCTTATTGGCCACATGTTCCCTCTAATCAATGGAAACTCGGTTTTCTTCCGGAATCTCGCTCCTAAGATTCAAGTTTGACTTGCCATAGAAATTCTTGAAAAACTTCAGAACTTTGGCCTCTCCTCTCACCTTCTGTGGTTGAAAATGAAATTGCATGTTACTTGCGGAGTAGTTCTGTTCCATCTCTTTGTGCTTTACCACTTCTCTTTTAGTTTGAGAAATCCTCTTAGTTATTGGTGGTCACCATGTAAATGTCATGCTTCACTAAGTCCTACTGGCAATGTGAAGAATTTCCAACAAAGCGTGCCTCAGGAAAAAATGTCATACAGTATGTTTCATATAACGATGTGGTTCAGATTTTATATTGACACAGGTTCTGTCGTTTTCTCTTTCTTATTTGCAGACTCTATGCAGGTCAAGATTTCTTTTTGACAAATGGTGATTTCTATGATGGCTGCTGTTAAATGCTAGCTAGCTGACCTAGTTCAAATTCTACACCTCAGGACTATTTATTGGATCAATAACTAAAGTCAAAAGTTCACAACACAATCTAGTAGGGGCAACACAGGGGCCTCATTTATAAACCTTTCCATAGATTTCATCCTAAAGGTTTGCGTATGCGGAAAACTAGATTTTGCGTATGCGTAAAAGTTTTCAGATTTATAAAACCGTGCGTACATCAGAACCTGTGCAAAATTCCTTTTATAAAACCCCAGTCAGCGGAAGATGTGCGTAGATGCATCTCCACCCAGTCTCCTATACAACGCCTAGTTTTACTATGCATAACGTCATCGCATATCATTTTCATTCATATTCCCATCCACGTGACTTCATTTTTAATGCCATTAAAGGTACAAGACATAGGAAAAATATTAGATATGCTCAATAAATGCAATTTGTGGCATAAATTACATTGCTAAAAATCATTCAGTATCCTTGGCTTTTTTAATGGGCAGCAGTGGTTGTGCAGTATTGTTATTGGACCGATTCAAACCGGCCAATGGACCGTTCATCCACTGAATCCAGCAGTGTCTGCCATATTATCCATAAGTGCACATAATTGATCATTCTCACTAAAAATATTTTCTCATAACATGAGTTCTGCAGTTTATTTTAAAGAGGAATAATTGGGCGTTTAGCACTTTTTGCTGTCATTGTAGCATGCTACAGGGAAAGTGATCGAATGTGGTGCATCCACTACAAGTATAAATTCAAATATATATTATATATAAATTTTGTTTAGCTTATGGATAATGACTTATGTAATTTGAGTGCTTAACTTCATTAATGAGATGTAAAACAGACTTTAAAGTAGTTCTGTTTACTTCATTATTTAGCTCACTCCAGTGAAAGACTGCATATGCATGGTCCAGAGCATCTGTACAGTACGCACAAATTTACGCACATGAACTGCTTTGACATGATTATCAGGTTTCCTGACTCGTAATGTGTGGAAGGATTCACAACTTTGTTTGTGTCTAAACTCGTGCAGTCTACACCCACCTCATGCACTTGAGCAGTTCATTTATAAAGAAGTGTGGGTTATAACGTGTGGTTACTTTTGACAGCAACAGGAGTGCAGTCCCTCAAGTCGACATACCTTTTTATGAGGTAAAAAAACAAAAACAGAAATAATCCACACTGAGACTCTCTGTTCCATATACAACTGTGTTCTCATTCTCCTGCCTATGAGGTAGAACTTAGAAGACCGTAATAGATATGCAAAGCTCTCAGTCTGCTTCCTGGAATGACACTAACAGAAACGCCTGTAATGAGGTTATGCCCCTGCCAGCAATCCTTCACCTCAAGGTACTCTCAGGTTCCAGAATGTTCAGGATATTTTGTACTGTCTATCAGCCTGATCTTCAAGGTACCTTCATCTGGTCATCTACACTATGAGATCATTTTGCATTCTCCAAACAATTAATGTTAAAGGCTATTAATTCTGACTTGCTTCTTTCCTTAATGCACGACCCTTGAAAAATATTCTTGTAGCTTAATGGCTCGTTTCCACTGAGCGGTACGGTTCGGTACGTAATAATGTCCGTTTCCATTGTCAGAAGTTGTGAATGCTACCAAAATAGCGAACTGTACCGTACCACTTTTTGGTACCCTTCCATTGGGGTACCTAGCACAGCAAAGGGTACCAAAAGTGTGCAGCTAAACTCCACTTGCAGAATGCTGATTGGTTGACTAGAATCGTCACTTTTGCGTGATACAAGGGGATAAAGCTTCTCCTTCACTCGTTCCGCTCTGCTGTCTGTGAATGTTGGGCTTATTTACATCAGAGTGCGCAAACACAAAAAAATATAACTATATAATAACTATAATTTTATATTTTCCACACAGACAATAGCCGTTTCTCAATATGCGTTCTTGTCTGTTCTTGTGGACTTGTGAAATGTCATTGCCCAAAAACCCGCGTAATTTTCAAAATATTACTGTTACTGTGTCATGAAGTGTAGTTTAAAGAGTTTTTTGGGCGAGAATGTAGTTGTTTAAAACTCAAATCTGCAGTTTATTTCTAAAGATGGCACCTATTTTAAAATTTGTTATGCCGATTTCGGAGCTCCAGGTGATCACCGGGCGCTCAGTGCTCATGTATTCACATAGAGCAGCCTTACGCTCGGCTAGTCCTTCCGACATTTGCCGCTGGCTCTGATGTCTCTGTAGTGATTAAACATGAGGTACAATTCGTTGTGTGTATATTTAACAGGCATTCGTGGTCTCATGAATCTATTATTTGTTCCTGTCGTATCGTTTTGGCTAACACAAAAGTTATGTTTAACTTTATATATTTATTTTGAACAGTGCTGACTTTGTAGCATACGTTTGACTGAATTGTTTGCTTTTGTCTTTATTTCCTCTTATAATTTGTATATAGTTTTATAATGGCTATTGTTCATTAAAACTGACATAAAAGAGGCAGAGTTGTGCTTATCGTCACGCTTTGTTGTCGATCGCTACTTTCCGGCATACACCACGTCTATCAAGTAAGGGTACTGTTGGTGGTGGAAACGCAAGCTAGATCAGAGCGTTCGGTCCCGGACCGTACCGTACCGTACTGTACGTGGTGGAAACGAGCCATAATTGGCTTACCGGAGGTACCCAAATGCTGCTTACCACCATGATGCAGATTCTGCAGCAGAGAGGGACAGGTTGGGCATAGGAGACACGGAGGCTCTTGTCTTCTAGTGGTCTCTTAGAAGGATCAGACCATCCATTTTTCCACTCATGTCCTCTGAAGGGTTGTGGGGATGCTTGTACCTGTCTTAGTGTCTTAAACACCCATTTAGTATCTCCAATGCAGAATGTCTTTTGATTGTGAGGGGAAACTGGCGCACCCGGATAAAAACCCATGTAAACAAAGGAAGAACATGCAAACTCTTGCCTCCTGGCTTATTTGGGATTACAGTGTTGCTTCTTAAGCTGCTGCACCATCCACTTCCAAACTTTTCTTTATCCGGAGGTCCTTCAAGTTCTTTACAGTCTGCTTCTTGTTACATAAAGGGCACACTGTAGAGTCTACAAACACTGCAGAGTTTGTAGAGACTCAAATATCCACACAAAAACTGTCCAGCACCGAGTCCCCTATGTTCTCATATGCCATGACTCAGATACAGTACCATGTCTCTGACTCATACAAAGTCTCCTTCGAGCCATTTTGCACAACCTCTTCTTGTCTCTTTTCTACACTTCTTCACACTTCAGATAGTAACAAGTAAGTGATAGCTTTAAATAATGGGCATGACATGCATTAAAGGATAGTTCACCCAGAATTGAAAATTCTCATCCTCTTGACATTACAAAACAGAATGGCTTACTCTGTTGTTGAATTTGAATGGTGATTTTAAATATTCTTACATTTTGGCTTAAATATAGTCTGTTCCACACAAAACTACCATATGGTGCTTGTTAAAGCAAGTGTAGTAATCCATATCACAGGAGCAGGTGCCATTTTACAGAGACTTGCTATCTTTGTTCCTAAATGAGATTCTAGAAGAAATTATCATGTATATTATTATTAAGACCCACATTACAATATGCCAAAAATTAGCCAGTTTCATTTAGTAGTATAGTCTGTATTTACTCCAGGTCAATTCTGAACATCTGCCTTTGTGTTTTTGTGCATGTAAACAAAATATTGTAAATCAAAAATGTGTTTCTTTTACCAACTTTTTTGCAGTTGGTATGGAGTATGGGCAGGACACCATTGAAAGTGCCGGAGTCTTCTTGTTTAAAACATTCCACAACAAAGACCAGATTGGTCACGAGGAAACCAGGGCCATAAAACGGATGTTTGGACCCTTTCCGGCCTCTGCAGTCGAGATGTCGTGTGCATCTGTGGGTCGTTTAGTGGCCCAGATTGGAGAATCTCAGGTGGATGCTTTCATCCAAACACAGAGTTCTCTCAAGACGGTGAACCGTAGTTCTATCTTTGGACAGAACATTGCTTTCTCATTCGACACATATGTGCTGGATGCTCAGGATACTCTGCCCTGGTCAGAGGGGACTGATATGGAGCAGGATGTGGACTTTCACAGCTTCCTCAATAATCATGTTGGTGAGCGGAGGGCTGGGGGTGACAGAGATGACTCAGCGGAAGAACTGGAGCAGAGAAACCCAGACAGCTCCATCCTGAGACAAGAGGTGGAGAAATACCTGAACGAGGGAAATATGGTATCGTCCAGTGCCGAAGAGCTCTCCACCTCTCTTTTTGAGATGCTTGCTTCCACAAAGAGTGATGACGAACTACAAAACGAGGTGAGAAATGTTTGTAAATAAATCTATAAATTTATTTATATAAATGTATATCTGAAGTGTAATTCTGTCTTCTGCGACCAGTTTTATCTTTAGTTATCTTTAGTTACTGTGTCACTCACAGAGTACAAATGGTTTTATGGAGGCTACAAATGCACATTTCAGAGGGTCTTGGAATTAAGTATTTATTAAATATTCAAAGACTTGTTTAAATGATAAAAGTACGTATTTGCTGAATGGCAACTGAAAGTACCGTATTGACCCGAATATAAGACAATGTTTTTTTCTTGGAAATACATCTGAAAAAACGCGGTCGTCTTATATTCAGGGTCTAGACTTTGACATGTCAATAATACACCCACAACAATAGGTGGCGCCAAACACGTGCTAAATAAATAAAATCACAGAAGTACTTTAACTGTAAGCAACACAAGTATACGGAAAACATAGGTATTGTTTCCTATTTTCTGTTAATTTGTTATTATTTCACATTTTATATACATTTTTATGAACTTATTATTTTTTTTTCATTATTTACCACTTAGGCATGTTGACAATTGTTGACGTTCTTCAACATTGTCTATGACCAGATATGTTTTTAGTGTACTTTCAAAATTTGCTTTGCTTGAGGAAGCATGAAAATATACAGTTATGATGTTTTTTTTTTTTCATATGATTTCGTCGGCTTAGTTTTGCATCAAACACAGTGTCATTTTCGGCAATCGAGATCTGGCAGCAACAGCGCATTTTTCCACCTGGGCGAGCGCTTCACGGACAGCTTACCTCTCGCGTGAAATCAGCCGCATACCAGCTCAACACTGAGAACGCGCTACAATCCTGAGAGGAGGCGCCAAAGCTGCGGAGAATCCGCTTACCCGGAAACTCACGTAGATTTACAGAAAATGACCATTGTTTTCAAATAAATCATTTTACATACTTATTCCCAACACTTCATTAAGCTTTAAGTGACATCTTAAATGACAAGGGATCAACTTATAATCATGTTTATATTCATTACCCGTGAACTCATTCTCTCAGACAGCTTGGGTATGCGGCGCATTCGCAGCTTATATGGACGGAACGCCACTGATATGTATGTATGTATTTATGTATGTATGTATAAATACAGTCATGGCCAAACTATTCATGGCACCATTGCAATTCTGTCACATAATGCAACACTTATCTCAGAAAATTGTTCTAATTGCAAATGTTTTGGTTTTCACGTGCTTACTGTTTTTGTTTGCACTGCAACAACACAAAAAACAGAAGAAAAGTCAAACTTGATAAAATTTCACACAGAACTCAAAATTGGACTGGACATTATTGGCACCTTGTCAAAATTGTAAGAAATAATTGCTTTTCAAGCATGTGATGCTCCTGTAATTTGTATTTAGACACACAAGTAACAGGTGTGAGCAATATAGTAATCACACTTGCAACCAGTTAAAATGGAGAAAAGTTGACTCAACCTTTGTGTTGTGTGTCACACTGAGCATGGAGAAAAGAAAGAAGTGTAAAGAGTTGTCTGTGGATTTGAGAGAAAAAAAATTGTGGAAAAACATGGACAGTCTCAAGGCTACAAGTCCATCTCAAGAGATCTTAATGTTCCTGTGTCCACTGTGCGCAATATCATCAAGAGGTTTACAGCCCGTGGCACTGTAGCTAACCTCCCTGGACCTGGATGGAAGAGCAAAATTAATGAAAAATTACAACCAAGGATTGTTCGAATGGTGGATAAAAAACCCTGGTTAACTTCCAAACAAATTCAAACTGATCTGCAGACACAGGGTACAACAGTGTCAGCTCACGCCATCTGAATGAAAAGGAGACCCAGGAGGACATCACTGCTGACAAAAAGGCATAAAAAAGCAAGACTGGAGTTTGCCAAAACTTATGTGACAGAACCAAAATCCTTCTGGGAGAACATACTGTGGACAGATGAGACAAAAGTAGAGCTTTTTGGTAAAGGACATCATGGCACTGTTTACAGAAGAAATGAGGCCTTCAAAGAAAAGAACACAGTCCCTACAGTCAAACATGGTGGAGGTTCAAAGATGTTTTGGGGTTGCTTTGCTGCTTCTGGCACTGGATGCCTTGACTGTGTGAATGGTATCTGATGATTACCAAAGAACGTAGTGGCCCGTGTCAGAAAGCTGCGCCTCCACCAGAGGTCATGGATTTTCCAGCAGGACAATGACCCGAAACACACTTCAAAAAGCACTCAGAAATGGTTACAAACAAAGCGCTGGAGAGTTCTGAAATGGGCAGCAATGAGTCCAGATCTGAATCCCATAGAACACCTGTGGAGAGATCTCAGAACAGCAGTTGGGAGAAAGCATCCTTCAAATCTGAATGATCTGGAGCAGTTTGCAAAAGAAGAGTGGTCCAAAATTCCAGTAGAGAGGTGTAAGAAATTCATTCATGGTTACAGGAAGTGATTGATTTCAGTTATTTTTTCCAAAGGGGGTGCTACCAAATATTAAGTTAAGGGTGCCAATAATTTTGTCCAGTGCATTTTTTGGGGTTCTGTGTGGAATTGTATCATATATTTTACTTTTCTTGTTTTTTTTTGTGTGTTGTTCCAATGCAACAATTTTCTGAGAGAAGGGTTGCATTTTCTGACAGAATAGCAAGGGTGCCAAAATTTTTGGCCATGACTCTATGTATGTGTGTGTGCGCGCATATATATATATATATATATGCACGCACACTCACACATAAATAATGTGTAGTTTGAAGCTTGGCTTACCTTGTCTTTGTCTGGTTCAGTGCAGTAACTGTACAGCAGCATAAATTATAAATTCTGTCAAAGATCAGAGAGCTGATAAAAACCTGTTCACAAAGGAAATTGGATCACATTACGTTGTAACCTCGTGCCTCAGCATTAAAGTTCATATTTGCAAGACTGCCGACACATTAATTGTAACATGCACAACTGCTTATTTGTGACCCTAGAGTGCAGTCCACTGTGAATAAAGCCCACTTGTACAGTAGATCTGTTTAGCAAACAGAAGATCACTCAGTTCCACCACATTCATTGAGTCCCACAGGAATCTGAGGCCTTTCAGGTCAACAGTGTTCTGGTATGATATGCATGCACAAATCCTCATGATAAACAGAAGCACACATTCTTTTGTTTTTTTTTTTATTTAATTTTTTTTTTTAATTGGGCATTGGATGCAAAATTCACTTTTCCGTCTTGTTTGCATGGAAATGTGTCTGAGCAGTGTACAATGATAAAAATCCATTCACTAATTTGCCCATGACCGATGACAGACCATCCCGTATTAGCATATTTCTGCCCTCAGCCCGCTCAGTATGCTGTCCGCCATTTTTGAGACTTTATTCATTATATTTTAATTATTCCAAACTTTTGGCCACCAGTGTATATTATCATAAACATAAGAACACGGTGAATGTAAAAGTCTTTAAAAAAATTTTAGTAATATAATAAAAAATAAATACAAAATAATGACTTCTTTGTTTTTGATAAAGTGTTAGGGTTTTTTTTTGTGATTGTGTGAACACGAACGCTTGGCTGTGACTCCAATTAGTTGTAATCCGCACCAAATATTTTGATACATTTGTTGGAAATCACACAGAAAAGAATGAACTAGTTATAATGTCAAACTGAAAAGATTTCTCCCAGTATTCCACTATAAAAAGTGTGGTGTTAAACTTTGACAGCTCTAATCTTTTCAGAAAAAAATTGAAATTGTATTCATTAGATGCTAACCGACCAAACTAAGCCAGCTTGGACAGGTTGTGTGACACTGTTCCATATAAACCTATGTAGGGTAAAATAATAAAACACGATGACCCAGACTGCATTAAGGTTCTGTTGGTACAAGCACTTGTGCTGGTCTGTGTTCACCACACTGTGATTAGTGGCATGAAAACATAAAACAAATCAAGAAACCTATAAAAACTATACATTGTTCTTGGTGGATTACGTGACTATTATGACTGATTTATGGTAGAAAGTGTGATATTGTATTTACAGTACATGGAGTCATGATGAAACATATTAAAACGACATGAAAAAGTACTAGAACCACTTTTTTTGTTTTTGTTTTTTTGGTGACTATAAATGCCTTTTATAGTCCCTCTTTAAGTGGTGTTACAAACCCGTAGGCTCAGAATACAGGTAGTACGTACTGTTTTTGATGTGTAATCTTGGATGATAGGGGTGGTCCCCTGTGCCAACAGTGAGCACTGTATTACCTGAGTTACATCCTGTTCTAATGTTCCTCACGTACTTGACATTTGGAAGCCAGCTATCCCACTGACACCTTTAGATGTGGGATGGCCTTTGTGTGCCCGTCTCTACACTATTCTCTGCACGTGTCACTCCAAAGTCAACAACAGAAAAGTTAAAAGGCTGCCCATTCACTACCATTAAACCTGACAGTGACAATGTGAAGATCAGCTTTTAATATTTCACATTTGTACTTTATAAATCATGACATTTGCAGCTGATTCAAATATATTTAGAGCAATGAAAAGTAGGGGAGATTAGATAATAAAGCTAATTTAAAGGCTATTGCTTTTTCAGGAGAAAATTGCAGATTGATGGAATGCTTAAAAAATATAACAGTTGAAAAACTTACCTGAATACCTTTTTGTTTGACAGGTTGATTTTAGGATGGTTTGTGATGCTAACGTTCACATTTTAAATGTATAAATCCATATTATTCTAATTACTTAAGAGAATTTAAAGGGACTGATGTGTGCTTGACAGCATTATGCAAAACAGTATCCAGATGCTTAGAGTATGTATTTAATCTGACAGATTGAGAGTGTGGCTGGATTTATGAGTTTCTCTGAGGCTCTCCACTGTCAGCCCAACCTACTGAAGAGAATTTAGGTAGATTCTAGATCCTTGGCTAGACATTTCAAAAGAACAGATTATATAATAGGGATGCACCGAATGCAATTTTCTTGGCCGATTCAGATTTCCGATTTTTTTGGAAGTGTGACCTGTCGATACCGATTTTTGCCGATTACAATTTTCTTTCTAAAAACTATAATTGACAGCATATACAAACAAAAATGTACACTTTAAAAAATAATAATAATAATAATAATATTTAAATAATAATACAAAAAATGATTAAACATTACAATTCCCCCAATCTGGACAAAGTTACAGTTGTTCTCTTACGTAAACATCTCTCAAAATAAAGTGCTCTGTGACTGAAAAAAAGGTAGAAATAACAATTAACTGAAAAGGAGTTGCTGTGCTATAACAAAACAGGTTCATTTCCCACTGTTTCTTAAATTGTCATTTTTCACTAAGTTTATTAAATGTGTCATCTTTCACATCAAATTCTTACATTGTTTCAATTAACTCAGTTAGAACAATAATAAGAAACATCTTTTCCACGGCAGCAAACACAGAAGCTGCATCTGAAGTGGCATTAGATGTATTTACACAGACTGTTTGATGAAGCTGAGGAGCCATAAATGCATGTACACTGCAAACTTTCAAATGCATAAAGAATGTTATAAGATTAATGTTTTAAATATTTTTAAACCCACAAATAAGAAATGTTGGGAAAAATGCATTGATAGTTTTAAATATGAAAACAAACCAGTAGGTGGCATCAAATGACTGTTTGAATGAGTGAGTCGTTTAGTCCTTCATTCAACAGTATCGTTCAAATGGCTGATTCATTCAGAAATGAGGCAATTGACTGCGCCTGCGTCCCAATTTGCATACTATCCATCCTAAATTCTATGTGATAATATTAATTTTCAATACTATTTAGGGCAGATAGGGTGGATAGTATGCACATTAGGATGCAGGGTGCTTTATGTAAGGGATAATCAATGGCTAGCTGTGTCAGGAAAAAACACGGATTCACTTGCAGGTTCAACTCAAAATATTTATTAAAGTCTCAAAACACAAAACTCGGCCGGGGCAGAAGGCCGGGAGCCACAATTCAGGCCAGAGAATGGGGACAGGAAGAAGGGATCAGTCCAATCAAGCCTCCAGTAACTCCACAAGGCAGAGAGGATAATGTGTAGGGAGATCAGCGCCCACAGTCCCAGCGTCAGTGCTGACGCGACGTCAGAGTGGGGAGAGAACAGGGCACAGAGTCCTAGCGTCAGTGCTGACGCAGCGTCAGAGTGGGGAGAGAACAGCGCACAGAGTCCTAGCGTCAGTGGTGACGCAGCGTCAGAGTGGGGAGAGAACAGCGCACAGAGTCCTAGCGTCAGTGCTGACGCAGCGTCAGAGTGGAGAGTTCCCCATTGAGCGTACCACGAGGGAGATAGCCACAGAACACAGCTCCGGGAACGCCAGGACAGGAACTAGGAAACAGAGACTAGGAGAAACGAGAGGCAGAGAGGGGACAGACGAGAAATCAAACTTCAGGCACTAAACTGAACTTGGAGCCTAGGAAGACACGACAGGACAAGACACGACACGACTAATAAACAGGTAGGTCACGAGCAAGGTGTAGCGTGTTCACACCACAACGATCAGACACAAGACTACAGACAGGGGAGCTTAAATAGAGGGAGAATAATTGGGTAACTAGTCACAGGTGTGATGGCAGCTAAAGTAGTAATTGAGATAACGATGGGGAGGGGAAGCACGAAGACAACGAGCACATGGCAAACTGTCAAAACAAAACCCACGTGATCAACAATAAACACGTGCAACAGACACAACTTGCTGATCAGACCAAAGTCATGACAGTACCTCCCCCCCCAGGGGCGCCACCTGGCGCACCCAGGAGGGGCTCACCTCGTCGCCGGCGGAAGTCCTCGACCAAAGTCTGATCCAGAATGTCCCGGCCCGGTATCCAACTCCTCTCCTCTGGGCCGTACCCCTCCCAGTCCACCAGAAACTGGAAACCCCGGCCACGCCGTCTAACGTCCAAGAGCTTTCTCACAGTGTACACTGGAGTGCCATCCACTATACGAGGGGGAGGGGGGGTTGGGGAAGAGCCAACAGGGCGAAGAGGGGAACGAAACACTGGCTTAATCCTGGATACATGAAAAACAGGGTGAACCCGACCAAGCGTGTGAGGAAGCTTGAGCCGCACTGCCACTGGACTCAGAACCTTGGTGATGCGATATGGCCCAATGAACCTGGGTGCCAGCTTACGAGAAGGCACCCGGAGAGGCAGGTCCTTGGTGGAAAGCCATACTTTCTGACCACATACGTACTGAGGAGCAGGAGTCCTGTGGCGATCAGCCGCTGCTTTGGTCCGTCTGGAAGCCCGGGCCAAGACTTCCTTAGCCCTCCTCCAGGTGCGGCGACACCGACGGACGAAGGCTAAGGCAGACGGGACCGCAGCTTCGGGTTCCTGAGCAGGGAAGAGAGGTGGTTGGTAACCCATGGAACATTGAAAGGGAGACATACCTGTGGACGCTACAGGAAGGGAATTGTGGGAATACTCGACCCACGGTAGCTGCTGACTCCAGGAACTCGGACTATGTGATGCCAGGCAGCGGAGAGCTCTCTCGAGATCCTGGTTGGCTCGCTCGGACTGCCCATTGGTCTGAGGGTGAAAACCTGAAGACAAGCTCGTTGAGGCCCCGATCTGTCTACAGAACTCTTTCCAAAACCGGGAGACAAATTGTGGTCCTCTGTCGGAGACCACATCCACCGGAAGACCATGAATCCGGAAGATGTGGTCCACCACCACCTGTGCAGTCTCCTTGGCGGAAGGGAGTTTGGGCAAGGGAATAAAATGGGCCGCTTTGGAGAAGCGATCCACCACCGTCAGAATCACGGTGTTGCCTCTCGATGGGGGAAGGCCAGAGACAAAATCAAGGGCCAGGTGTGACCAAGGACGAGAGGGAATGGGCAAAGGCTGCAACAGACCAACAGGAGACTGGTTAGAAGTCTTATTTTGAGCACACACCGAGCAAGCCAACACAAACTGCCTGACATCCTTGGCCATGGATGGCCACCAGAATCGCTGGCGGATGGCGGCCAGCGATCTCCGAACCCCTGGATGACAGGTTACCCTGGACTCATGACCCCACCGAAGGACCTCAGGGCGCAGCGCAGCCGGCACAAATAACAGACCCTCCGGACACCTCCTCGGGACCTCCCCCTCCCGCACGGCCTTCTTTACCCGCCGCTCGACATCCCAAGAGAGGGATCCCACCACCATCCCCGTGGGGAGAATGGTGTCAGGAGCCACATTCCTCCCAGGACCCCCGAACAGACGAGAAAGGGCGTCAGGCTTAGTGTTCTTGGAACCCGGCCGATACGAGAGGGAGAAGTTAAACCGCCCAAAGAAGAGTGCCCAGCGGGCCTGGCGAGCATTCAACCTCTTGGCTGAACGGATATATTCCAGGTTCTTATGATCCGTCCAGACCAAGAAGGGCTGCGCTGCTCCCTCCAACCAATGGCGCCACTCCCCCAGAGCCAGCCTGACTGCCAGCAGCTCCCTGTTACCTATGTCGTAATTTCGTTCTGCAGGGCTCAGGCGGTGAGAGAAAAAGGCACAGGGGTGCACCTTCTCATCTCTAGGGGACCGTTGGGACAGAACCGCGCCTACCCCGACCTCAGAGGCATCTACCTCGACAATAAATTGCCGTTCAGGATCTGGAAGACAAAGAACAGGAGCAGAGATGAAACGGGACTTAAGAACATCAAAGGCCTCCTGAGCCTGAGAATTCCACCTGAACGGTACCTTGGGTGAGGTAAGTGCCGTTAAGGGTGCAGCAACCAGGCTAAAGTTCCGGATGAATCGCCTATAGAAGTTGGCGAACCCCAAGAACCGCTGCAGCGCCTTCCGAGAGTCAGGGGTTGGCCACTCGGCTACGGCCCTTACCTTAGCAGGATCAGCCTTGATCCCCTCCGCTGAAATAATATGCCCCAAGAACGAAACCGACTTGGCGTGGAACACACACTTCTCCGCCTTGGCATAGAGCTGGTTCTCCAGCAGCCGTTGTAGCACCTGACGAACATGTTGAGTGTGTACCTGCAAGGAGGGAGAGAAGATGAGGATATCATCGAGATACACAAAGACAAATCTGTTTACCATGTCTCTCAACACATCGTTGATCAGGGCCTGGAAGACAGCTGGGGCGTTAGTAAGCCCGAAGGGTAAGACCCGGTATTCAAAGTGTCCCGTAGGGGTATTGAAGGCTGTCTTCCACTCATCCCCCTCACGAATACGGACCAAATGGTAGGCATTGCGGAGGTCTAACTTTGTGAAGACCTTGGCTCCCTGTAACAATTCAAAAGCAGATGACATCAGAGGCAGAGGATACCGGTTTCTTATGGTGATGTCATTTAGGCCCCGATAATCAATGCAGGGCCGCAGGGAGCCATCCTTCTTCTTAACGAAGAAGAACCCAGCGCCAGCAGGTGAGGAAGAGGGACGGATGAGGCCGGCATTTAAGGATTCTTTAATATACTTGTCCATGGCCTCTCTTTCAGGACCAGACAGGGAGTACAAACGCCCCTTAGGCGGAGAAGTGCCTGGGAGGAGGTCAATGGCACAGTCGTACGGCCGGTGAGGTGGTAAGGACGTGGCCCGGGACTTACTGAAGACCCGGCAAAGATCGTGGTACTCCGCCGGGACTCCGGAGAGATCAGCTGTCTCCACCTGAAACACAGAAGACAAAGAGCCAGGAGACAAGGCAGCACCTAAACAAGCAGCAAGACAGGACTGACTCCAAGATAACACAGAGTTTCCTGACCAATCCACATGAGGGTTGTGCTGCACCAACCACGGGTGCCCCAGAACAACAGGAGCACCCGGGGAATCAAGGAGGTATAGCTCAATTACCTCACGGTGATTGCCAGAAACAACTAAACTTACTGAAGGAGTGGAGTGGGTGATGGAGGAGAGGAGAAGGCCATTGAGGGAACGGACAGATATGGGAGAAGGGAGAGGAATGGCAGGAATGCCCCACTGCGCCGCAACAGAAACATCCAAGAAGTTGCCTTCAGCTCCTGAATCGAGAAGAGCAGAACAGGAGTGAATGGTGTCCTTATATTTAACGGAGACAGGGAGCAGGGTACGAGACTTGGGGGACTCGAGACACGGGGAAGCACCCATCAGAATCCCCCGGCTTACTGATGGGCCCTGGCTTTTAAAGGACACTGGACGGCTCTGTGCCCCGGCTTCCCACAATACAGGCAGAGACCTCGAGCCAGTCGATCCTGCTTCTCCTTGGCTGTGAGACGTAGACGTCCCACCTGCATGGGCTCCGGGTCAGCTACAGAAGGTGGGGAGGTAGAGGCAGAACTGGGCGCCCCCTCGTCCAATGTCCAGGTGGGTCGGGCAGACCACCGCTGACGGCGACGCTGAAGACGCCCCTCCACGCGCAGAGCCAATTCCACGAGGGAGTCGAAATCACGAGGCAGCTCATGAGTAACAATCTCGTCCTGGATCTCATCATCCAGCCCCTCCCGAAACCTAGCACGCAGAGCAGCTTCATTCCAGTCGCAGGCGGCCGCCAGTGTTCTAAACTGGATGGAGTAGTCCGTGACTGAGCGACCCGCCTGACTCAACCGCACCAGCTGGGAAGATGCCTCGTCACCCTGTGCGGATCGATCAAACAGCTTAATCATTTCGGCACGGAAATCCTGAAATGTGGCACAGAATGAGGCACGAGCGTCCCACACAGCAGTAGCCCAATCGCGGGCCCTCCCCTTCAAGAGGGTGATCACGAATGCCACCTGAGACTCCTCCGTGGCGTAGCGGCGAGGCTGGAGTGCAAAGACCAAGGAGCACTGGGACAGGAAGGCCCGGCATGAATTTGGATCTCCATCGTAGGGCGGAGGACTGTTGGCGTGGGGTTCTGGCTCAGCCTGGGGTGGAGAACGGACAAGGGAGGCAGCCGAACGGTTGGCCAGGGCCTCCTGCTGAAGTTCCTGTACCAGTACTTTGAGTTCAGCTACCTGGGCTGTCAGTAGGTCAACCTCCCTTGAGGCAGCTGTTAACTGGGTGGAATGCTGGCCAAGGAGAATGCCCTGTTGCGTCACAGCAGTCCTGACTGGGTCTGCTCCTGCTGAATCCATAGTGTTCTGATCGTTCTGTCAGGAAAAAACACGGATTCACTTGCAGGTTCAACTCAAAATATTTATTAAAGTCTCAAAACACAAAACTCGGCTGGGGCAGAAGGCCGGGAGCCACAATTCAGGCCAGAGAATGGGGACAGGAAGAAGGGATCAGTCCAATCAAGCCTCCAGTAACTCCACAAGGCAGAGAGGATAATGTGTAGGGAGATCAGCGCCCACAGTCCCAGCGTCAGTGCTGACGCGACGTCAGAGTGGGGAGAGAACAGGGCACAGAGTCCTAGCGTCAGTGCTGACGCAGCGTCAGAGTGGGGAGAGAACAGCGCACAGAGTCCTAGCGTCAGTGGTGACGCAGCGTCAGAGTGGGGAGAGAACAGCGCACAGAGTCCTAGCGTCAGTGCTGACGCAGCGTCAGAGTGGAGAGTTCCCCATTGAGCGTACCACGAGGGAGATAGCCACAGAACACAGCTCCGGGAACGCCAGGACAGGAACTAGGAAACAGAGACTAGGAGAAACGAGAGGCAGAGAGGGGACAGACGAGAAATCAAACTTCAGGCACTAAACTGAACTTGGAGCCTAGGAAGACACGACAGGACAAGACACGACACGACTAATAAACAGGTAGGTCACGAGCAAGGTGTAGCGTGTTCACACCACAACGATCAGACACAAGACTACAGACAGGGGAGCTTAAATAGAGGGAGAATAATTGGGTAACTAGTCACAGGTGTGATGGCAGCTAAAGTAGTAATTGAGATAACGATGGGGAGGGGAAGCACGAAGACAACGAGCACATGGCAAACTGTCAAAACAAAACCCACGTGATCAACAATAAACACGTGCAACAGACACAACTTGCTGATCAGACCAAAGTCATGACAAGCTGTGCATTAAACGATTTGAATGCACGACGTGGAGGCGAAGAATCGCCCGATGCGCAGCGGAGGGTGGTTGCCTCCGCGAAGTGCATTCAAATCGTTTAATGCACAGCTGGCTGTTGATTATCCCATTTATGCCATGGTAATTTCCCAGCATTCACATAGTAAAGATGTTAACAATATTTTATGCTGCAACATTTGACCGGAACGATAAAAATGACGGTTATTTTCGTCTGTATTACTATTCAACTGTAACTGTATGTTACTATGGTTACCAATGTTTATAGGAAGCGCATTAATATAGAACGTGATTAAACTGACCTGGAACTACCTGCAGTTCAACGAATTTAATCAACACCTGCCAGCCAATCAGAATCCAGTATTCAGACAGACCATGGCATAAGAAGTCTTTGTGAACGAGTCTTTTTGAATGGGTTGCTGAATCATTGACTCACTTGATTAGTTCAAAAATGTGGATTCATTCAGTAACGAAACACAGCTGTGTTGCTCGGAGACACAAAACGGTTCTGCTGTGGCTTTGATTGAAACTGTTTTCATGTTTACAACACAAATACTTTATCAATCACTGTAAGTGTGACGTCAAAACAGACTGGCCGGTCACCGGTCTGAACCGATCATGTGGAAAACCGGCTAATTCCGGTCCCTGGCCGGTTGATCGGTGCATCTCTAATATATAATCTGTCAAACAGGCTGTAAAAACAATGGCACATTGACCAAGATAAAATAATCATAGTAAGCGATCACATAATACACCATATAAATTATACGTATAAATATATAACTATTTTAATGGCATTCACGGTCATTGCAGTAATCAAACCATCCTGTCTAGGCACAATGATATATGTATGTTTTTACATAAAAATTTTAATTATGATTTAAAAAAAAAACTATCATGATGTACAGTCCTACTTGACAAATATACTTTATATAATCAAATTACAGTAATA
This sequence comes from Acrossocheilus fasciatus, assembly GCA_036784905.1. NCBI lineage: Eukaryota > Metazoa > Chordata > Actinopteri > Cypriniformes > Cyprinidae > Acrossocheilus > Acrossocheilus fasciatus. Next base: position 5,821,910 of record CM071953.1, read on the forward strand.
GAAATAAGATTTGTTCACTGACAGTTAGGGGACAAACACTAGCAATTGTCACTAGCAAAATCTTAATGAGTGCAAAAATAGGCTTTATTTTCTTTAAGCAAAACACATTTAGTGTGAAGTATAACCTTGACATTTCTTGAGTTTGTGTGAAATCATGAACAAATAACACATTCTGTGATGGTAGAAAAAATACAATGAGCAAAATAACAATATACACTCTAAAAATGCTGGGTTAAAAAGTAACCCAACCTTAACCCAGCTGCTGGGTAACTATGGGACAGAACACACGCTGGGTTGTTTTGACCCAACCAGTGGGTCGGGTTAACTGTGCTGCTGGGTTAAACATTACCTAAACATTGGGTTATTTGTTGTCTCATTGCCTTGCTACCTTTATATTTACCGATATTACCAATAATAATAAATAACAATCACAAAGGAATGTAAAATTATTATTTTTCTGTAAAACAATTACACAACACAAAAAATGCAACTGTAAATATCAATTTAATGAGTTTTCACATTTCTTTTTAAAACCGTTTTTGAATGGGTGCTACTGTTACATCCAACCCCTACAGACACAAATAAAACAACGTTTTTTTGTAGATTAGTTTCTTTAAAACACAAAACTTTGTAAACTAGGTACTGTAGATTCCTATTCTTTGTCAGCATTGCAGCATCATGACACTATGAAATTGATTATTGCCACATGAGAATCAGTCCAAACACTGTGCCATTAAACCTAAGCCAAACAAAGAGACCTACAACAGACAATACATGTGACAAAAAATTAAAACGTTACAAGTGGCCAGAAAAAACTGTTGCCCTCAAATACTTCACACATGAAGACTCATGTCCATCAATATAATATACTGCATGCTGGAGAAATTCCCAGGAAGGAAGATGTTAGTGTAGCTAACATCAAGTACAAAAAAAGACTTGAGAATGATAAACAGCCTCAAGCAACAAGTCCATTTCAGTGGCATGGCCTGAAACAATGGTGAAGGTGTGGGATGTCGTCTCGTCACCAAGGCACAAAATGTGCAGGAATGCATCACCGTGTTGGTCCCCACCTGTTAATTACACGACACTTAGTCTTGCAACATAACTTACATTTTTACAAGTTGTAACATTTAAGTTGACTTAAATAAATAACGTTTAAGTGTATTTTATGGAAATCAGCCAAACCATTGCGGTTTTCCTGTGAACTGGGTCTGGTAAAGGTTGCTCAAACTAAATATTTATTGTGTTACTGATTTAGGTTTCTTTCTGCTGGCACTGGCACTTCTTGGTTGTCTACCTAAATTTCATCCAACCAACATTGTATATATTGGCGGCTTTAAATACCCCATAATTTATGCAATGAACAAAATTATAAATGCAACACTTTTGTTTTTGCCCCCATTTTTCATGAGCTGAACTCAAAGATCTAAGACTTTTTCTATGTACACAAAAGGCCTATTTCTCTCAAATATTGTTCACAAATCTGTCTAAATCTGTGTTAGTGAGCACTTCTCCTTTGCCGAGATACTCCATCCACCTCACAGGTGTGGCATATCAAGATGCTGATTAGACAGCATGATTATTGCACAGGTGTGCTTTAGGTTGGCCACAGTAAAAGGCCACTCTAAAATGTGCAGTTTTACTGTATTGGGGGGTCCGAAAACCAGTCAGTATCTGGTGTGACCACCATTTGCCTCACGCAGTGCAACACATCTCCTTCGCATAACTTACTGTTAACCTGGATAAACCTCTTGTGTCCTGATTAAAGCAACACAAGCATTCACTAAAACAGAGGAAGAGTAAAAGAACCTCATACACCATTAGAGTCTAACTTTACATACTGTAGCTAAGACAACATTACATTTAAGTAACAATATTTAAGAATAATATTACATACCAGTAATATCGCGGTTTAACGTTAAGGGTAGCTAATGCAGCCTGAGGAAAAAAAGAGTGTGAAAATGGAAGTTATTGTTGGATTCGGCACGTCGCAGACATTTACTTGAAAAAAAAAAATACCTTAAAAGATCAATTTTAGTACGAAATGATCTAATTCTGACAAAACATTACAAAGCCATACAGAAACGTTACACAGACAGTAAGTTAACTGAACTTATCCCTGTATTTCTGACCTAAGGATAGTTCATACCTTTTCCATGAGGTGTTAAAATAAGTATATATATTTATAAAGCATTGAACGCGTATATACACACACACACACACACACACACACACACACACAAATAACTTTTATTTAACGATAAAGCGATTGAGGCCTTTTTTGTCAACAACAGAAAAAAATGTAGGCAGCTACTTAATCATTCACAGAATAACGCTAACGTTAACCCCGCACAGCGATATCACATTAACCGTGAAATCGGTGTGCTCTTACCACAGCTTATTAAAAATAGAGGTAAATAATCATATCCTCATATTAATTTACCTAATAACTGCGAGTTGCGTGACCGTCTGACAACGAGATGAGTGAAGAATCCAGAAAATTTGATGAAGAGGAAAAAATAAACTGGTTGGGTCAAAATAACCCGACCCAGGTGTTCAGTGGTGAAAGAACCCCTTGAAGTCCATTTGACCCAGCACTAACAACCCAGCTGTGTGTTTACAGTACCTCAAACAACCCAGAATTATGACCCAGCACAATTAACCCAAAAATGTGTTTACCGAAATAACCCAGCACTTTTTAGTGTAACTGCATTTAAAGGAAAAGACTGCTGGGGCATTTAAAATGGTAAACGGTATACCACACAAGCACAAAAAGACAAACAAACTTGGAAAGATTTTGTAATAGTCTCTGGAGAGTACAGGAAATGTGTATCTATCTACTGGAATGAAATCGCTTTGTGCTTTCAGCACAGAAGTGTGCATTTGTTGCCTGCTTGCCTTTTTCTCCCTCTTTTTTTTTTTAAAGCACATTTTCAGCTTTTGTTTAGCATCCCTGCAGGAGTGCTGTCTGTACAAAAGATCTGCTGAAAAGATTTTACTGTCATGTCAGTGACACAGTCACACCCATACCGTTTTATTGTTATTTGGCTTTTAAAATCATTTTGGGAACAGAGTGATTTTAGATTACACAGCATGTGGAGTACCGTGAAGTCAGTTGAACGAAGGATGCAGCAATATTAAGGTTCACTTACACCAGGCACAGATTTTTCACCATGACATTTAAAAATGAAACGATGCTTCTGTATGAGCCTCTTCATATTTTGCACTGTTGTTAAACTGCTTTTTTACTTTCACAGTGTACTGTAGGTATAATGATAATTATAATTTTAAAGGAATAGTTCACTCAAATGGAAATTAGCTGTAAATGTACTCATCCTCAAGCCATCCAAGTTGTAGATGAGTTTGCTTCTTCATGGGAACAGATTTGGAGAAATGTAGTATTCCATCACTTGCTCATCAATGGATGCTCTGCAGTGAATGGGTGCCGTCAGAATGAGAGTCCAAACAGCTGATAAAAATATCACAGTAATCCACAAGTAATCCACACAAACCCAGTCCATCAATATTATGAATAGTGAACTTGGTTTTAGCCTGGAAGCATTTTAAAGTAAAAAATGTCTTATTGATGGATTTGTTTTTTTTACAAAAAAGCAGCTTTTCACTTCACAAGATGTTAATTTATGGACTGCAGAAGATCCACTGGTGAGCAAGTGATGTAATGTCTAATGTCTCCTGTTCCCTTGAAGAAACAAACTCGTCTAGGTCTTGGATGGCCTGAGGGGTGAGTACAATAACAATAAATAAATTAAAAAACAAATAAATAAATAAAACTAACCAGTGTGATCTTTTAGTCCTGACTTCTTTTTTGGGTCCCATTGCTGCTCTGACATTTAAATGTACAGTTTATGCGTGTATTTATAGGATGTACTTGACTGTACATTATAGCAAATGAAGGATCAAAATGTGCAGCTTTGTGAATGAGATTTTTGCATCACACTAGGGGTGGATATTGCAAAATGTTTTTTCTTTGATTTATTTTACTTAGGTTATTTGCTTCATTAAGTCATGTATGGAAAGCTAAAACTGCACTAGTTTAAAAAAAAAAAAAAAATTCCCAAAGAATCACACTTATATTAGACATTTGCTGATCAGTATTATCCTTTAAAAACTGCTCTTAGAGCGGTAATGGCTCTCATCATTGAAGAAGTCCAGCATGATAATTCGATTGGACCACATTTCCCCAGTACTGTTCTCATTAATTTAATTAACATTGTCAATGTCATTGTTTCACAATAAAGCATACAATTGTAGCTCATCATTTCAGTATCTTCCATACTGCAGTTCCCCTGAGAGATGAGTGCTCAACACCATATGCTGTATTCTTTATGTAAAACTGATTTATGCATGAGACTAGACTGTAGCTTTTGTGGTGATTTTCAACTCATTAAGTTTCATGAAGTCTTGAGCACGTCTTGCCTGCTATCTTTAAAAGCTATGCCTCTACTTATGTGTAGCTTAGCTTTAGGTGTATTAAGATAATTACCAGGTCTTTACAGTATTTTTACAGTACTAAAGTATATATTAAGATATTATTTGATTGACTTGATTGCATTTTTAAAGTTTTAATGAAAGGTATTCTTTACAAATGGCAAAATTAAAAAGTGTTCGGTTTATTTGTTAAGCCTGACTTGCAACGTTATTGTATTTTTTTTTCTTTTTTGTTTTTAAATAAAATGTAGTTTTATGGTGTATTTTAATGGTATTTCTTGTTGTTAGTTTCAGTATAGCTTTAGTTCAGCCCTTGTAACGATACAATAATTGCTCCATATGCATAAGCTAATAATAGCCAAGTAATGCATAACACAGCAAGACTTATAATTCTCTTGTGTTCTCTTTAAAATGTTTTGCAAAGACAACAACTGTGATTGATAATTCAAAAAAGTTAACACCTTGCTGCAAATTGATGTTTTTTTTTTTCATATGTAATTTTTGTAATGCCGAATCTGTTCTGGTTGCTGTTTCTTGCAAATCTGCACACATGCTTTGTTTCTAATCTCTTATTTTTCTCATCTCTCTCTCTCTCTCTCTCTCTCTCTCTCTCTCACTATTAGCTGTTTGAGTTTCTAGGTCCTCAGGGATTTGAGATGATCTCCAAACTCCTCCAGAGAAGGTCAGACATTGTGGATTCCCTGGTGTCCATCCCGTTGGATAGCAGACATCACTTCATGTCAGGTGAGCTTGGTAGCAACCTCTTAGGACTTCACAGCATAAACAAATTTCTCTTCGTGTTTTATTAGACACGTGTTTTATTAAAGTTTAGTCACATATTATTACTATTTTTGGTCCCACTTCATATTAGGTGGCCTTAACTACTATGTACTTGCATCGAAAATAAATACAATGTACTTATTGTGTTCATATTGTATTGCAAAACACTTCTGCTGCTATCGAGGTGGGATACGGGTGAGGTTAGGGTAGGTTTAAGGGTGGGTTAAGGTGTAAGGGATGGGTCAACAGTGTAATTATAAATGCAATTACAGAAATTAATTACAGACGTATTTACATGCAGGTATTTTAAAATATATATATAATTACAAGGTAAAAACATGTATGTTCGCAATAGTAAGTGCATTGTATTAAATTATTAATTTAAATGTAATTACATATGATTTAGAAGAATATAAAAGTCATCAATAAACATGAATGGAAATGTAGGAACACAGCACATCAGTCAGGGTCTTGAAAGTAAAATACCCACATTTACATTATAGATAATTTGATTTATAAAATATATAATTTTTTTTTTTTTTAAGATGGACCTAAAATTATGAAATGGTGCTTTTTTTGTGTGTAATTGTCAAGTTCTAGTTGAAAAAATACATTGCCAGTAACCTTGAAGAGATGTAATCCACTAATCAGAATTGTTACATGGTAATGCCCCAACCAGAAATGCTTTATGGAAACTGTAGTGCTTTTGCTATATACCCTGATATGTAGCTTTTTCTGAATTTACTTTGTATTGTGAATAAGTTTGTATTGTTGTGATTCATCATGGAGATGGTTGGAATTCTTTCTGAAGGCTTTTCTTTTTCTTTTTTTTTTTTCAAGATAAATTCTTGTTTTAAGGATGCTTAGATTTGTGTAGCAAATCAAGTGGTTTTCTATTATGGATTCTTTTAGCAGAAAAAAAAAAAAAAAAAGGTTAAAGTGAATGCAGAAAATACTTGGGTAGGTGGCCAAGTGGTCCAGTCATAATGCAATGCAAATCGTGGGCGATCTAATCCATATTTTTAAGTCATGCTGTCCTAGCAAATGGTAATCTCAAAGACCTGTGTGATCTATAACTTTGCACGGAAAAGAAGTTTCAAATTTAAAAACAAAGAAATGTCGTCTGAAAGAATGAGTGGAAGGAAGATGGAGAGAGAAATGGTGCCACTGACCCTTTAACCTCCATAAAACTTTACAACTGCCACCTCTCCAAATACTGTAAGTGCGTTAGTCTTTAAACATTCTCTATTAACCTTCACTTCATGATGATCGGCTGTTTGTTTGAACTCTGGATGCTGAGTATCAGGATTTACAATACCTGCGCGCTGCTCACGTCAGAGATGGAAACGTAACTTAGTGCTCACTTAAAGGCAGTTCAAGTCACGCATGACCATTTTCTTGGAATATCACAAGGCTGTTTAGATTAAAATACATTTTTCACACATTCTCTGTCTGTCACCTCTTTATTCTGAGAATGTGTGGTCATTTGCTTCTGTGCTCTACAGCAGTGCTTGAACATGGTGACAACTTTAGTGTCCTGAGGTTTAAAGATGTTGACGATTGGACAAGTAGCGCACACAGCAAGCATGTTGTCTGTTCCAAAGCTGTTTGTCTGTGGTCATTTCATCAAGTAAATAATGCTAGAAATGTGTATTGTTATGTATGAATTATGTTTAATGGTAATAATAGGTGTAGATCAAGTTAGCAGTGTGTCTCATGCTGAGGATGTGGTTTAGCGTACGGGAAAACAAATCCTAATTACCTATATATTTATGGATTTACTACAGGACAAACAAAGGGATATTTCCTGTTGAGTAGCAATCTAAAGAATGAAAAAGAAAGAAAGAAACACCCTTTATTCAGTGTTTGTTTTGTTCCAAAGTATGTTTCTCATATATTGTACAGTATATATGTCTTTATAAACAAAGATATTTCCAAAAATATTTTATATTAGTTTAGTGTAAAGAAAACTATTACCAAAAGAGATTTAATGGGGGGGGGGGGGGTAATCATCACCATCATCATCATCAGATATATATGTAAGGGCTGTCAAGCGGTTGAAGTTTTTAATGTAATTAATTACATGATGTACTTATTAATCTCATTAATCGCAAATTATTCACACATCAATTTGGGTTGAGAATTTACCACCCCCCACAAATAATTTAGTTATTATTGTATTAAATGTGAAAAGCATTCAATAGACCTTACAAAAAAGTAGCTTTAGAAAGAAATAGGTGACATTAGCCCCTTTCACACATACAGACTTTACTGGAAAAATTTGGGTAAATTGCCGTAAAAAGCTTGTGTGTGAACAGTACCTTTTCAAAAATACCAGTAAATTCATTCCAGCAATTTACTACAGAGAAGTTGTAACATTACCAGTAAATTGCCGGAATGAAGCTGTGTGTGAATGCAGAATTACCGGTATAAGTTTGAGTTCAGAACCTGATGATGTGAGACGTGTACTCTGGGCCAATACAGAGCCATTGAAATTCAAAATTCAACGGCTCTGGGCCAATCATAACATTTTTAAGCAGATGACACTCTTACTCCACACTGTGTAGTTTGGTTTGAAGTCGTAATGTCTCTGGGCCAAAAGCGCTGCTTGAACCCATCCATATTTACAAACACAACACGGGTGCAGTCATTTAGAGGTATTTTCTGGTTGATGATGCCACAGAATTTACCGGTAATTTGAAACCGATGTGTGAATGGTGTTTTTTTGGAAAAAAGATGGAACATCGTTGCCTGTGTGAACGGTGCATTTTTGAATTTACCTGGTAATTTTACGACAACGTACTAGTATTACTGTGTGAAAGGGGCTACTGAGTCATTGAATCATTCGTTGAACCAATTCGATCAAACTGCTGATTCTTTCAGAAACGAAGCAAGTGACGAAGCAAACGAAGCAAATGGGTCACTGAATCATTGGCTCACTCAATTTGTTAAAAATCATGTGGATTCATTTAGTTATGAAACACCTGTGTTGCTCAGAGATGCACAGTTCTGCAGTGGCTTTGTGTGGAACTATTTTTGTTGGCGAAACTGAGCAAAAAGAGACAATCCTTACAATACTGTGTCTAAAATGTAACACTATTAACTTGGTTATTGAGCTGTTGTATAAAATCAATATTACTTTTGTAATTGTGCAGATATTCAGGATAAAAACAGCACTCTTGGTCATGTGATATTGCTAAATTATGGGGCATTCTGCCCTCATATCTTGAATTTTAGAGACCACCTGCATTCTAATAGGCTACATTTAAGCAGTCTGTCATCATCCTGAATCATGTTCAACATCTATCAGTTCAGTTATCAGACCAAACTTTAAAAATACATTTTTCCCATGGATGGTTGATCCTCTGCTGAGGAGTATTACTGGATATTTGATTATCTGATATCTGGTAAACCGTCAGCTTTGAGAAACCATATCAAGACATGAGCATATTATCATAAAAAAAAATCTTTTTAGCTAGATTGTTTCTTCTGCTTTTAGTAAATGCTTGAAAATGGCATTTTTACACAACTTGAGAATATGAGCTTATGAAATATGTAAGAATTCTAGTTACCAGTCTTATATTATGTCTTCACACATCTAAAACAGAGAGAACGATCGTTGGAGCTTTGTTTTAAAAGTGTGAAGAGAGGGCATTAAATCACAGCACGAGGACTTTCACCACAAATATCACATAAACCAGTCTACAGCCAGCTACAATAATAAACCATTGCTTTCATAAGCACTGTGAAGTGTGAAGTGGACAATAAAATGTGCAGCAATAAAGCAAAAAAAAAATCAAAGCTGGTTCAACTCAAAGTGTCTTTAAGAGGGTTTGTTCTGTCTTTCTACACTCACCGTGAGAATAAGTGACTATGAATATATGTGCAGCTCTTTAATTTCTAAGCTATATGTCATTTCAGTTAGCACTCTCTTCCTGTGAGCACTTGGCCGTTAATGAGGAACTGAGCTGCTCTTGAAAGACTTAATCCATTAAACTTCCACTTTTTAGTGAAATGGCCCTTTTCTGTAAGTGTTCATAAAATTAGTACAATTACCAGAGGTTGCCTCTGCTAGTGTGCAGCACTGTAAATGTGAATGTAAAATATTCACAGTGCTGTAGTGTCAAAGTCTTTTTTTATTTTTTATTTTATTTGTATCATAAAATTTGATTTAGAGATTTGAGATGTATTGTGCATACTGCTTTCTTACTGTGATCACCTATGTTTAACAACTTGTAGCATGTGTTGCATACTTGGAAAAGACATCTCAAGATGCACCTTTTGCACCAGGCAAGCCAGAGTTTGGATTTGTATATATACAGGGGCGACAATGGGGCCAGATCTTAGTCGTGGAATCCCGATGTCAGCCCTGCTGCAATTTGGAGCAGTTAGTCAAACCCAGACCCTGTTCAATGAGAGTGTAAGAGGGAGCTAAATACACTCAAACAAAGGCAAAAAAAGCACCCTCAATTAAAGATCTGGCAAACTATCCAGTGCATATTTGTTTTTGCGCTCTGGATAGCATCAAAAGTGACTTTACAATATTTACAATGTGTTTTGCAGCATTGAGCAGTGGAGCCAATCACAGACATATCTGTTGATTTCTTGAATGCAGTGGCCAATCAGAAACGTTTGGTGATGATTCACTCACCGCTGAAAACGCTGGAGTTTTTGTTCAGTGCAGTTCTGCACACTCATGAATCATCTCATAACAAACAGTGCGGACGTGATGTAAATTAAAGATGCATCATGCAGTTTAGAGAGATTTATTGATTTAAGATGAGTGACGGCTTTTTAGTGATAATAGAGGGAGTGCAATTTGCGTGCTTTCTACGCTATAATCCATTCGGAATTTGTATGAAACTTTTGTTTTTCAGACACATACACTCTCGAAATGGCAGTGATTGACCGTGATAACTATAGCAATGGAGAGGACAAAAATATGTGAGAGCACCCGATTTAATTCTGGAACAGGAGCTGGCCAATCCTCAACAGACAGCGTGATTTCGGAGCGAGATCCAATTGAGATCTGGCCATATCAACCTGTAATATTATTTCCAGCAATTTATGAGTGGCTTGAATATAGTCTGATATATATAGTCCCACACCTTTTTTTCTTCATGTGTCTTGCATTTGGTGGTAATGAATCCAAAAATGGACATATTTTAAGAATATTTTGTGTATTTTTTTGCTATTTTTTCTTGACCCCTGACTCGAGTTTAATGTCGCCTGTGTGTGTGTATTTTATACAGGGATGTTTTTCAGTCTGGTTCTCATGATAGCACCTGGAGATTTGCTTTTGTGCACACACTGTACATAGTGTTACCTATTAAATATAACTGTAAAAATATTAGGGATGCACGATATTATCGGACCAATATCGGAATCGGCCGATAATGGCTTTAAATGTAAATATCGGCATCGGCCTGATATGAAAAATTATGCCGATATGTCTTGCTGATAAGAGGAATACTTTAACTCACATGTACTCAGGGTGTGCTAGCGATTAGATCACGTCAGCAGTGTGGCTCATTCTTGAAGCAAAGTTTTGTCTGAATGATGATTAGATTCACTCTTTTGGATCGCTGCATTTAAACTGAGAATGCATGTACAGAATGACACGTTCGGTGTGTGATAGAGTAAGCAGTAATAGCAGGTGCTGTGGCAACAGTGACAGCCTCCCCTGGGTCCTAATGTCCGCTCAGTGAGGAGTTTTAATTCTGTAGGGGGCGGTGTTGGCCTACTTCTAATAAAATCAAAGCAAAATACAGTATTACAATATTTAGACTGTTTACGATTAAATGAAGCAGTAATTGATGCTATAAAATCATGAGTATGTTTTGATTTACCCCCCCCCCCAAAAAAAAAAAAAAAAACACAAACAGGTCACTTAAATTAAATACTTTAATATATACTGATTTATTCATTAATGTGTAATTACATTCTATTTTTTTTTAAACAAATGAGCCCTAAAAGATTTTCAGAATTTTTACAACTCTTGCTTTAGACCAGGGGTGCCCAATAGGTCGATCGCGATCTACCAGTCGATCGCGAAGGCAATGCTGGTAGATCGCGCTTTAGGTCAGTGGTTCTCAACCAGGGGGGCACGAGTTGTTAAATAATGTAAAAAAATTATATAAATAAATAACAGCACCACCTCTCTACGTATTCTGTGATATTCTGTGTTTCAGAGCAGCAAAGCGTTTCTCATCGCGCTTTGTGAAATAAAGACTGAATGGCGGCTCAAAACCGCTGTATGAGCGTAGGATATGCAATCTACAGCTCTCCGCTGGATAAAAGATGGCTCAGTTCTACGTGGGTACCAAGAATTGAAAGATATTTTATTTTTATTTTTTTAATTAAAAATTAAATGAATGCAATATAAAGATACATCCCAACAAGCTTTTTCATTTATTTATGTATTTTATTATTTATTTATTTTTCACTTTGTAGATCTCCGTGGGTTTCTCATTTGAAAAGTAGATCCCCAAACAAAAAAGCGTGGGCACCCCTGCTTTAGACAATTTACAAATGTTAACTCTTTAAATAAAATCTTAAGGTTACCTCTTCATCTTTCTGAAAAAAATTGCGGCGATTGAATATAGGTTATTTATAGTTATTTTCAAATCTTTAATGTACTGTCATTCTAAAAGAACTTCATTGTTGTTTATTTAATTCAAATAAATAAGTTCTTGTTAAAAACTAACCAAAATTAAAAATAATTTGCTTATAATTTCTCCACAGGAGAGACTTGTTTTTTTTTCCAAACAAAAGGAAATATATCGGTATCGGCATCAGCTATCGGCCAAAATGAGCATATTGGGTATCGCCAAAAATCCAATATCGTGCATCCCTAAAAATATATATTTTTATTTTTTATTTTTTTTTATAAATGAATAAATAAAGTGTGCTAAAATACAATTAAAAATACATTGCTATTATTTACATTTTCATTTTCTTTTATTTCTTTCTTTTTTTAAATTTTAAAATTTGAATTTTTATTATTTTCAAACCTAAAATTCAGCAAGCTTTTGGTTAGGCGGATTGCCATCAAGTAAGTGTATGCACTGCCGAGTAAAGCATGTCAAATGAATTAATTGTCACAGTTTTGCTAAATTTATGCTTTCAATTCAAATGGAAATTATACACTAATTGTACAGTATTACAGTTAGTCAATCTAAAATGGTGATTGTGCATTAACAGCTGTCAACAATGTTGGTACGCAACAATGTTACCCAACACGTTTTTAGTTTGGTCATGCATTTCCACTTGTGCACCAGTTGTGTGCATCCCTGTTTGTATATGTTTGCACTTTAATGAGAAGTAAGCACATTTTGTTTCATGTATACATTAAAAAAAATCAATAAAGACAATACTACAAATGTATAGATACTTCACAATTTAAATACCATACCATTATTTTTTGTTGGCATTATAGTAAAGGGCCATTCAAAGCTGAAATCTAGGCAAGCATGGCTATTTTTAATAAGATTAAATTTAAGAGAGTTTTGCATTATATTAATTATTTACTAGGGGTGGCACGGTACACAGATGTCACGGTTCTGTACGTACCTCGGTTCGGGGGTCACGGTTCGAAAAATAAGTCTACTATGCTCAGTTTCTTTTCACTTATTTTGAACAGACAGTAGTGCAAATTACAGTTTTTTTTACATGTTATATAAAATCTGTTTTGTTTTGTTTCTGAGTGTACACAAATAAAAGCAGACTTATGCAGTGATTATTAAAACAATATGTGTTTAAAGTTGATTCTGCTGGTATAAGGAAACAGTTGAATTGATCGCGCCGGAGCCCGCACACACACATCAGCTCCAGCATTGCTAACTTGACAGCACAGTTGGTACTTCATCAAAATAAATTACAGTGAACAAACATCATCTGTGTCACCGTTGGAATGCGACTGAAGTACAAAGCCTATCATTTACATAATAAATAATAGTTTAGCATTCAGATACGTTACATCGCAAATATGGAAATATTATGGAATATTTGGATTTGTGCCGAATGAGAGAGGTAATGTTAGGATACACGAGCACAAAGCTCCTTTTCGCAAACAGTTGAGTGCGCAAGCCTTTAAAGTATACTCCGTGGTCAGTGAGAGATGCATTCAGAATCAGCACATGGTCACTGTCTAGGGGCTTTGTTTTCAAATGCGCAGCTCATGGCATTCGCTGTTCTTCTCCTGACGGTTATCAAACAGCGTTGCAGTACTGCGGCGCCCCCTCCTGGATTGGGGATGAATTGCCTGTATTCGTCGTAAGGCTTCATGCACCGAACCGAGATGTCCGTACCGTGACGATTCGGTACGAATACATGTATCATGCCACCCTTATTATTTACTACTTAATTCTCATTCTCTGTCGTAGTGTATATGCATTCAGTGTTAGTAAAATAAATACATACTACTAACAATAATAATGTGTAGGTTTGGCATCTTTTGATGGGTAGTGTATCAGTGTTCAGTATTTCTACAACCTTATTCTTTGTTGGGCAACTTCATGAAGGTCACAGGTGTCAGTTATGATAGAAGCATTATAAATACGATTCTCAAAAATCATCGACAACTGTGTACCTGTAGTATAGTTCCCCATAACTTCAGCGAGTGAGTCACATGAAAGGATGAGAGGAGGGGATATTTAGCGGCCGTGTCTGTAGGGGCTCAGGGGGTGCAGACGTGACCGTGTCCCCAATACAGCACCGAAGAAAAGCCCACAGCCGCCTTTGAGATGGAAATGTTAAGGAGGTAGCGAGGGTGTCCAAGGCTATATGAATTATTCAAAAGAACCTTTTGAGTCTTGACGGTCAATATCTGTGACTGAAAGGAGAGACAAGCCCAGAACCGCGGTTCTCAGAATAGGATTCTTAGATCTGAAAGTATGAGCCGGTTTGTCTGTAATAGGCATTTCTGTCAGAGCCGTGAGATGTGAACTAGGTTACAACCAGTTTGGCATAAGAATGTGCTCGAGTATCAGGCTTTGTGTTACATTGATAGCACAGCCGTGTTCACACACAACGCCATGAATGCATGTTTCATGTCCCTTCATGTATCCATGAAAACATGAGTGGCATGTCATGAGGGGAGATTTTATATCAAGAAAAGCAGAAAAATAACCAACTTTTTTGGTATATCAGGTTCTAGGTCTTAATTTTTATTACAAGTTTTCTTTGAGTCGATTGAACAAGCTATAAGTTACACAGGGTTAGAACACCCAAAAATTAAAGTTCCATCATTTACTAACCCTCATATTAATCTAAACCCATGAGATTTTTATTTATCTATAAAAAAAACAAAGATACTTTTTCTCAGCTTTCTCTTATCATTTTTGCCCATCCATGAAAAGTCAAGGTCGTAAAAGATAGCGGTTTATTCCAAGTGTCCTGAAGAAGTATAATTGCTTTTTAATGATTTAATTTACGCTTTTATTCACATATAAGGACAATTAAACACACACAGCTGAACAGAATCATAATCAAATTAAACAAGGACAGGAAAAAGACCATATAAGGACACAAGAGGGCGGGAAACACACAACACAGGACTGACAGTAATCAAATAATTCTGGTTACCAACACCATTCACTTCCATTGTGTATAGAAGTCCAATGGCATGAGGATGAGTAAATGATAACAGTTAACTATTCCTTTAAGAAATGTTATGAAATGTCTGAATGAAATGAATACCAAATCATACAAGATAATACCAGAGATGTTAATACATAGGAGACGACATCTGAACTACAGCAAGCCAGTGTACAGTCTTGTTAATTATCTAACACCTTTGAGGCTGGAAAGCTGGTAAACGTTTTGTTAGCAGCACTATGGAGACCTGCTGTATATTCTGAGTATGTTTTTGTGTGCATCATTGCGAGCTGGTTTGAGGGTTACTGCAGGTCTGAACTTACCTAAACAAAGAACTCAGTTGTTTGGGCAGCCACAGGCTTTGAGAAGTTGAACTTGCTGATTTTGAAGCAGTTCAGCCCAGCAGCAGCAGCAGCAGCAGCATATTAAGAAGATGAAAGCCAAATGCGGTAGTTTAATGTTATTACTGACGTGAGTGAGAGAAGATCACAGCTCAAGACAGTCTGCCTCTTGGTGATAATTTCTCATTCTTTCATTCTTCTTATTTAATGGAAGACCAAAACATAATTACTTGGTGAATTAAGGTCTTTTATTTTTGATATCTATCTGACACCGTTTTAAAGACTAAAAAGAACACACAAACAATATGGAGCTTTGAAAGAGTATTTTGTTTCTCAGCTACGGATTGGAGCATTTCATGTTTACATTAGCATACTAATATATATATATATATGTATGTATATGTATGTGTGTGTGTGTATATGT
>CM071953.1:5840000-5862500 GCA_036784905.1 Acrossocheilus fasciatus
AATTGGGTTTAAGTCAGGGCTCTGGCTGGGCCTTTCAAGAACAGTCCACGGAGTTGTTGTGAAGCCACTCCTTCGTTACTTTAGCTGTGTGCTTAGGGTCATTGTCTTATTAGAAGGTAAATCTTCGGCCCAGTCTGAGGTCCTGAGCACTCTGGAGAAGGTTTTTGTCCAGGATATCCCTGTACTTGGCTGCATTCATCTTTCCCTCGATTGCAACCAGTCGTCCTGTCCCTGCAGCTGAAAAACACCCCCACAGCATGATGCTGCCACCACCGTGCTTCACTGTTGGGACTGTATTGGACAGGTGATGAGCAGTGCCTGGTTTTCTCCACACATACCGCTTAGAATTAAGGCCAAAAAGTTCTATCTTGGTCTCATCAGACCAGAGAATCTTATTTCTCACCATCTTGGAGTCCTTCAGGTGTTTTGTAGCAAACTCTATGCGGGTTTTCATGTGTCTTGCACTGAGGAGAGGCTTCCGTCGGGCCACTCTGCCATAAAGCCCCGACTGGTGGAGGGCTGCAGTGATGGTTGACTTTCTACAACTTTCTCCCATCTCCCGACTGCATCTCTGGAGCTCAGCCACAGTGATCTTTGGGTTCTTTACCTCTCTCACCAAGGCTTTTCTTCCCCGATAGCTCAGTTTGGCCGGACGGCCAGCTCTAGGAAGGGTTCTGGTCGTCCCAAACGTCTTCCATTAAGGATTATGGAGGCCACTGTGCTCTTAGGAACCTTAAGTGCAGCAGAAATGTTTTTGTAACCTTGGCCAGATCTGTGCCTTGCCACAATTCTGTCTCTGAGCTCTTCGGGCAGTTCCTTTGACCTCATGATTCTCATTTGCTCTGACATGCACTGTGAGCTGTAAGGTCTTATATAGACAGGTGTGTGGCTTTCCTAATCAAGTCCAATCAGTATAATCAAACACAGCTGGACATGAAGGTGTAGAACCATCTCAAGGATGATCAGAAGAAATGGACAGCACCTGAGTTATATGAGTTTCACAGCAAAGGGTCTGAATAATTACGACCATGTGATATTTCAGTTTTTCTTTTTTAATAAATCTGCAAAAATGTCAACAATTCTGTGTTTTTCTGTCAATATGGGGTGCTGTGTGTACATTAATGAGGAAAAAAAATGAACTTAAATGATTTTAGCAAATGGCTGCAATATAACAAAGAGTGAAAAATTTAAGGGGGTCTGAATACTTTCCGTACCCACTGTGTGTGTGTGTGTGTGTGTATATATATATATATATATATATATATATATATATACACACACACACACACACACACACACACACACACACACACACACACACACACACACATATATATATATATATATATATGCACATGTATATAGGTCAGTGGCCCTTGGCTTGGTATTGTTGGCAGAATTTGGCCCTCTGTGAAAACGAATTGAGGAACCCTGCTTTAAAGCCTGTGGGATGGAGTTTGCAGGTAACATTAACAGCAATTGCCACCGAATCTATGCACATTTTAAGCTCGAGAGCTTGGTTAAACACTGAGAGAGTGCCAAGCACAAGAAATGCTGGGACAAGTGTGTGGCAAAATGTTCAGGATCATCAGGTTCAATCGTTAAGGTCTTTAATCGTCAGGATGCTCATGTAGGGGTCTGTGATAATATCGTAATTGTTGTTTTAACGATGTGCGATTTGACATTATCGAGTATATTGCAAAAACCAAACAAAACACCTACAGAGAGTGCACGCATACATGACATGATGAAGTCTAGAGGGTTAGACTAGTGTGTGTGTGCATTTAGAGTGCGTTTTTTTTCACTGTGTGATTGTCTATTAAAATGCATCACAAAATTCAAGATATGGGGGCTTTCATTTCATATAGTTAATATCACACGAATATTTCCTCCTAAAATCAGCATGATTACAAATGGGATATTGATTGTAACAGTTCAATAAACAAGAAGTTAATATTGAGAGACTTACGTTTTAGACACCATATTTCCTGTTTTGCTCTATTTTGACAACAAAAATAATTCCAAACAAAGCCACAGCACTGTTTTGTGTCTCTGATGATTTTAGTTGATACTGATTTCATTTGCTTGATAACAGATGTCTTATTATTCTAATTGACTGATTAAATGTAAGAATTTGACTCAAATGATGATGCACACTTTTAGAAAAAAAAAAAGGCATAATTGTAAAAATGACCATACAAGGTCCAAATCAATTTAAACTTATTGGAAAATATTAATTTCTATCACTGCTGAGAACTGACCACCACACAGAATATGAAGAATATCAAAGTCAGTTGTCCACGGTAGTCCTTAAGATCAGCACAATAACACACAGCAAAATATCGTCTAATTATTGTTATCGATAAAATCCTAGAAAATACAGAGATATCATTTTTTGTCAGTATCGCACCCCTTGCTGCCAGCCGTTCCGCGCAATTGGCAGAGCTGAATGTAAAATTGAACACTGCATACGCCATCATAACTCTCGCCAAAGAGGATCTCTCTCTCTGTGTTTAACCAAACTCAGATTAACTTAGGTGCTTTACGAAAGAAATCTGTCAGTGTTTCTTTTCATTTTCTCTCTTCTTCAGCCCTCTGCATTTCCCGCGGTAGTTATAGCTCCCTGTCACCTGATTGACAGCAATCTAAAATCTGCATTAAAGTTAAGAATGTAAAGATGAAATTTGTTCATATATAATTGGTAGTTGTGGTGCTCATTCATTTTTGCTGGTGCTCCTAACTTTTTAAAGTTGGGAGCACTGGTGCTACCAAGTCAAAAAGTTCATTTCGAGCCCTGATAAGTATGTGAATTGATGCGCACCTAATATCACACCAACTTGAAATACTTTTTGAAATATGGCTGCAACATACTGTATATTGAAATGAAATCAATATTGAGATACAGTATGGCTTGGTGTGATTATTGAATTTTGAAACCTGCATAAGATGTAAATAGTAGTATTATAATTTTAGTTGTGCTATAAAATAATTTTTATTCAATGCTGTATATTTTATTTTACACTCGAATTATTGTTACAAAATATTTCATATTATGTTTAATATTTTGATTTAATAATAACTGTAATAAAATAGTTATCATTTCATAGTCACATTGAATGGGTCAAAAACAGTAGGATGTGGCCTCCAAAACTTTATTTCCCCCCACTTTATGATTGAAGAAACAGGTTTGAGTTAAAGTAAACCCATGTGTGAACAGACAATTTTCAAATTTTTTTTCCTCAAATTGTTCAGTCCTGAAAGGATGGTTCACACACCAAAAAGGCTTCAGAGTGAAAAGTATTTTTTGCAGCTTTTTAAATGAATTTCACGTTCTATGCAGATGCATCCCTAATAAAATCACCCTAATCAATCTAGCATTAATTCCAAATATAGCTATTTAAGTCATCCTGTGAAAATTCTATACTGTATATTGCAGAAAAACTAAATATTGCAATTTCAGCTTTTTTTTTTTTTTTTTTGGAATATCGTGCATCCCTAATTTGAAATGTTAATTATGGAATGATGTCTACTGTATCACATCGGAATCACCTGGAAAAACAAACTGCACCCACTGTTCACGTAACGCTGGGTTCTTTGGGAAGCTGAACAAGGTTATCTTTCCCTTACATCCAAAAACACACTTCTTTAGAGACATTCTTCTCGAGCAAGACCTGGGCAGCGCTGCCAGTGAAGCTGACAGGTGTGCTCTTACTCTCGCTCTGGTTGATGTGTGCGTGTGCTCTTTCGGGAGAAGTGCCCATACGAGGAATTCTGCCCTTCTTGACGTCATGAATGGCCATGCTCAAAAAAAAACCCCGGAAGGAGTGTGCTTGGAACAGAAATACTCATATGTTGGAATCGTTTTTTGAAACTTTGGCTATGTTTAGCATGATAATCCAACTCTTTAACAGTGTAAATAACTCTGAATGCATGGAAATAACATTAGACCCCCCCCCCCCCCCCCCTTAAAAAAAATTTGATGTCCACCAGTATGTAACAATATTGTAAAGCTGGTGGCTTGTGCTTTGCGGTTAGTGTTATGCGAATTAGTTAATTATTTGTTGGATACCATGGATAAATTAACCAAACTGGTTGTGTAAATGTGATGCAGGTGTTTTCACTTAAGCTTCTCCACTGGTAACAGAAGAACCGAGAGCTTGTGTCAGGTCTAGCGTTTGTTTGGAATTAAGTTTTTTTGTGTGTGTGTGTGTGTGTGTGTTATCTCATAATAACTTAGAGGTAGCAGCTTACCAGGTGTGCTTGAATACCTGCTTTGAATTCATTTTGATTCTTTTGAACAGAGAGTTCACAACTCTTTTCTCAGTTTTGCTACTGGGGTTTAAATCAGACACCTTATTGAAATATCTCTTAATTCAGCATCGTGATCTTGCTATCATTTTAATTAGTAAGGTCACAGGATGATCAGTGATTTTGAACAAGTCTGCACATGAAGGCAGGTGCTCTATTTCTATTGTTGGTACAATGCATTGAAAATATTTTTACCCCCATTTTGGGGATGTTATTTACCTTTATTTACTAAATGTTTACTTACTTTTATACTTTTTTACTTACTATGTACTGAAACGTTTTTGACTGTTACTTTACAGACAATTTGAGATGTTTATGGTCTTGCCTACTGCTAATCATCTTTTGTTTCTATCCATAGAAATTTGTAGGTGCAACAGTTCAAAAATTGAGTAAAATAATGTAGCTACCAATATTTTTCAGTTGAAAATTAAGAGAGTTATTTAATGAATGGATTTAATTTTCATTTTATTTAGCTGATGTCCATATTAGTGATCATCTAATGTAGACAGGCACATCAACTGCACTTCTGACTTCAACGTATGGAAGATAATTATTATTATTTTTTTTTAAGTGTGATTAGTACCTGCTAGCCTGGATAATTTCACACCTAAACCAATCCTGTTACACTGATGTTTGCAGATAAATTCTCTCCTGGAACTCATTTGTTGAGGGGAGCAGGAAGAAAAAGTTTGCCAAGTAGTAAACTTAACATGAATTCAACTGGTCAGATTTTTTGGAACAGTGTGTGAAGGCCATTGAACAGGGTAGAGACACAAGACTATCCAGCAGTGAGCTTCAGATGGCAATTAAAACAGGCATGTTGCATAATTAACATTGTGATTAAAGGGGACATGTCTGATTAGATCAGGCTGGTTGGTTGGTAATGACCTGTCTGAAAACCGAGCTCTGTCACTTCTTAGAACTTGCATTCAGACAGCTCCATCTCCTGCGCACAAAGGTGTCACGTTGGCAGGTCTTGCCTTTCACAGACTGTCTAGCATCAAGTTCAAGAGGCAGTAAGATTGAATCTTTGCATCGTGTCTGTGTCTTTCATGTATGGTCCTGTTGGACTGCTTTGCTGGTCAATCTTTAGCTAAAAACAGATGTAATATACTGGAGCATATCGTAAAGTGCATCTGCAATTTCTGAAAGGTATCAGGTCTTGAAGAATCTTTTGAAAATCATTTGAAATAAGATGAAAATACTGTGTCTTTCAAGAGTCCTGAAAGGCTAAAGTGAAAAATGGGTTGTTTTGCAACTTACTGACATCAGAGAGATGAATACATTCAAACTTGTGAACACATGACATGTTCATGTCAACAACACCTATTGGGCGTATAAACTTAGCTCACTCAGGGTGTACTCACACTAGGCGTTTTGAACTGTGCCCAAAAGCGTTTGACCTCCAGAGCCCGGATCGTTTGACAAGTGTGATCGCTCCGTGCCTTGCTCAGGTGCGGTTCGTTTAGCCGTCCCTGACCCGGATGGGCTTGGGCACGCTACACATGTAGTGTGAGCTCTAACTGCGCCGGAGCATGGAACAGATGCTATTTTGTGTGCGCTACTGTCATGATCATGACCGCAAACATATATTATTACTACTACTACACTACACT
The DNA here is from genome assembly GCA_036784905.1 of Acrossocheilus fasciatus. NCBI lineage: Eukaryota > Metazoa > Chordata > Actinopteri > Cypriniformes > Cyprinidae > Acrossocheilus > Acrossocheilus fasciatus. The sequence continues at coordinate 5,845,925 of CM071953.1, forward strand.
TTTTCAGTAGATTTAATTCAATCAAGTATATTTACGTTTATAATGAGTCTGGTTCTCACCTTATTGACGAACTGGAATTGTAGTCTGCAATTTAAAGCTGCAAATTCTTTCATTAACGTCAGCTGCCTCCATAAGAATTCTCTGATACTTACAAGTGACAATCAAGGCACGGCATAAATGACAAATTCATTAGGCAGAATATTAGCGAAAGTGGGGTTCTCCGTTATCTCGCACATGATGTAAGCGACGTGCCAGCGGGGGAGGGGGATAATCACGCTCGGGCTTGGTTCCAGGCAGAGCCATAGAGAGACAGAGTTGCGACAACGGAAGTTCGGAACACTCGATCGTCCTCAAATAGTTTCAGGAAGTTCATAGCGGGCAATTGGAATACATTGAGTTAGTGACTATAGTGAAACAGAACTGCGATTTTTGGTTATAAGTAGACTATGCAGTAATTTATTTACATTTATATAAATAATATATAAATGTATGCGTAGTATACACATGTAGTTGTATCACTGTTGTTTTTAAAAGATAAAATTAAAAGATTAATGTGGTCAGCTATGCTTACCTGCCATGTTAACATATTTTAGGCTGACGTTACCATGGTAAAAGTCCGTGTTTGCTATATAAACGACATTGTGGTCTTTTACCAAGTAACTTCAGCCTCTCTGTATAAATATAATTGTGTGTGTGTGTGTGTGTGTGTGTGTGTGTGTGTTCTAACAACTTGCATGTTAGTCAAGTGCAATCACATCTTAATGTTCGTTGTCGTTTTATTAATCTCATAGTAAATGTTAAGTTGAAAAGATATTTTAAGATTAAGTGGAAATTCATCTTGTTTAATGTTTTTGATTATTGTGCACCCTTCAATTATTAATATATAACAATATATTTGTAGTATATTCTAATTTAAAATAACTTAAAACACTTTTACCCATTTAATCATATATTTTATGCATGTTGACTTTTGTTATGCACTTATTTACATACTATAAAGCATGCTGTCCTTGAACAGTCTCCACTATAGTTTGCTGTGCTGCACGGGAGGGCTCCAGTCACTCACAGAAATGAGTGTGAATGTGTGATTTCCCTACTGACATGGAGAGGAGAAAAAATGATGCATTAAGTTTTGTTCAATTCACATTTATTTATAGCACTTTTTATTATACACATTGTTTCAAAGCAGCTTTAGAGAAAATGTTTCTACATGACAAATAAGAGTTCTGTTAATCATACTTGGGAACTGGCTCTTTTTCACAAAGAACAGGGAAAGACTTGCCAAACCCAGTGAAGGGACTCATTGTGAGGGTGATACAGGGAGTCTTCAGGTGGTTCTTGTTCTGAGCCAGATAGAGGAGGAGAAAAACATAGGAGAAACGGTTAAGTCATGCTCCACCACATTTCAGTCCTGTGGCATCTGCTCCTTCAACACAGTGCTTCTACAGTAGCTAAGACATTAAAGTATAAAATACAGTAATACAGTACAGGTTTATTGTGATTGCGTCTATAATATAGTAGTGGTATGTAATGCATTTTTGGAAATTTAGCCTAGCATGATTCTGAAATGAAAACTGCTCGCCTATTTTAAACTTTTTTTATTCTCACTTAGGTCCATCAGCATCCTTTGCAATAAATCTAAATCTATTAAATAACTTCCCAGCAGCAGAAAACACGTTTAAAAGCCTTAATTACACAACAACGAATGAAACTGCCTGAAGAGAATGAATAACATCCCGTAAATCTACTAATTAAGTGAGGAATACTCTAATAATAATCTGTTTTAATGCACAAGGTAATTTGATAAGCTGTGCTGATAATATATAATTTTGTTCTATAAATGTCTTACCTTTTAAAAGTTCATCACAGAGGTCTCTTCTGCTGCATCTCTACGGCGCTGATAGTATGAGTGCGAACTTCTGGGAACTATTGAGCGGCTCCATGATCCGCCACTGCTGTAAAAAAAAAAAAAAAAAAAAACGGTCCATTGGAGTCAATGGAGTTGTCGCAACTCTCTCTCTCTATGGCTCTGGTTCAAGGCAGCCGTGCCTAGTGTGAGTACACCCTCAGTCTTGGATGTATAAACTTGTCTTGTTCCTGACTGTGTGTAGCACCTACTGCTCTGTAAATCCTTCCAATGTGTGACAATTGTTAGAAATGTCTCAACATCCCTGATTATTTCAGTTTGATCGTTTCAAAAAAAAAAAAAAAAAATAATAATAATAAAAAAAACAGAAGTTGAGAGATCTCAAAAACTTGAGGAAACCAGCTTCAGAACTTATGCTGAACTCATGGAGAAAAAAAAATCTATCAGCTTAATTAAAATTGGTCTGTGCTTTCAAGAAACGTAATATAAGTTCTATGTTCATAATATAAGTTAATATAAACATTAAAACATTTATCTTTTTAACTTCAAAAATTCAACAAGCTTGGACTTTTAAGTTAAGTTGAACATTAACGTTTTTGAAATTTAAACTTTCTTAGTGTTGTGTATCTGTTTGATGAGCGAACTGTAAAGTTTTATATATATAATCACTCTGTACATCTAAAACAAGTCTTAGGGTGTACTCACATTAGGCACTAGGGATGTGCATCTCATAACTGATATATATAACTCATAACTGAACTCATCTCAATGCATAGCCAACAATACAGTACATTAAAGATACATATGAAACAGCTACCGATGCGATACATTTCACTCCATTGTGATGCAGTGCAATCTGATTTTGATTCTCTACTCGAAACTCTACACTATAAAAAATGCTGGGTTAAATATGGACAAACTCAGTGATTGGGTTGATTTCAACCAACAGTACCTTCTGGGCAGCAACCCAACTGCTGGGTCAAAACATCCCAATCTAATACAAAACTAATATAAAAACTAATACTAGCCTAAGAAAAAGCAAAAAAAACCCCTCAAGCTCACTGAAGATAAGTAACTAATTACAAGCAATAAGACACAAAACTGTAATAAATAAGAAAAATATTCTAAGTTAAATACTATACACTACATACATTGCATAAATGAATGGAAAACTGCATAGTTTTCACTGTGTAAATTAAATTTCTTATTATTAAAGTTACAACAGTGATTTAGTCAAGAGCAGATCCAATACACAGTATTTAACCGTTCATGGCTAATAAAGCAACAAAAATACTCATGCACTCTATGAGCAGCGGGTTCATGTGCACTGTTGTGTGCATTTAAACAGCTTAAAATCACTTGTTTTTAAACCGCAATGCTTAAAACTGTGTACGACTGATACATTTCCATGACCACAGTGCACCGCAACTTCACATGAGTGCATAACTGTGATAAAGATGTTTTTGCTGCAAGAAACCTTGAAAAACTCCACTTATTATCAAGTCAAGGGCCTGAAGATATGACCAACATCTTATGCTTATTAAAACTGTTTAATATGTTATGTAACTATTTAGTAATTCCTTTTTTGTTTTTGAAACCAGTAAACTAAACTAAACTCAAATTAAAGATATATGATTATTCATAACAAGCGAATCTAGCATCATTGCAGCTGCTTCATGTGTCTCTTGGGGTAAAAACAAAGACTATATAAATACATACATATATAAATATTTATTAATATAATTGGATGAGCGATGCTTGAAACTGTTGTGAAATAGATGCGCATCAGTTAAATTGCAGTTTAGATATAGTTATCTCATATGCATACAGTTCAGCATCATCGTCAACAAAATAAAAATAAACAAAGCTGTCTCTGTGGTATATAGTATCAGCTTGCTAACAGAAATTTTTCTGAAGGCTCCTACACATGCCATCATGTCACCTGTAGCCATGACTCTCTGCTTTCTTTGAATAGGGGGAAAAAACACAAACAAACCTTTCTCCTAAACACCTCCTGTGGTTTTCAACAAAAAAATTTGTGCAAGTGATGGTGGAATTTTTGTTTTTGTGTGGACTGTCCTGTGAGCGGTGCTTATAGAGGGACAGTTTAGTGCAGTGTTCAGGTGGAAGGAGTGAAGGACGTGTTGTGAAAGACAGATGAATAGAGGGAGCAGATGGGTTTGCCGTGGGTGAGCCTTTAGAAGAGATAAAGCAGAGATCATTCAGACAATCAGCCCATGCCCCGATGCAATCATCCCATCTCATCTGCTTTCAAGAGCTATTGGGCTTTTTATTGAGCTGTTGTGCTGCAGACAGAGGCAGTCTGATAGCACTTTAACCCTCTGATAGGGTTAATATTAAACCCTAGCCTTTACTACGCTGGCGGCACTTAGTCTTACAAGACATGAGCTGAAATAGTTTTGTATAGATGAATGGACCAAAATACCTTTAGATGGTGGGCTGCTCTCATCAGCAGCGAGAGACCAACTTCTACCAAGTCCCACAAGTTAATGATTTCAAGGGTTGACCAGCAGTTTCATTTCATCTAGTCATTTACTGTCAGACTGGTTGACGGTTTTATTTGTGCAGTCACAGCTGAGCGAGTTTTTATGGCACAATTTTCAGTTTATATTTAGCTTTTCAAGCTTTTTGATGTCACAGACCCCCAAATACCATGATCCCGTTGCAAAGGACCTGCTTCTTAAAATATAAAAGTAGCTCTATAATTTCATGTATAAAGACCCGTTTATGTAGTGAAAAATAAATGTTTAAAATATTATCCCCAAAAATATTTCCTTTCTGTTAAGTTTAACAGAATAAAATAATTGTGATTGAATCTCGTGATTTCTGACCTTTACTCGCCAGATTTTATTTTATTTTATTTCAAAGAAATCGATTTTGCTCTTCTTTCTGATTGGAAAAATACAGCAGTAAGACACTCAAGTCTGTGCATTACACCATGTCCTGTCACCTAACATGCATTTCCAGCAGCAAGCGAAATTTAATTAGTGTAGAATACGTAGAAATACAAAAATGCTGCAGCATGCTGTATATTTGATCTTATATAACTTTTATTTGCTGTTGTTATTAAAACATTATTGTCCTGTTGTTATTTTTATTTTATTTTTTGTGACAACTGTAGGAAAGCTTAAAGGGATGAAAGATGAATCCACCAAGCCCACATATGGCTGCCAGGTGACCATCCAGTCCGAACAGGAGAAGCAGATGATGAAGATTTACAGAAAAGAAGAGAAGAGGGAGAGGAAACGTGAGAAACGAGGAGATGAAGGGGATACCTTTGAAAACGCTTTTCATTTTGACCCCAAGGAGTTGAGACTGCAGAGGTGAGCACCTGCCTCTCTCTCTCTCTCTCTCTCTCTCTCTCTCTCTCTGTCTGTCTTTCTCTTTCATTACGTGAACAAGCACCTCTACATATCAGAGTGTGGCCTGTTGAAAAGAGAGAGAGAGAAAGCTTGATAAAACTGCTATCTGGAGCTTTTGCAGAAGGGATTTTCTCTTAATGTTTAATTTCACAGGATGAAAAAGAGCAATGATCTGTTTAATTAAAAATGCTGCCGTCCAAATGAGGCAGAGCATGAGGAGAGAGATTAGAGATGAGGTGTTAATACCTCACACGTCTCCTCGCGCGCTCAGCCTTTCAGTCATCCCGCTGCAAGACAACAACCAAACAAAAATAACTCTGAAAATCCCAGCTTTAAATGGGATTCGTGAGAAACCCTCGTCAGTCGTACCTGAGTCTGTGCCACGCAGATGTCTCTTTTGTAAGATTTGAAGCATTTTATTGGACTAATAAGATCTTTGAGTATTAACAAATGTTGTTGTCAGGCTACATTAATAAATATGGATATATGTGGGCCTATTATGCCTTCAGAAAGATAACAGTTCTGTTTGCACAAGATTTTTGATATTACAAAGTGCTTTCTAAAAAGATAACTTATTGTTGATATTTCCACAAATATACAGTGTGTAATTATCGTTTTATTTGGAAACAAAATCATGTTAACAGATGTGACATTTAAAAATTGCATTTACTTGGGCACATGTCTTTAAAAGGATAAAATAAAATAAGTAAATAAAAGTAAAATGTTAAAACCATGTATTTTTATATTAGTGCTGTCAATCGTTTAGAAAATGAACTAACCGCCATTACTTATCCATTTTTATACTTTTGCTTTAAGTGAACTTAAAATAGTCTCTTCACATTAATTAGTAACATATAAAGGCATAAATTATAAATTGAATATAGATTAACAGTTATTCAAGCTACAAAAGTTAATCAGCGAGCAGAGCAGTGAGTGATTTCTCCTTCTTTTGTTCTTTGATTTACATCAATGACAGACTGCAGCAGGTTTCATTTTAAAAGCAGCGCTGTCTCTTTAAATCCTGATCTGACACACATCCGATCTTCTTTAAAGTCATTTAGGTCTTTTTAGCTCATTTAAGACTTGACCTCATTTAAGTTTAATGGGCATTTTGACTTAATTTTGTGCATTTTCATCTGGCTTTAAACGGTGGGTTTTTTTAGTGAGCAATCAGCTTTGATGACTGATATTCTGAAAATCTAAAAAAGAACAGATTAAAATAAGTTCATAAATAAAATAGATTGCTTCAGTTGTTGCTGCCTTGAGATATTATTTTGGAATGCATGCACTGCTTAAAAACAATAATGTTATGGGATTTATACTTAGTTTTAGTAAAAAGAACATTCATTACATAATTATATATATATATATATATATATATATATATATATATATATATATATATATATATATATGTATGTGTGTGTGTGTGTGTGTGTGTGTGTAAAACAATAATTATAACTAAACAAAAAAAAACTGGTAACACTTTACAATAAGGTGTCGTTAACATTAGTTAATGTATTAACTAACATGAACAAACAATGAACACTGCATTTATTACACTGTTTATTAATATTTGTTAATGTTAGTTAATGAAAACACAGTTGTTCATTGTTTATTCATGTTAGTTCACAGTGCATTAACTAATGTTAAACACAACTTGTGATTTTAATAATGCATTAGTAAATACTGACATGAATATTAACTAAGATTAATAAATGTTGTAGAAGTATTGATCATTCTTAGTTCATGTTTACTAATGTTAACTAATGAACCTTATTGTAAAGTGTTACCAAAAAACTGAATACTGTGCCTGCACATTTCAGAACACCGCTGCGTATAAAGACAGTACTAACTTTATGAATATGTTTACTAAAACAACAAGAATAGATTACAGAAACAGCAATTGCCAAAAATTCAGTTTTTACATATTCAGAACTGTAAAAATGTGCTTCTCTAGGACGCTAAGAACAAAATCATTTTTGAGCACTGAAAAACACTGTAAAGTAAGGATGTTTTCCAAAACAATATTCTTATTTATTAACTTTTTTAAACTCCGTATTTTAACCACACACTTTTTCCAATGTGCACTTATGCACAGTTTTTAAGGAAGTGTTTTTTTTTTTTTTCTTCAAGCATTGAATAAGTTGCCATGTTTCTCTGTAGATATATTTTTCTTTTTTCTCTGACTCGATGATGGTGAGATTAACTCTCTTTTTGGCTATACTTTTTGTTGTTCGTCCAAAAATCTCACTGGATAATTACAGTATTTGCAAAAAGAATGTTACAACCAAAGCAATAGAAATAGCCATCTTAACCATTGTTGTGAGGAATTTAATACGCCTAACCCCTCTGCACGGTACTGTATGTAAATGAGGAGCACAGAGGACACCTGCTTTGCTGAATGACGTTTCGGTGTGCCTGCTGAAGTATTGTCTTTCATGTGTTAGGAAACAAAGGTGCCACTCTCAAACAGTGTAAGGACACTAACGATTGTCTTAAAAGACTGACTTACAGCAGAGCACTTGAGCCAGGCAATCATTTGTGTCATTTTAAACTCTGAAATATAATCCTGAGAGCTCAAGGGCTCAAGATAAGCTTTGGGTCTCTGCGAACAAGCGATCACTGTTACGTAGTTCATGACCTGAAAGTATGTACGTTTTCAACAGCGGATCAAATAGCAGAGCAACATGCAAGCAGATCAGGTTCTGGTGGGATGTATTTGTTTATGCCCCCCCCCCCCCAATTTATTTATTTATTCGATTTTGAAATTGAAGTGATGAAAGCAAGCAAACAGCAAAGTGAAGAGGGCAAACACAGAAGGCTCTTGAGGTTTGACAAATACTGACTACTGCCACCTACTGCTATGGAGAGCATTTCCTCTCACATAGACACAGAACAGAATCTTTGCGTTGTGTTCAAGTGCAGCTTTTTGGTGGTCACACTAGATATTAATCATTCAAAGTTATTCTAGTATGGGCAAAATAATAGGATAAAATAATACATGCAAATGATTCAACTTCTCTCATTAGGCTTTCCTTCATATTTGAGGCTTTCCTCCATATTTGGTTTTGAGCCAAGCTGAGTTTCTTCACTGATCAAAAGTCTTTTTGCTGTTTCAGATTTAGTGGACATTAGCTTGAAATGAACTAGCACTTTGCATTGTACACTAAGACTTTTTTATGAATCAATGAAAGAGGTGCTTAAATAAAATAAAAAAAAATAATAATAAATGGTTGATTGTAAATGTTTGGATAAATAAAGGTGCATTTAATTTGAGGTTTGCCATTTCTGCAGCTCTGAGACCAACATCTAAATACAATGTAAAACTAATTATTATATTATTATTAATTTATTATCTATCTATCTATCAATAAATGCTAAATAAGCATAAAGTAACTCCATAATTTACTCCAGATGTCTGATCGACGTCATTTTACATTTAATGCTTAAATTATATTTATATTTGTAAAGTAAACTGTTATTGTAAAAAAAAAAAAAAAAAACAGTATCTGGCTATTTATTCTTGCTAGGAACCACCTACTCAGAAGGTAGAAACCCGTTTTGCATGACATTGAATGGGTTAATCTGAAATCCATGATACTGCAATCAGCAGACCTATGTAAAACTGACCATTAAAAAACTGGCCTTAAAAGCAAAGCAGTCATATTGAAGCTTACATACAGTTTTGAGAAAGCTCGCACCATTTTGTCTCAAGCATGTGCACAGTGTTGCTGTCATATTTTCCTCAGTTTTAGCTCTGCTCTGCATCTGATGGTGATCGCTATTGTTTGTGAAGTCTGTTGATGTGGAACTCTGTGTTCGTGTGTAGGGAGCAGGCCCTGCTGGCTTCACGCAGTTCTCCAGTGTTTGGCCGGCACAGAGATTACGAACGCATCCGTTACCCTCATGTTTACGATTCTTACACCGAAGCCATCAAGACCTCAGCATTCGTCGGAGGAGCCAAGGTAAAATCACACCCGCTGCTCACATGCGCCCCACTAATCTGACTCTTATATGTGTAAGGACACAGAGGAAAAATAAATCTCCACTCTTAAATACAAAATCTCTCCCTAGTGCTTTGTTTACTCAGCATCATGCCAATCTGTTCAATTATATCACATTATCACACACTAGATTACCTTGAGCCTTTGTTTTTAATCCAGTTTTTATGATGTCTTAATTAAAATTCCTGCTGCAGGCCATCTTCCAGCGATTGAAATGAATTCATTTGGGCCTCATCTTTTTCCTGCGGGTGGGGTGGAACAGGTGGTTTAGGGCCAGGATGATCAAGAGCTTTTTTATCACAAAAATATATGAGCAGTACAACTGTTTTCAACATTAATAATTATAAGACATTTTCTTGAGCAGCAAATCAGCATATTAGAATGATTTGTGAAGGATCATGTGACACTGAAGTCTGGAGTAATGATGCTGAAAATTCAGATTTGCATCACAGTAAATTGCATTTTAAAATATATTTAAATAGAAAACAGTTATTTTAAATGCCATAATTGTATATTTAAACTGTATAATAAATTGTATAAGAAGTATTTAAATTGTAAAAAATATAGCATTATTTAAACACTCACAACAGCGCTGCCAGTTTGTTTAGAACAACAATATATGAGTAAGATGAGCAGCGTTGCCAGATATGATGACGTGTGGTGTTGTCTACTGTGATCAACAGCTGAATATGACACATTCATTAGTTCAGCATATGCTCTCAGTCTGGTGAAAATGAGTTGTAATTATAGGAGCTGGAGGAAATGCAGCATGCTAAAATTAGATATTTATTCTCCTATTTCTATAAATGATTTTCATTACAGAACGTATAGCAACCGCAGCTCAACCCACTGCGTTCTACTACTCAAAGCGAATACACAAAGATGTGCTGCTTGCGTTATGACTGCTATTTTTACAGCTAAAGCATATATTGGAGGACTTTCGGTTAATTTCTGCTGTAATAAAGCCCATTGGTGTCCGCAGCTCTCAACATTGGTCTTCTCTGTTTGGTTCGAGACGGTTGCCGTGAGCTAATGCATGATGAAGGTTTAATTGTATGTGTTTTTGTGTAATTATGTCCTCTCCGCTGTGCCGGCAGATGCTGCTGCCCGAGGGGATCAGAAGAGAGAATAATAAGATGTATGAGGAGGTTGAGATCCCCCCCAACGATCCCATGCCCATTGGCTTTGAGGAGAAACCCATGTACATCTCGGAGCTTGACGAGGTCAGTGGTGACTTATTTACAGCTGTTGACATTTATCAGTACTTGTGTTCACACTCCACGAGCTTTTCTCAACTAATCACACTCGTTTCTCCTGTTTATATTGACTGATGGCATTATGCCTAAAATCTCCTCCACATGATGCCGGATGCAGCATACGATGGTTTTGCAGCTGTGTGTTATGTTTGTGTTTTGTTCTGTGAAGTGGAAAGCTGTCTTAACTTGTCCTAGCCCAGCTGGCTACATAGCAACTCAAAACGCTTTGCACTGATGGACGATATACCCGTTAAAATGATAAATTGGCATAAATAACACAAGATGGCTACACTGTGCTTATAAAGGGATGGACATAGTCACCAACAATACTCAGGCTGTAGTGTTTAAACGATGCTCAATTGGTTCTAAGGGGCCCAAAGTGTGCCAAGAAAATATCCCCCACACCATTACATCAACACCACCATCCTGAACTGCTGATAAAAGGCAGGATGGGTCCATGCTTTCATGTTGTTTATGTCAAATTCTGACCCTACCATCCAAATGTCACAGCAGAAATCAGGACTCATCGGACCAGGCAACCTTTTTCCAGTCTCTTATTGTCCGGTATGATTTCGGTACAGCAGGGAAAAACACTAAACCTTTTTTTTTTTAATAAACTACTGTAATATATATATATATATATATATATATATATTATAATTAAATAATTTCTTTAAATACATTCAATTATAGTTTATATTGTCTTAGTGATAAAAATGTACCCCAGCTTATGCTTAAAAGTATAGGCAGCCCTTTTACATTATAAGGTTACAATTAGGCCTAACAACTTAACCCAAATTTAAATTTTGTTACTATTTATTTTTAAATAGATGATCAACACTCAACTTAAAAAAAAAAGAAAAAAAAAGAAAAAGGGATGTAATCATGTAACTTATAAAAAAAATAAATAAAGAAAATTCTAGGCTATTTGTTAAAATATATTCAATTACACACTGGCTGTCATGGCATGTTTCATAACAGATTAATTTAAACATACATTAAATAATTAAGACTAGCAAGTTCAGTAAAATATAATTAATATATGGCATACTATTTCACGAAATGCTCCTCTCTAGACTTGATTTCTCTAGTGAACTAACGAGCTGTGTACACCTGATAACTTGCTGAGGTAAATGAAATGCTATGTTTCCATGCTGTTTTGTTGATGTCTTTCGGTGGTTGAAACACTGATTGAGCAATTACATGAAGCATGAGATGTTCAGTCATGTTTATTCACATTAAAACTAGTAGTACAGAGGAAGGAATGATCGCGTTCACTCGTGCTCTGCTCTTCACAAGTCTGCGGCGCGAAGGAACCGGAGCTGATCGCGGCCGCTGGAGTCAATGCTTGTGTTGGGTGTATACCAGCACATTTCTGAACCGTCCCAGAAGTGCCTCTCCAAGGTGTTTATACAGCAATCTGTCATGCCACAAAGACTGTCAAAACACCATTTATTATTTGAATTTCCTGAAAAAAATAAAATACTGTATTCAAAAGACGGGTACCGAAACGTTTGTAAGTTTTTGTATTGCGGTTTAAATTCATATCATAAAGAACTAAACACCGGTATTTGGTATGAAGCAGTATTACTGCACAGCACTACTATTGGTGGTGGAAACGCAAGATCAGGGTGTACCATACCGAATTGTACTGTACTGTATTGCACTGACCAGTACCGCTTGGTGGAAATGAGCCTTTGTTGACCAAAATTAAGAATATTGTGTTTTAAATTTTTGCTTATATTGCCAACCCCTAGGTGTCGGGTTGACAACTATCCCTGTCTCAGGATAATGTCCCTTTTATCCCACAGTTCAATGAAAATTGATGTACATTTCCATCTGTTCCTCACACAGTGCTATTATATGACTTCAGAGGGCCTGGAAAATAGCATGGAAGTTAAATGGGCATTTTAGGACAGGTTTATAGTACTTTTTGGGTCTCTTTAGAATGAATTACAGTCAGTTTTCATTTTATGGAAAAGAGCAGTGTGAACACTTTCCTCTTTTGGCCTGCAATACACTTACAATAGTCTCCAGTTACGACCATTGGAAAGCTGAACAGTCATATTCGTTCGTGGCTCACTAGCCAACTTAACGGAAAAAAAAACAATTGGAAATAGGTCTTTCTGCTCCTTCGGGACACTAGTGGAATTCTATACAGGTATTTTTGTCACATCCGTCTTGACTGTCCATATTTAAACCACATGTGACTCCACCATAACCGCAGCACTTGGGTACCAGATGTTTTTCAGTGACTTGATACCAGTAACAGTACTTTTGACATCCTCACTAAAGACATGATGTCCATCCAAACCTGATTGGCTAGTAAAAACCTCTCTTCCCTAACAGTAGTCCAGAGCTGAGTGGCTTACAAAGACCCACTTTAGCAAATAAGGTAGGCTTGATTTTGACAGGAAAGTGCACATCAACCTCCTCGCCAAACTAGAGGACGTGTTGGCCGTGGCTTACTCAAAAGCTCACAGACTTTACCGTGGATCTCCTTTAATTACAGTCATCAGTGTGTCAATCATAATGACAGCCGTGTGGTCATGCCTCAGCTACAAGGTGTGTTCAAATTCAAGAGATGGGCAAGAGGGACTTGATGATTGGTGAAGTCTCGAGTTTAAACAGATTGATTGGTCATGCCTGCTGGGTTGTTTTGTGTCTTCTTTATTGTTTTGTGAGGCTCAGCTGTTAATGGGTTTTAATTAATCAGTCAGTCATTAATACACTTTTTTTCCCCCTACTAATAATGTCGGTTAAGGGTTACTGAAGCAGATAGAATTGAATTTTTATTACTTTTTTCCACCACCACCTCTCTTACTCTTGCAATCAGATTGGCTGTTTTTGCTGTACTGTGCCTTTAAGATGTTTATACAGCATGTAAATAACCCCGGTTATGATTAGCTAACCTCCACATACTGGTGTAGATAACACTGGCTCTGTCCGAAAGCTGCCTAAGCTTTCCAACTGAGCCACTGTCATTCATCAAGTTGCTGATGGGTGGTAATATCGTTGGATTAATATTAATATTAATATTTTCCAATTTGGGTTGCTTTAGCCCTGCCACTTTTTGAAATATAGATAGGACAGAACACACCCAGGAAGTTTAAACTGTCATGTTGGATTGATTTTTCAAGGAAGATTACTTGCTTATTTTTATGTATACAATTACCTACATGTAAACTTAATTAACAAACATTTTAGGAGTAACATTTAAACATTTAAAACTAATTCATCCCTTCTGCTCCACCCGTCCCACTTTCCACCGGCAGTTTAAAGATATCATTACTGACTCATAGCCTGGCCATAAACACTTCTGAGAACACATTTAACATCCCCAGTAATTAGATTCAGTATCTTTATGAATAAAATCATTTTATTTTATGCAAGGAATCAAACATTTTTATCACGCAAAACAACAGTGTGACACTCTTTAAGGTGCCCCTAAATTTTGCATTGCATGAAATGAGTTACAGAACAGTAACAACTTCATAGATAAAATAAAACTTATATTTCACCAAAGAAATACACCAATTAGGTTGTGCTCAGAACTGCTCACTCCTGAAGAGGATGCATAAAGCCTGCAGTCCATAATGTTACCACTAGGTTGTTAGGTTAGATAGGGGTGGGGTGCTTGGATTTGACAGTCAGTGAAACTTGGCTGGGGTACGCAATGACTGCCCAACACTGAAATAAATACATCAATAAATAACCCTCGGAAATGAACCAGCGTTTGGGTAGGAAAAAGCAGCATTTTCATTATTTGCTCACCTTAATGCCATTCCAAACCTGTATGTCTGTCTTCATTCTGTGGCACACATAATAATAAATCTTAAAAATGAAAATAACTTGTAAATGTTTGGCCAGTCATGGGGGTCAGTAAATGATCCACATCCTAAAACCGTTTATTTCTAGGTTTACATGAAATAATACAAATTCCAGGTTTTCATTGTGGCCTGGGACTTGAAATAAGTCACCAAAACCAAAATATGATGCACATAATCACAATGTTCCACCACCTGCTTTTGTGACAGGTGCAGTTTCACAGAGAGATGGAGAATGACTCATCTGCAGCGACTCAATGACCTTGTCTGTTTTGTCACACATATGCTAGGAAAAAACAACTGAACAATCCATTATCGTAAAGATAAAAAAAAGCTTTCAATATTTTTCAATAAAACAAAAAACAAAATCACAGATATTTTCATTGCATGTCTCCTTTAAATCATGTCTTTTCAGCAAGGCTTTCCTCTTCCTCTCCGAACACATTGTTAGGAGTATAATATAAACTACTGTAGATCAGTATGAATCTCTTGAAATCCTCATCATTTTAATCTTGACCGACAGAAGCATCTTTTCCATATTCAGACATTTATGTTTGTCCTCCTACTCATTTTCAAGTCCACTAAATGGCCTGCAGGTGTGTTTGTGTGTGAACGACATACACTCCAGTGGAAGAGCAGACGTCGCTTGAAGCTGTGGCTTTTAGTGGCTGCCACTGGTGTCAAACATAATAACTGCTCTGAGGGAGCGTTTAAATGCAGGAGGGGTCAAACTACTGCCCTAATGGAGACAAAAATACGCTTGACTTGCCTGCTGTCGCCCACTTGAAGAAACCCAAGCAGCAGTTGAAAAATGAAAGCAGAAGACATGTCCCGTTTCTGTTGTTATCACAGCACAAGATCTCAGATCATCGCTCATTTCATGTGTGGCTAACGCAGAGGACGTGATCTGGAATCGGCTTGAACTCGTCCTGTGGCACAGAGGGATTGTGTTTGTGTGTTTTGGTTAAAGAAAAGCCAGCAGAATATCTGTCTCTCCTCGGTAAGAGGGTAAATATAAGAATGGACAGCACAGATTTATTTTCTGGGCCCCGTGGGGCTCATTTCCAGCGTTGTGTTTTCCTCCCTTTCAGGAAACCATTAATTAAAGCGCCAAGCTTCACAGCGTAATCAATGATGCACCTTTCGTCCTAAATTTGGCTATGTGGACGATATTCTTTTTGCCTTTTCTTTCTTTAGTTTTTTTTTTTAATTTCTTTAAGACACTACAGAACTATATATCACAGGTAAAGCAAACATCAAGCTCAGAACGCGTACGATTTCACATGAGTTTCATCATAATCGCCTTGTCTTTTGGGTTTGTTTATGTGGCGCTCATGTCTGCAGCTTGAGCGGATCACTCCTCGCGTCTGGAGCGAGCGACAGAGATTGATATAAGCGGTGTGAATTAGTGGGAGTGGAGAAGTGCCTCTATTCATTAACTAAAGCCTCTGCAACTCAGAAACAAAGTGCTTCCCTTTTATAAAACAGCGGCACGAAACGGCTAATACATCTTTATGTGCTATTAGGGTCTTTTGAGCGGCAGGCCTGGAAGCGTGTCTGTTTTTTTTATTTTCTTCTTTTTTTTTTAAGTGCTGCACGATTGTCATTTATTGAAAGCCATAATGGGCAACAGGGACACGGCCGCTCAACGTGCCTTTAATAGCTGTGTGAAACATTAAAAGTGGTGAATTTATTAGGAAGCCTTTTAACTAATGAATCTCAAGCACTGCTGTTTTGCTGTACTCGCATGGTAAAAGCCTTTCTAATTTCTGTGAAGAAATATACGAGAGAGCTGCCTCTGCAATGAGTGAAAATCAAAACACATCCACGCTTCTGTACATCAGCACAATCAAGTGATGAACATGCAAAGTGTTGTTTCATAGCCATGACATGTAATGCTTTTATTGGTGAAAGTGATACAAATGTTTGTTTACTGTGGGATGTAATGTTACTTATAGCAATCGGCATAGATACGCTGTTTGTTTGAGTTTTTTTTGTTTGTTTTTTTTTTGTTTAAATGAGCGTAAAGCTGATGTTAATATATCAATATTATTGCACTGTCTGTAGGTAAAAGTTTTAATCAAATTTGTTTAAATGTTATTATGCAATATTATATATAATGCATTCAATTTAAATTGAATTTTTCTGAAAATTGAACATTACTATCCTTATTCAATGAATAATTAATGGCTTTCTTTCTCTCTCTCTCCACTTTCCCACTACAGTTTTCTGGTGG
>CM071953.1:7225000-7247500 GCA_036784905.1 Acrossocheilus fasciatus
AGTAAATGAGATAACTCTAAGATAACTAATAAGATAAATATTTAGATACGACGTAAATATAACTCACAAACATGGAGAAGCAAAAATGCTGGACTGCGTTTACATGCGCACGAATATTGCGATTATTTCCAATAATCAGAGTAAGGACTTAATCGCATTTTGATGTTTACATGTCAAGAGCAAAGCTCTTACTCCCGTTTACATGCAATTTCCATTATTCTTATTATTCGCTAAGAATTGTGGTTAATTATTTTACTGCCATTATTCACATACCCCACTGGACAGCACAAATGATGGACTCAGAAAAGCAGTGTTACAGTGTTGCTGTTTTAATTTATTTACGTCTAATGCATAATGATTTTGTATGGCTGTATTCCACGCTTTTTCGGCGCCATAGAAATGTGATAGAATTTGTTTGCCTACGCTGCGTTCTGCTCGCCCTTTCTGGATGAGGGTAAGGAACAGAGACTGCTGGCAGCTTTGTTGTGTTTTCCTCAGAATGCGATGCTTTCTTCCCCTCCATCGTTTCTGACTGCGCAGACTGCGTTTACATGCGCACGAATATTGCGATTATTTCCAATAATCAGAGTAAGGACTTAATCGCATTTTGATGTTTACACGTCAAGAGCAAAGCTCTTACTCCCGTTTACATGCAATTTCCATTATTCTTATTATTCGCTAAGAATTGTGGTTAACTGTTACTACTGCGACAACACAGTAGTAACAGCAAAGGTATGTTTTCTGTAATGATTATTATGTAATAATGTCATGTTAAGTGTAAAAGGATGTTTTGTTTAGTTTGAACGTGTCAAATAAATTTGAATACTACCCTCTTTTCATGCATTTTTTCTTTATTGTATTAATTACACAAACCAATACCTAACACAATAAAGCAGAAACATTGTTCCAATAAAATAAGTCAGCATCATGAAACAAATTGTCTGACATATCAATGAACTAAATCAATGTATGTAAAATTTAATAGTGTATATTATTATAGTACCCTCTGGTATATTATACCTTTGCAGCCCAAGTAAGTTGTTGTCTACAGGTCTTGCACTCGCAACGACTGAATGACACACCACTCAACCCCTGGGCCATTAACAAGAACGTACCATTTTATCACAGAATTATTTTTAAATGAACAACACAATTCTCCCAACAGAACACACCAGCAATGATACCTTACAAATGGCGGCTGCGCCCATAATGCACTTTGTGTTCCACGAGTGTGACGTCACCTGACAAAGACCGATTAATATCCCTTCATTTTTTTTCAGATTTTTTTATGTTGCTGCCTTATGTTAAACTGCTTTAAATTACTTTTTTCCCCCACATCATCTATACTTCATACACCATATTGACAAAGCAAAAACCGAATTGTCACAACTTCGTAAATTTATTAAAAATAAAAAATTAAATATGTATATTGCATAAGTATTCATACCCTTAACTAAATATTTAGCTGAAGTACCTTTACAGCCGTCTTTTTTGTTTGATGCAACAAGCTTTGCTCATCAACATTTGGCAATTATCTGCCATTTGTCTCCTCACCTCTTCATGTCTCAAGCTGTCATGTTGGATGGGAGCAGACACACATTTTCAGGTTTCTCCAGAAATATTTAATTGGGTTGAATCCCAGGCTGTGGCTGGGCCACTCAAGGACATTCACAGAGATGTCTATAAGCCACTCTTGCTGTGTGCTTAGGGTCACTGTCCTTTTGGAAGGTGAACCTTCTGCCGTCTGAGGTTCTGAATGCTCTGGACTGGGTTTTCTCTATATTTTCTCTATATTGAGCTTTTCTTCTATTCTGACAAATCCCTCAGTCCCTGCCGCTGAAAAACAGCCCCACAGCATGAGACTGTTACCACCACACTTTACTTACATGATGCTTAGAATTGAGGTTCATCAGACCAGATAATATTATTTTTCACAGTCTGAGGGTCCTTTAGGTGCTTTTGTTTTTCTTTTGTCTTCACTGAGGAGAGGATTGAGTTTGGCCACACCGCCATAAAGCTCAGATCGGTGGAGTGTTGCAGTGATGTTTTTCCTTCTGTAGATTTCTCCTGTCTTCACATATTATCATGGAGCTAAAATAGAGTGACCATCAGGTTTTTCGTCACCACTCTAACCAAAGCCCTTCTCCATCAGTTGCTCAGTTTGGCCAGGAGGCCAGCTCTAGGAAGAGTCCTGGTTGATTCAAACTTCTTCCATTAAGGGTAACTAAGATGTGTGGCTTGACGCAAACCTATTTCAGAGCTCTACAGGCAGTTTTTTTTTTTTTTTTTAACTCAGGGCTTGATTTTTGCTCTAATATGCATTATCAGGTGTTGGACCTTTTATTAAGACATGTGTGCCTTTCCAAATCATACCCATTCAATTGAATTTGACACAGGTTACCTTCACTCAAAGTCTAGTAACACCTACAAGCAATATGAATGCTCCTGAGCTAAATTTCAACTGTCCCAGATAAGGGTATGAGTACGTATGCAATGGAATCATTTAATTTTTTTATTTTTAATAAATTTGCAAAGATATTAAAAACTTTTTTTTTTTTGCTTTACCATTATAGTGTATGGAGTGTAGATTGATGTGGAAAAAAGTAATTTAAAGCAGTTTAACATAAGGCAGCAACATAAAACGTGAAAAAAATTAAGGGGTATGAATACTTTCGCAAGGCACTATAAGATCTTACAGGACAAAGTGAATTTCCATTTAAAAATCACAATGTCCAATATGATACAAATCAATAAAGGATCCTGCAGGAAACATTAAAATGCCATTAAAATAAATCAGAATGTCCAATAGGATAAGGATCAAATAAAATCCTGTAGGACAAAGTGAAATTCCATTAAAATCAATCGGAATGTCCAATGGGATTCTAAGGATCAAATAAAATCCTATAGGACAAAGTGAAATTCCATTAAAATCAATCGGAATGTCCAATAGGATTCTAAGGATCAAATAAAATCCTATAGGACAAAGTGATATTCCATTAAAATAAATCGGAATGTCCAATAGGATTCTAAGGATCAAATAAAATCCTATAGGACAAAGTAAAATTCCATTCAAATCAGTCGGAATGTCCAATAGGATTCTAAGAATCTAAGATCCTAAAGGATAAACTGAAATTCCAATAGGATTTTTTGACAAGGGGTCGATCTAAATTCGTTACATTGATACTTACTATCTTATATTCACTGACTTTCTGTTCATTTTTGTGAAGCGCTCCGGTTCAAGAGGTGACGGCAGAAAGCACATCCTTTTCTTAAAAGCACGACGTTTTGTTGATATTGTGAGTGCACACAAATAAGAGTAGACCCTTTACAGTTTCGAATGATTTATCACTCTTACCTTTATGAGCAAAAACTATGGCGTCTTTTAAGGTGTTTCCATTGAAAAAAAATGCAATTGATTGCGCTGGTGCCTCCATGTCCTGCGCTTTAGCTTCGATTCTCCACACAAACTATTTGATGCAGCGCACATTTATCTAGGTTTAACGTTTAAACATTGTTATATGCTTGAACTGTTTCAGTAGGCTATATCTATAGACGGTTTCATCGGGCGCACGCGCCTGGACCGAAGTTAACTTCCGGTCTGTTTGTTTATCGGTCTTGTTAGTGGCGCCGGCTACAAACACAGTTAAAGTTAAAGTGATGAGTAATGAAGTTGGGCTCAGGTTTGTTGTGCTGTGGGATGTGTTTCACATACATTTATTTATTTGTGGCGACCCGCCACGATATCAAAACTGACCGATTTTCCAAAAGGCTTCGTTGAATAAACATGAGCATGTAATGCACGTTTAAAAATCAAAACTTGGCGCAGGTGTTTTTATATCACTGTATGTCTGAAGGAACACGGTCTTTAGAAAATGTTCGATGTCATTTTCATTTCATATTGCATGTTATATGCCTGATAAAGCGGCGTTTGTAAACTCAGCGCTGCTTTGTGTAACGTACAGCCCAACAGCCGTTTCCGGGGAAACCTGCTTTAAAGCGCCTCCTGCTGGCAGAGAATGAATTTGCATTTTTAATAAGTCCGTCCAAGTAGTTATAGCTGCATCTCAGTCCGTCTGATTTACGCAGCAAACATATTTTGCATGTTATCAAAACATAATCTACTCTAGAGGGACTTAGCTGTTGTTACTGATTGTATTTGGATGTCTACCGGAAGTTAAGTTAGGGCCACAAAAGTGCGCATGCGCAGTAACGTTTGTTTATGTTGTTGCCGTTGAAACCGTCTATAGATTTTATTTTAGGCAAGTCGTGATGATTTGAGAAGGCTAAATTGATCAAATATAGGCTATGATCAGCCTGCCGGTCCGCTGGCCGCTTGGTTGTTACTTTAAGAAAGAAAAAACTTATTTAATGGACAAAAAAATGCTCCAAACGTTTTTCTAAATTAACTTAATAAAAAATGAAACGAAATATAATCATTTTGCCATTACATACAAAACTGAACTATTTTAATAGCTGAAATAGTATTATAATCTGATTTGGGAGAAGGGGAATAAGATTTACCACAACCGAGCTGAGAAGGAGAAGAGGTGGACAGAAATCGCGAATGCGCTTCAACAGCCAGGTGAGCCAACGTTAAATACAGAGTTTAAATTGGGCCGGGGACGTCCTGAGGTAAAAATTCAAAATGGAAAGTTTTTATATTTAAAATACAGTTAGTTAGGTAACATCTCACAACGTTTTCACCATTTCGACTGTTTAATAGTTCTATAAACAGTTCAATAAGCAGATACAATAATATTAGGTCACTTACATTTTAGGCGGAACCACAGCTTATCTCACAGCAAACAGTCGATTCTGATTGATTCGGTGTTTTGAACGAATCGGTGGAGTCAAAGTTTCATTAGTCCATACATAAACATCTGATGAATCTGCCGTTTAAATTAATGACTGACTAAACGCTCACTACTGGCACCTACTGGCCTTTTAATTTCGTTGTAAAGTATCATTTCCACCATTTCTTCTTTGTATATTAAAAAATATTTAAAAGAATCTCATAATATTATTTAATGCAGTTGTATTTTTCAGTGTAAATGATTTAATTTGATAATGTATAGATAATCACATTATTATAATTAAATTTATAGATCAAATGTAAGAATTTGAAATGAAAGTATTAATGAGATTAGTGGGAACATGCTCTCTATAAAGGTAAAAATAATAATAAAAAAAGCCCTTGGATAAAATATTTAAAAATAAATGCAGATTTATATGTCACAGCTGCTTCAGAATAAATCATATTTGCACACACACACACACACACACACACACACACACACACACACACACACACACACACATATATATATATATATATATATATATATATATATATATATATATATATATATATATATATATATATATATATATATTTTCCTATTATCTTGGATGTGTGGATGTCCAAACTTTTGACTGGTACTGTATGTAACTGTTATTAAAGACTATATTGAGGATACAGTATTAGAAACACTGGTTGGGTTTTGCACAGTATGTGCAGAGTTTTTGATTGTTGAAATACTAGTGATGTCAAACGGTTAATCGCATTCAAAACAAAAGTTTTTGTTTACATAATATATGTGTGTGTGTACTGTGTATGCATATACATATATATATATATATATATATATATATATATATATATATGTGTGTGTGTTATGTATATATACATATACACACATGCATGTATATATTTAAGAAAAAATTTGTTTATATATATTAAAAAAAAAAAAAAAAAAAAATATATATATATATATATATATATATATATATATATATATAATTATATGAATATAAATATATACATGGAAGTAAATGTCAATATTTTCCAAATATATACTGCATGTGTGTGTGTATATATGTTGAGTTATATGTTCTCATTAATTATTTTTATGTTATATTTTTTTATTATGCTACTGACTGTTGTATGCCAAAAATGTGCAAGAGTTCATAGTGCGCATGTGTGAACTAAACAGGACTTTTATTTTGACTCGCTTTAAGCAAATGTGTATACTCTGTACTCGTAAGTCGTGATTTTCTTTTCTCTCTGCTGCTGCTCCCTCGAGTGCTGATGTTATGCCAGTGCATTGAGATGTAAAACCAGCAAATAAACAATACAAAGAAGTTATAACGGGATTGTTCTTTGATGGATGAATGATAACAACTTATTGCACACAATGACGGATAGAAATGAAACCTTAACAGGTTATGGGCCCAGGCGCGCCAATGCTACAGGAGGAAGATGGCAGAGGCTAGTTTTCGACGGAGATGAAAACAACTACGAACTATGGGAAGTAAAATTTCTTGGTCATCTGAGAATAATGGGTTTAAAAGAAACAATACTGTCTACTGGGGATATAGACGAGGAAAAGAATGAGGAGTGCTACGCTGAACTAATTCAGTTTCTCGATGATAAAAGCTTGTCACTGGTGATGCGAGAGGCGACTGATGACGGCAGGAAAGCTCTGCAAATACTTCGAAGTCACTACGCCAGTCATGGTAAGCCTAGAATTATCGCCCTATACACTGAACTAACTTCGTTAAAGAAGGAATCTAACGAGACAATAACAGACTACATTATCCGAGCTGAGAAAGCGGTGACTTCCCTAAGAAACGCAAAAGAAGTAATAAGTGACGGACTGATAATAGCTATGATTCTAAAGGGCCTGCCAGATTCCTACAAACCATTCGCTATCCATACTACACAGAGTAGTGAAGAATTGACTTTCACCCAGTTCAAAAACAAACTAAGAAGCTATGAAGAGACAGAAAAATTTGATGATAAACCCAAATCGGACAATGTAATGAAAGTGGACATAGCATCCGTGACCTGCTACGGATGTGGAAACCGCGGTCATATTGCGCGTGATTGCCGCCAAAAAGGCGTACCTAAGTGGTGCAGCTACCATAGAAGTTCAACACACAGTGATGAAACATGCCGCCGGAGAAAGGACGGGCACAAAGACGAAGCAAAACAGGCAGCAGAAAAACAAGAGGAACATGAGAAAGAACAAACATTTGTGTTCAAAGTCAGTCAAACATTTCTTCCAGACAATATTATAAGAAATGGACTAATGGTAGACTGTGGAGCAACATCTCACATATTAACAGAGAAGAACGTTTTCACAAAATTCGACGAAAGTTTCGACCCAAAGTCTCACTACATGGAGTTGGCGGATGGAGCCAGGATGAATAACGTGGCATTAAAGCGAGGCGACGCAGAGGTGTTACTGCTGGACGAAGAAGGGAAATGCGTCAAGATCACTCTAAAGAAGGCCTTGTTCATACCATCATACCCACAGAGCATCATCTCCGTTCAAGCTGCTACAACAGATGGGGCCAAGGTGATCTTCCAGGAAGGACAGAATGAACTGATAAGCAAGGATGGAGCTGTGTTCCGTATAGAAGAGCATGAGAGACTGTACTACCTGAAAACGGTAAATAACAACAAACAATGTGTTGATGCATCAGTTACTGATATGATGTCCAGGGACAAAGTGAATCTAACTTGTGATGTTAAAACATGGCATGAGATCATGGGACATTGTAATGTTAGTGATGTGTTGAAATTACCTGAAGTGGTAGAGGGTATGAAAATCGCAGGTAATACCAAACTAGACTGTAACGTTTGTACTGAGGGAAAGTTCATTAACAGCAGAAATAGGAAAACTGACACAAAAGCTAGTGAGGCCCTAGAGTTGGTACACACTGACTTAGCAGGTCCCATTGAACCAACTTCCCAAGATGGATATAAGTATGCAATTTCATTCACAGATGATTTTTCAGGGGCAGTATCTGTTTACTTCCTTAAGAACAAGAGTGACACTACTCTAGCGACAGAGAAATTCCTTGCAGACAGTGCACCATACGGTAAAGTCAAATGCATAAGATCAGACAACGGCACAGAATACACAGGCAATGCATTTCAGTCACTTTTACGAGAAAAGAGTATAAGACATGACACATCATCTCCGTACTCTCCTCATCAAAATGGTACAGCTGAGAGACAATGGCGAACCATATTTGAAATGGGAAGGTGTCTACTAATAGAGAAGGGATTACCAAAGGTTCTGTGGCCTTATGCTGTCCAAACTGCTACTCACATCCGAAACAGATGCTATAATGACAGAATTAAGAATACTCCATACTTCATGTTGACAGGAAGAAAGCCAGACCTTTCAAAAATGTGGGTTTTTGGATCAGAATGCTATGCGTACAAACACAATCATAAGAAATTGGACCCTAGATGCGAAAAGGGAGTTTTTGTGGGGTATAGTAAAAATAGCCCAGCTTATCTGGTTTACAATCCACAGACAGAAAAGGTGTCAAAACATAGATTGGTGAAATTCATTAGGAAGAGCAGTGCTGAACAGCAGACACAAACCGATGAAGATTACTCAGAAATCCGAGGCTACAGAGATAGAACACAGGATAGTGAGAACAGTGGTGATGCCCCACAAAGTGAAGAAAGCACAGAGAACCAGGTCCTAGATGTAAAAATGGAGAGTATTGATACAGACAATACAGAGGTGTCAGAATATGATGGAACTATTGAAAAAGTAGACACAGAAGACAACAAAAACAGTACAGGTCCAACAACCACGGCTAGTCAAAAACATTACCACTCAAAAAGAGAAAAGAGAGCCCCAAAGTATTTACAAGATTACCTGACATTCTCCAAAGACGATGTAACCAAAGTGAGTGTTGATTATTGTTACAGGGCAGTGTGTGGAGTCCCCCAAACCTATAGAGAGGCCCTTATGTCACCTGAGGCTCCCGGATGGGAACATGCTATGAAGGAAGAGATGGACTCACTTAAAGAAAATGACACATTTGAATTGACAACTCTACCAGAGGGCAGAAAGACAGTAGGGGGGAGATGGGTATATGCCCTTAAAGAAAATGCAGAAACAGGAAAAATCTTCAAGGCTAGGTATGTTGCAAAGGGATACAACCAAACTGAAGGCATAGACTATCATGAGACATTTGCTCCTACAGCAAATCTAACCTCAGTACGGGCATTAATGCAGATAGCTGCTCAGAAAGACCTCTTAGTTCATCAGATGGATGTCAAAACAGCATATTTACATGCTCCAATAGAGGAAGACATATACTTAGAACAACCTGAGGGTTTTGAAGAGACATCTGACATAGGAGACAAGTTAGTATGCAAGTTGAAAAAATCTTTGTATGGTCTAAAACAGTCTGGAAGAAACTGGTACGAACTTTTAAATGATCATTTGGAACAAAACAACTTTGAGAGAAATCAGTCTGATCACTGTGTGTATAGAAAGCAGATTGAAAATGAGACAATCATAGTGATCATCTGGGTAGATGATTTGATAATTGCAGCAAGCAGTGAGGATCTGCTCAACAGTTTTAAAGAAATAATGAAATCCAAATTTAACATGAAGGATCTAGGGAAAATATCTTATTTTCTGGGAATTCAGTTTGAGCAAAAAGAGGGAGAAATTAAAATGAATCAGAAAAGATATATTCTCAAAATGCTTGAAAGGTTTGGAATGTCAAACTGTAAACCAAAAGCTACCCCAAGTGAGTTAAAAGTGGAGTGTAATAGGAATGAGGAAGAAAACAACAACGAAATTGAGAACCCCAAAGAATATCGTGAACTTGTTGGAAGCTTGATCTATGCAATGACCTGTACCAGACCAGACATTAGCTGGATAGTCAGTAAACTGTCACAAACCCTTGCAAAACCCAAAACACATGACTTAGTAGCTGCTAAACATGTTCTGAGATACCTAAAAGGTACAGCTGACTACGAGCTGTGTTTCAAGAAAACAGAAAAGACTTTAAGTCTAATAGCATTCAGTGATTCTGACTGGGCATCTTCTGTAGAAGATAGGCGTAGCATCTCAGGATACTGTTTCAGCCTGACAGAACAAGGCCCTGCTATTTCATGGAAGTCTAAGAAACAGCCTACAGTGTCACTGTCGACCTGCGAAGCTGAATACATTGGTCTAGCAAACACTACCCAGGAAAGCATGTACCTAACTCAGCTGCTAAACGGCATGGACAGTAGTGTTTACACTTGCACCACGATGTATGGTGATAATCAGGGAGCCATTGCACTGAGCAAAAATCCAGTGAATAGATCTAGATCTAAACACATTGATGTGAAATATCACTTTATCCGTGATGCTGTTAGTGAGGGAAGAATACATATTGTGTACTGCCCAACAGAAGACATGGTGGCAGACATTTTGACGAAATCTGTATCAAAAATTAAAATTCTAAAGTTCAAAGGTTTTCTGTTTGGGAACTAAATTATTTTGTGATGACATTGTACATGGCTTAAGATGATGAGAACAAGTGGGGGTGTTGAGTTATATGTTCTCATTAATTATTTTTATGTTATATTTTTTTATTATGCTACTGACTGTTGTATGCCAAAAATGTGCAAGAGTTCATAGTGCGCATGTGTGAACTAAACAGGACTTTTATTTTGACTCGCTTTAAGCAAATGTGTATACTCTGTACTCGTAAGTCGTGATTTTCTTTTCTCTCTGCTGCTGCTCCCTCGAGTGCTGATGTTATGCCAGTGCATTGAGATGTAAAACCAGCAAATAAACAATACAAAGAAGTTATAACGGGATTGTTCTTTGATGGATGAATGATAACAACTTATTGCACACAATGACGGATAGAAATGAAACCTTAACAATATATATATGTAGTACACAGTACACACACACATTATGTAAACAAACTTTTGTTTTGAATGCGAATAATCCTTTGACAGCAATATAATATACTGTTTTTGATTATAAGTTGTTACTGTATTTGCTTAGTTTGGTATAACATTCATCTTGTTTGTTGTAATTATTTCCATTTTCCGTTGCCTTTGTTAGAACATTTCAATACATGGAACAGTTAATAAAGGTTATGTTTCAGTGTTAAGTAGAAGCACTGGTTGAACAATAAACAGTTGAAATCCAAATTACAAAAACAGTCTGTCTGTAAATTTTTGAAAGCTTGTCAATACATTCAATAGTATTCACAGTATTTCTTTACATTTTTGTGCAACAGGTGAATTATTTTTCATTCTTTCCATTCCTGCACTTTTGGCCTTGTAAACACATAAAAAAAAAAAAAAACAGGTAATGTCCAGAATATATACTTTTATTATACTTATTCAAGTGTGAAGGTGTAAAATCAATAACAGGTCAATAACTGAACCACAATAATAATGCTCTTTATTGAAATAGAACTTTTAACAAACACGCACAACAAATAGGATGTATTTACAGACAAAAACTTGGAATACATTGACATCTGTACTTTTCTAAATGTGTTGCTCCTGCCAAGAAACACTACCTGCTGGTGAGATGAAATAGTCCCACAGAAGATTTCATTGTATTTTTGCTGTTACTGCAGCATTGTGCTCTCTTCTGTGCTCCACCGGCTGAAAAGCCCCCATCCCATGATTCCTCCAGGCTCCATCAACCACGCCGTGGTCAGTGTTCTCCCAGTCTACAAAAGCTGGAGGTGTATACGCCTCAGACCTGCGCTCGCAGAGGAAGTTGTGGATGCACAGCGAGACCATTGCTATCTTTATGACCTTATCCAGCTCCAAGCATATGGTTGACCTGAAAAGTCTCAACCTGTTGGCAAGAATGCCAAAAGCATTCTCCACCACTCCTCGTGACCTCGAGAGACGAGTTCAGGATTCTTTGCCCATGCTCCATCTGCCTGAATGGATATGGCTTCATGAGGTCGTTTCTTAATGGATATGCCTCATCACCAACAAACATGTGAGGCATCAGGATGTCAGAGTTTGGCAAAGGCTCAGGTGGAGGGAAGTTCAGTAGGCCCTGGTCCATTGCTTTGCGCAGGTCAGAGTGTGCAAACAGTCCAGCATCTGAAACCCTACCTTGGGTACCCACGCTTGCATAGATGAACTTGTTGTTTTCATCTACTACAGCCATCATTAGCACAGAGAACCTGCCTTTGTAATTGGGGTATAGACTGCCACTCTTTTTTGGAGGTTGTATGTGAATATGCTTTCCATCAATTGCCCCAAGGCAATGTGGAAACTGCCATTTCCTTTCGACGTCCTGGGCTATTGCCTGCCATTCTGCCTCCGTTGATGGTGTCTACAATAATAGAAAAAGAAAAAAAAAAACAGTGGCTGGGAGTTAACCTTGTCAGAACGAGTCAGACAAAACTAAGATTCGATCAGAACATCGAAACATGAGGAGCCGACATTCCAGAAGAGACCCCAAGAAAACAGGACAACGTCGTAAAGATTCTTATCTCCAAAGAGATGGCCATCACATGTGTTCCACGAGAGAAATCACAAGCTTCTTTAGATTGACTTTTCCCCCACACATAGAAGACAAAGAACCAGACTGAAATTCCTCTGGCCAAAGAACATTTCTTTTTGGTCTCCACAGAACTACACAGAGACTTTCTTTTTCATATGCACATAAAACCATCCTAAAGGACATTGCTAGGCATAACACTATATTATGTATGTAACCACATATTAGACTATCATGTTTTAAGCACATATTATGTATGTCTTTATAATAACTATTGAATGACTTTAAGGTTAGTCGTGTTTGGTATGTATGAGTTTGACATTTCTAGCTTGAAACGTTTCTTTCAATTAATTCTGTGTCAAATGTATCATATTCTGGTTATAGAAATCATGTTCAAAAGTATACTTTGCAAGAGTGTGTAAAATTCACACCATGTGACTGATAACATGCTGATTTATGATGGAAGGAACAACCCTAGCTAAGATAATAGCCTATCTAATTGGTCAAGACACCAAATGGGATGTGTCCCAAAAGCCGAGTTTAAGAACTCAGGACACCATCAAATCTTCCTCTTTCCTCTCTCGCCCTTCTCTCTTCTTCTCGCCACCGCGTTTTGACGCTGCTTTTAGCGCTCTTTGAGCGTGCTCTGGCCTACAGGCCAGTTGCTACTTAACACCACGATGAGAAGAAGAACCACCTAGTCTCGTTACTCATTTTATTCTTTTACTTTAGTTTCTTTTCTTTCCGTTGAGTCTCGTGTTCAAAAGTTAAGTTTGCCGCAAAGTCCAGCTCCGACTGCACACGCTTCAAACTTCAACCAGCAACGGACTCCAAAACCATCCTCAGCCAACGCCCAACCATTGGCTTCCCAAGACATCACTTCAAAGACTACTGAACTTCCAGCCAATCACCAACTCGGGAAAACCCCTTTCCTGCAACGACGACGACAGAAAGGAATCCCTTTAACACAAGGCAAAGCAAGTAAAACAACTCCAGATTGTAACTGAACTGGTGCATTTAATATAAATTTTAGCCTCATTGAGAAACTCAGTGCGAGGGTTAATTAAGTGATTGATGGTTTGTTCAGGTCTATGTGATAGCACATATTGCTGTAAACTTGGGATTTCACATTCTCATTCTCTAAACTCATCCTTTCTCTCTTTCTGCAATGTGTGAATGTGTGAATGCATGTGTTCATGTTAGATTAGTTGATGTCTTAGGTTTATATAAATAAAGTCTTATTTATATTTAAAAGAGAAGTATGTGTGTTTTGTGCTTACAAGTTAATGTCTTAATCTGCCGATCTTGTTACTGTGCTTATTAATAGTGTTTTCACTATATTTTGGATTTTAATATCCAGTGCAGAATTAATGTTATACGGCTCGTTCAGTGAATCGCTGCCGACTCAGTGATCAGCCGCAAACAGTGATTCTGTTCAAATTCCCTATAAAATCATAAATGATTCCCTTTGAGCTAAATTAAATTATATTTATGTATCAAACCCTACACCTATATTTAAGATTCAGAATGCCTTTATTGTCGTAGTCACATGTACAACAAAATTAGATAGCCATCCTTTTTCAGTGCAAAGAGCATATCACTAAGAACATAAAAATAGGTATAAAGATAAAATAGCATCGCATAGAAAAAAAAGGATCAAGTAATATATACAAGTATGTATATACATAAGAATATAAATAAATTGGCAGAATTTAAAAATGTAATTGTTTGTAGTAAAATAATATTTCCAAGGTCATTTTACTGATATACAGAGTGTATATGTTCTGGATGTTCATGTTAAAATGCTGTTGTATAGTGGATATCTGAAATTTCATTTTTCACGGCTTGCCATAACTGCCTACAGTACCTTTAGGAAGTCTTCCTTCAAAACCTGGTACAGAGCGGCACAGGTCTCCACAACTATCTGTGAGATGGTGCTGGTCCCAACTCTGTACTGGAACCTCAGGGACTTGAATGATTCACCTGTATAAGACAAAAAGAAAAATTACAAAACATACACAGACAAACATTAAAATGAACAATAATAAAAAATACATAGATCTCATTTAACTTTGATATGCAGTCACACCAACCTGTTTCCAGGAAGCGCAAGGTCAAAGACATACGCTCTCTAGGTGGTATTGCCAGTCTCATCTCGGTGTCCTGTTTTGTTATGAGGTGTTTGACTTTCCCCAGCAAGAAATCAAAATCCTCTGCAGTCATTCGCAACAGCTCCCTGAATCCAGTCTTATCATTCATCTATTTGAACGGAAAAATAAAGAAACGCAGCTTTTATCACAATAAACAGCCCTTTTGTATTTCAATTACAAATGATAATGATTACAATATTAACATTTTAACTACAAGAAAAATATCCTCCGTATGTAGCTTAACAAAAACACTGGCTATAAAATAACCAAGAGTTTATGAATGACACAGGATACTCACAGCAGGCTAGCTTATAGTTATACATTTTATTAGGCAACAGATACATTTGTAGAGGTTTGTTGCAAGCATTGTTGTGAACACACTGCAGTAATATAGTCACTAGTAACTAGGTAGCCTAATTAAACTATTCAAACAAAAATGAAAGCCCCACAAATGAAATATATAAAAAGCTAAACACATAAATAGTAAAAAACTATATTAGCCTAGTTTAGCATAGGTTATTTGGTTATTGTTTTGCTATGTGCCTGTAATCAATCAGGCAAAACACAGACAATTTATCATATTACACAAACTGCACTGTTTTGACACTGTTGCAGTTAATGCTTTAATGCTTAACATTGAAACTTCATTACCTTTTCGAAATAATCTATTAAACAAATAGCGATTTGAAGGGCGTGCACTAATATTTTCTCAAAGATGCCCACAATAGAGGAAGTAATATTCAGGTAAATTCCACCCACTGGAACAGCTTTTCACAGGAACCGAATATAACACAACACCAGCATCTGCATGGTGTTTCTAGTCAAGTTAACATAATTTCCGAGTCGATAATAACAGATGGTACCGCTCAACGGTTACTCAGGAAAAAATGTGGATAAACATATGTTTTACTCACCTCCAGCTCTCTCTGTAGCACAGACAATCCCTGCACGTGTACTGATCCAGTCTTTCACCCATTTTCTTTTCTTTTCTTTCTTTTTTGGAGGTTTTTCGGGAACAGATCATTGCGCAAACAACTTTCAGCGCTAAATTCTTGCTGGCGTCCATTTTCACTTCTTGTTTCGCGCATTGTTTCGTGTCATTTCGTGGTTTGGGGACCAGAGAGAGTCGCTGGGCGACAGAGTTGTTGTCAGCTCGTGTAGTGTGTGACCCCCTCTTGCCGATCATTTATGTTGTGTCGCGTGTGAACAGCACAACGACTTAAAGACAGACAGCAAGTCATGTAGTCTGAACAGCACAGCGATCTGCCAACGTTTTAAGTCGTGTAGTGTGAACTAGGCTTTAACTAATGTTTCGTTGTGAATGTGCGTGTCTTCAGTGTAATTTGATAGACCTGTTTCGACTGCGTTTTCTTCGAAAAAATAAAATAATCAGAAACACAACATTTTACAAACTGTCTGGTTCGCATTTCGCGGTTGAGAACGGCTTGACGTCACGGTTCAAAATCCAAAAGTGCGCCAAAGTCTGAGCTTCACCATTGCCATGGAAACGGGCAGCAAGCAACGCAAGCATAAATGCCTGTGTGCATAATATAATTATTAATGTTATTATGTTAATGTGTATAATTATAATAATTATTTTGTGTACTACACACACACACACACACACACACACACACATATATATATATATATATATATATATATATATATATATATATATATATATACATACATACACCATAGACTGTAAAAAAGATGGACGACGCATCTCCGCTTCCTTCCACTATAGAAAAGTGAAGCGAATACATCTCAGTATGGCCGTTGCCATCTTGAGTAAATGACGTCATTTGGAGCCCAAGTCTGCGCAGTAGAGTCGTGAGGTGGAGCCGCGGAATCAAACTCCCGCCCAAACTACCGCAGACCCAATCAACCATAGAGACACGCCCTGTTTTTATAGTATTAAATTACTAGCTAAAATCAAATGTATCACAAAAATGAACAATTGAACATATATCAGCATGATAACAACTACCTTAAATGATCAAAACCATATTTCGGAAAATTGTATTGGAAGTGTAATTATTTTTTTTATTTTGACTGAAGGCCCATTCGTTTACATGGAGTGGGTGGGGTTTATGACCTGTACTGCAGCCAGCCACCAGGGGGCAATCAAACAGCCCGCAGCTTCACTTTTAAGGATGAGTGAGACACACCCGATATACACATAACACACAATAGACCCTTTTTCTGTTAGTAAACAATGTGACGTTTTTCTGTGGGCGGGGCTTAGCTGGAGGCAGAAAGATTCCACTTACCGCTTCACTAACGCTAGCTATGAAATTTGTTTACCATATTTTTTTAACAATGGCTGGAGAAAATCCGATTTTACCTGCGTATGTAAGGTCACTCACTGTGCAGGACCATATTGTTATTTAAATAAGTTAACTTTAACGGACAAAGTCAAATTGGCCGACCCTGTGCTCATGGATGGACGATCTCACAGGATTAACATTACCTCCGATTGAGTGATTCCTTAGAGAAACCTAACTAATAGTAAGGAGAAACTCACCTGTGTCTATCTAGTCATGAAGATGTATATTTCAAATTCAGCAGACTATTTTTACAGCTAACGTTACGTGAGAGTAAACTGGGCCAAAATACAAAAAGTTAAACATTCAATGTGATGGATATATTATTTGAAGATGTATGTATCATGGCCAAATAGTTATTTTAAAGTATATACATCCTGTAAATTATGTAATTTAAGTTTACAATACTTTACATACAGTACATTTAAAGGAAGATGTGAATAGTTTCTGGAAATAAAAATTCCAGAAATTAATTTTGAACTTTCTGTATTTGATTCTTTCTTACTAAGTTCTTAGAAAGTCCAGCCACTATCAATCACAACAATTACAGATGATTAAGCATATACGTCAGTTTGTTGTTTTACACACATGCACACAGACATTATTTCATAGTTGTGAGATGCATAAGAAATCTTTAGACACGTAACACAAACCATAATCCATAACAACAAAAGACAATACTTTATTTAACCTTTTCTGATAAGAAGTGTGCGCTGCAAACGCAACATTTGTGACGATAGTTTCTGTCCAGTCCGCTCGTTTTATCTCGTTTAACCGCAGCTGTTGTCGTTTTTTTTGTCTGGGAGTGGCAGCAGGTATGCGTTAAAATTTCAAATTGGAGCCTGTACTACACAGATTCTTGCATCCAACATCACAACAAGATGATATTTTAAGCTCCTCATGTAGCCAAATCTGCGCTGGTTTGAATGGGCCGCCTCCAGTTTTCCCTTTGTTTTGCCTCCAGCTAGCGCGGTGACGTAATCATGACGTCGGCGCAAAAAGGGTCTATACATACTGGACTATATTTCATATCTTAGAAATATTGATGTTGTCATTACATTATAGCTGTTACAGTTACAATATGACACATTTGTCATAAATTAAATTTAAATCATAAAACGAAAATTTATGTGAGAATAGCTACTATCTAGGGAATTAATTTTTGTAGTTTAATAAAATTTTCAGTTATGATAAAGTGAGATCAGACAATTGTTTATATTGTAAAATACTTTAGCAGTTGATTACAGCTTGGCATTTTTATCTATATATATATATATATATATATATATATATATATATATATGTATATATTTATATATATATTAATTCAGATAGTAACCTTAAAAATATCACATTACTTTATTTGACACACTGCACTCACCTGCATTATTTCTGCCAGCTAAATGTCATTGTTTTGGGAATATCACACAAAAACAATACATATACTATTCAAATACAACACATTGGCTACGTTTACATGCACAATTTTTGGTTCAATCAGACTGAATTCATTCCGATTGAAATGAAGTGATCGGTTTGATGTGCGCCTTTATATGTCACAAGCTTCAAATCGTAATTGGGTTTTTTTTGGACATGCGCACACTGCACAAATATAGAGTTTCTCACACTGTTTGCACATAATAACTACTCTCTGTTTCTTTATTTGTTTTTAACAGCAGAATTAATATTTTTCTATTTCTGGACAAATATACATATAAACCGCAGTGCCGTGCTGCTCAGAAAAATGCCCCTCCCCGTACAAAAAACGGGTTGCCTGTGGATGAGAGTCCGAAACAAGGACTGGTGGGAGTTTGTCCTGCTCCACTTCACAGTTTCTGAGTGAAAGGAGAGTTTTATAATGACAGGACACGCATTTATACAACATTTTATTCAAAAGAATGACCCGCTCGTTCTGCGCGTCATATGCCATTACGCTATTTCTAAGTCTTTGCACATGCGCAGTCCTTTCAGTTTCGGTTTTCAATCCATTCGAGTGTTTACATGCACTCTCAATCGGATTAGAAAAGGAATAAACCACCCCCTTCAATCCGATCGAAATTTCATTCCGATCGAGCTCAATCGGATCGATTAAGTTGTTTACATGAAGCCTTTTCAGTCTGATTGAGCCGTCAGTCCGATTACAAACGGATTATTTGGTTGCATGTAAACGTAGCAATTATTGTATTTTCTGTAGAAAGTTCATGCTGTATAGAAGTGGTAATCCTGTCATATTTAGCTTGTTTTGGAATTACCACACAAAAACAACAGAAAAACCACATACAACATCTAATGGTAAATTCTTGTGATAGCCTACTCTACAACAGAACGTGCTGTGGTAATCCTGTCATATTTAGCTCTGCTCATTTTTTGTGTGGTAAATTTATGTAGTACTTCTGCGGTACCACAGGAATACCACAGGACATTTTTGTAAGGGATAGTAACCTTAAAAATATCACATTACTTTATTTGACATATTGCACTCACCTGCATTATTTCTGCCAGCTAGATGTCATTGTTTTGGAAATATCACACAAAACAATACATATACCATTCAAATGCAACACATTGTATTTTCTGTAGTAAGTTCATGCTATATAAAAGTGCTATGGTAATCCTGTCATATTTAGCTCTGTTCAAATACTTGGTAATGCCACAGAAAAACAACAGAAAAACCACATACAGCATCTAATGGTAAATTCTTGTGACACCATGAATATGAACTAAAATTCACTTTTAACATACTATCTTTGTATTTTTTAAAAAAAAAATGTATTTAGTTACCACTTGTAGTACACTTGAACCCATCTTTCATACACTAGTACACTCAAGTGTACTACAAGTGGTAGCTAAATGTTAAAAGTGCATTTTAGTTCATATTCATGATGTCTCAAAATAGCACAGTTGAGTACACTTAGATGATCTTAAGTTGACCTTAAGAAGTACTAAAGGATCATTTTTAGTATATTAAGTACAAAATTAGTGTGCGAAAATAGAGCACTTTAAGTACATTATGGAAGTGTACTTGTTTTTCACCTGGGTTATTCAAATACTTTCTTTCAGATACTTTTTAAATACTTTTGCAGCAGCATTTCCAGTTCAAGACAGGGAGGTCTGTCTGGCCTTGCAGCCTAGACTCATGTTGGCCCAGTGCAGTGCTGAAGATGGGGAACTCCAGAAAGATAACTGTCCTAAGGGAGGTAAGTTTGACCAGTGTAGTGGGTGTGTGACAGACAAACTCTGGTGGCTCCGGGGAAAAAGTGGACTCTGCCAGTTCTGTGCACACTGATGACAGAGCCAATGGGGAGGTGTCTGCAGCCCAGTCAAACAGGAGGGCAGCGGCTGTGTAGATGATGTTAAGATGGACTGACAGGGGAGCGACCTCCTGGGTCATAGTGTGGAACACATACCATGCTCTGACATGGGAAAAGAAAACAGGAAGACAAAGAAAAGTGCACATAAACCATTTCTGAAGCCGTGCACTCACACTAAAGACAATATCCGCACAAAGAACTTATGTTTCAGGATCGTGTAACAAAATTACACATTGAAATAAACTGGTTGACTGTAAAAAATAAAATAAATAAAAACAATTTAATTTTAACAACAATAGTAAGTTTTGTGTGAGTCTTTAGATGTGATGAATGCTTTGTGTACAGGACATATTTTATTTAGTTTTCATTTAGTTTATGCTCTTTATGATTTACACAATGTAAAGAAAAATATAAATATGCAAAAATATATTTCATAAATAAATAACATTTACTAGATAAATAACCTTTACCTCTACTCTTCAATGACTTACATTCAATATATATTTTAAATGTCCACACTTTACATTGTTCATTTGTATCAACTGTAACACTACATGTTATTAATGCGTAATTATTTTGAGAAGCTTCTTGCAATGACACAATCAATCAAACAATCAATCATGTTATGAATGGACACCTCTGAAAAAGCATTAAACCTTTTGTCATTGTTTCTCCTTTGTTTGGCCTGTAGGTGGAGCACACACCTGGAAAACAGCTAGGTCTGAGCTCAGCAAAAAAGACACATCAGTAAAATAACATTCCACAGCTGTCAGGAATCATATCAGGATTTTCTTAATGATTTCTCGTTATGGTCAACTGTGTAGCATCATGCACCTTGTTGAAAATAATTTGGGGTCAGTCAGAGATGAAGATGAATTGATTTCCATTGGCCTGCAGCAGAGCTCCTACACTTGTCACGTTAAAGGTAGATGCAGTAGCTGATGTATGCATTAATAATACATATGTGCATGTAATTACTGACCAATCATAAAACAAACTGATTTCTCAGAAGTAAATGAATAAATAAAAATATATATTGCATATATTAATTGCTGTTATTATTTAGCTCATCATAATTTGACACTTTTTTTTTAAAGACTCTAATACTGCCACACTTTAAGAAAATAAGTCTTCATTAGAATTAAATAAGAGACTGGTTAAAATATATAGGTTTAACCCATCTAAAAAAATAAATAAATAAAATTGCATTTTCTGCTTAGTATAGAATGTAGTAATGAAATTCACCCCTGAAGTCCTCATTTGTCTTCTGTAGAAATTCACATTTACATTTATTGATTATCTTGTAAGGGGACAAATATTCACCTTTTCCATTCTGAAAAGATTCTTACGGACTGTTGAGAGGTCTCTCTTACTGGATCAAGATGATCAAGTTAATATACATAAAGTATTAGAAAACATGTTTAATCCCAAATAAAAATTAAGTGGACGATAATGTTGCCACACAAGGTTGAGGGAAGAACACAAAGATGGTGATAATGTTTCAAATGTCTTTAATAAACTACTTTAACATAATCTAAGGAAGAAGGCAAACCAAAACGCAACCTCTAACTTAGACGAGACCAGGCAAAAGGTAACTGAAAAATTCACTTAAATACAAAGCAAATGTGGGTAATAATGATTAACATCTGTGAAGAATAAATTAAACTCCATGACAACTAATAAGTGGTTGGAAACGGAACAAAGGACAACATGAACTAATGAAAACAAACTAAGAGTCCAATAAGCAGAAATAAAGATAAATTAACTGAAAGTCTGTGACACATTTAATTTGGGCTGGTCTTTTTCAGTTTTATTTATATATTTATTTATTTATTTATTATTATGTTTGTTGATTATTTGTATTTGTATTGATCTTTCTAAATGCCATTGGCAGTTCACCAAGTTAAAAATAAATAAATAAATCTATTTGCAATTTCCTGCAACAGATCTGCAACTCCCCATGCCTTAATTGTTCATAGAATGCTGTTTTTGTACTATTACATAAGTAGTTACATAAACTACATAGGTCCTAGGACTGGTTAAAAGAGATTAATTTTAAGGAAGTTCTAAGGTCCCAGCCAATGGGAACACTACTGACCCAAATGAAATTAAATGTATTATTTAAAAATCATGAGAGCTAAAGCTTCTAGTAATTCTAAATTACATTTTTTTGTACACATCTCTATTGTAATTTAATTTACCATAAAGAAAATAAGCCAGTATACAGTGACTGTATGGTAAATTTTAAATTGCAATATTTAGAACTACTTTTCAAATCCTGGTAGTTTCTTTACATGTTTAGATTCTGTGCAAGATTTAAAGTTATAAATGCTACTGAAATATCCAAATCCTTAGCTGTGACATTTTTTAATTATATTAAGTTTCTCATGATACAATTATACTGATG